>KN881724.1:759289-1107437 GCA_000934395.1 Fistulina hepatica ATCC 64428
GGTGGAGCTCTGTCAACCGAGTTATGGGATGTGCGGCTGTATATGCAGGTTGCGGGGAATCAGGTACTGAAGTTTCCGCGGCATGGCCCTTGGGCTTTAGGGGTTTACAGGCGGCAGCTAACACGTCAGGCGGGGGCGTGGCCGACATGTTCGGTTCTGGACGTTGTTTCGTCTCCGGGTCCCGGTTTGGAGGTGGACAGACAATAATGGCGACCGCGTCTGTGTAAGGTGCAACACCGGTCTCTTTCAATTCTGTCCACTCCGTCCGTGTCAAGCGCCGCACGACGACACAGTCTTTCGGAGCAGAAAATTTGAGTAAGTGGCCGTCGCCCAGTCTCTTTTGTAGCGCGTCACAGAGGAGTTCTAGTTCCTGAAGAACTCGAACGCGGAGCAAGTGCGCGACATGCTCAGCGACCATACCGTGAGGGGCAGCGACTGGACCTCTGGACACCGTTCCTAGTGGGTGAGGGGAATAACCACCTCAATCATCAATAGAGGAAAGCGCAACGCGAGAATCTTACGGCGTTCCGGCATTTGAGAGATTGCTTCTCTCCAACATACAACATGGTTCGCTCCGCCAGCGGAACGGACTTTGAACTGGGAATGCTCAAGCCCATCTGGAACAAGAACAGCAACGTCTCTCGTCTTCGACAGGTCTGCCGTCGGCGGTACCATGGGTGCGAGGCGGACGAGAAAGTCGGACGGGAAGTAGCGTCCAGTTATGAGACAAAGGCGGATAGGTGATGCTAGCATTCTCACTGCAAAGACACAGTCATGTGAGCTATTACTGTCAAAGAAAAAGTAAAACAGCACATTACGGTACGGGTTGGCCCACGAGCGGCGTTCGTCCTCGTTCATCTCGCGCGGCGGGTCGCATGAACCTACGACCTTGATCTTTTGGTTGAGCCATCGATGTGGCGGCAGGCGTTTGTGCCGGCGATACAAGCGGCCCTCCGTGATGACATTTTCCGGCTCAATTAATGGCGAGACGAGATGCTCTGAAGGCCTCAGAGATGGGAGTGGCGGCAGCGGTCCGCGGTACAGAGAAACCTTCCTCCGACGTTTTGGGAGTTTTTCATGCGGCGTATTAACAGGGTATTTGTTCAAGGCCTGGATTAATCGAGGAAGAATTCGAGGCATGCAAATATATGAAAATCATAGAAGTATACCACCAGCGTACCCAACCTCATTCAGCCACGGGTCCAAGTCGTTCGTCAAGATGTTGCAGAATCCCGTTGATGCCCGCAACGGTGACCGGTGACCGGTGACCGTCCCAACACTTTTGCAATTTGGTCCGCCAAAACTCACATAACTCGTCCACAGTCGCATATTCACATATGTGAGAAACGGAACCGACAGAAACTATCACCACCAATTGCTGAGCTAATTACAAACTATCTGCGCCAATACGGTACACTTTCTATCAGATCTCTCCTTCCTCGGGTGTGTCTTCTCTAACAGGCGGCACTGGCGGCTGCGCCGGGGCAGGCTCTCGGTCGTGCCGAGCACGCTGACAAGTGTGAAAATCGCATCAAGAACGCAATATTGATGAGACAAACCTTTTCGGCGCGATCATCCACGTCGTACTTATCGCCACGAGGAGGATCATCGCGGTAGACAGAGACTCCCCGGCTTCCCGCATGCGCATCCTGGCTGCTCTGGCTGCGCGGATGATCATCGTCCCAGTCACGACCAGTATCCTTTGGATCATCCCAATCACGGACTTCGCGGTCCCTCTTGCGGCGCTCATGTCGCCGGTAGTCGTCGCGATAGTCACGATCATAGTCACGCTCGTAGTCTCGAGGATAACCGTCGCGCCCGTAATCACGGTCCCGTCCGTAGTCTCGGCTCCGACCGTAGTCCCTATCACGGCCGTATCCACTACCATAATCCCTGCTGCCGTAGTCTTTGCTCGATGTGCGACGGTCGTCATAATCGTCATGTCGGTGGCGGGAACGCCTGTCTTTGTCGCGTTCCGAGTCCTTGCGATGGCCAGGGGACTTCGGTTCCACCCTGTCGGGGACATCACGGCTAGCGTCTTTAGAATGACCGGGTTCTTTGCGCCTGCGACTGGTCGTGGAGCCGTCCTCGGATCCAGCTGTTTCGCGCATGCGTTCCTGTTTCCGAACCATAAGAAGGCGATAGAGTTTCTAACAAACGAAGATACTAACCTTTTGACGTTTGACAAACTTAACAAACGCACTGCGTCGACTTTCTTCGTCATCCAACGCCTTGAACTCAGGCAGATCACAAATCAAAGGAAGGGCCTAATGAAAAGAACAATGTGATCAAGGTTCCGCAACAACGGAAAAAACCTGACAGACTCAAAATGTACCTGATCATAGTCCAAAGACACATCCAAAGGCTGGGGCAGTTTCTTCAGTGCATAACGCAAATCGTCCTGGAGGTGGCGCAACCGGCGCTCGGTGCGACGCCTCTCATCAGCGCGTTTCTTGACGGCAGCCGCTTGCATCTAAGGAGGTTGGTAGATGTTAGAAACGGCGACTGACTACCATGACGGTTCCTACCGTTTTGAATATTTCTATCAGGTCTTCGTCGGTAAGCTCTGAATCCGCTTTGACAACGTTCAGAAACTCTTGTTCAGTCGTCTCTGGCTGGACAGAGAATTCGGCGGGCTTGACAGACTCTTTGTCCTCGCCTTCCTCCTTGTCTTTGTCCTGGTTCGCGTCCCCGTTCGCCGATGCTGCATCTTTACCAGCTTCTGCAGCCTTCTCGTTCGCTCTCTGGATGGCAGCCTCTACAATCTCGATCTTCCCATCCAGCAATTGATCGAGAGCGTCGATCTTGTCCCAGAACAGTTCAATGGGATTTGAACCTGGGTTCCCCAGAATGTCGGTGTAACGTATGTCGTCTTTAATCAGAGGATAGATCTCCTTCCATTTCGTCCGCGCTTTGATGTGGCCAGCGTCAGCAAGTTCCTGGATCAATTCCTACAAAACAGTGCATAAGCGTTTAAAGTAGAGACGGGAGTGACACGCACCTTGAACACCTCACGAGCCTTCCGTTCCCTGCGGGTCTTTTCGACTTGCTGACGGCGTGATTGCTCTTCGTACTCGCGCTCGATCATGCGTGCATAGTCTTCGAAGGCGAGAAGGATATCCAGTGTGGGAAGCTTGTGTAACTCTGGATCATTAACCCATTCATCCGAATCGAACAGCATACGCTGAGCCGTGCGCCAACGGGTTATGACGTTGACACCAAGCTGTTTAAACAGCTGGTTGACTTTGGAAATGCTGCGACTCCGAGAGTTACGAGCTTCTTGCTGGAATGACATTACAAAGAATCAGGATAAGATGAGTGTGAAACAACTTACCACTTCACGCTGCCTCAGCTCATTAACGTACTCCTCGAAAATGAGCTTGCGCTCGGCTTCAATACGGGCTTGTTGCCAGATCGGATGCTGCGCGAAGAGTCTGTCTGCAGTAGGGAATGTGGTATAATGGAAAACTGCCGGATTGCCTTTCAGCATGTTACGAACAGCAGGACGCAGCTTTGCTAGACGCGCTTCACGTTCCTCTTGTTCTTTTTGCTTCAACGAAGTTGTATACTATAATGACACGTAAATCAGCACCCCACAATATTAAATAAGGATGCATACCTTCTGGTAGACGCTCTTCTTCTCAGCCAGTGAATTCAGTGCTTTATAAAGAGGATCCGTGATAATGGCACGCATGGTTTGGTCCCAAGTCCAGGTAGCATCGACACCGGCCTTGCGTAGTAGGTGCAGAAACGCCTTTTCGCCATCCTCGTATGTCGTGAAGCCGTTGTGTGGAATAACAGGATCCTCCCCAATGTTGGGACGCACAGGTGGAATGGCACTGGAGCCAGGGACAACAACAGCCCCACCAACCCCACTAGGAACAAGCGCACCTGCATACCGGGCATCGCCATTTCCTTGATTCAACGGTGCGGGTGTCGCGGAGGATACAGGCGTTGTTGGCGGCACCTGAGCAGCCGGTACGACAGCCTGATTCGATTTCTCCTTCTCAACTTTCTCAAGCAGAAGTAGCAACTCATCGGGCATATCCCATTTTGATTCTTTTGATTCTGTCTGAAATGCACGGTGAGAGACGAAAAATACCTCTATCAAAAAGAAATCCTACATTGTAATAATATTTTCGGCCACCCGAAAAATATTCCTTCCATTTCGTTTCGCTGAGCGCTTTCTGGAAAAAGGTAAGAGCATTGCTCAAACTCATGTGTTTAATCGGGCCTTACCTCAAAGGGAGTCTTGAGGACTGCAAAGATGTCAGTCAATCAATGTAGAAAATGTCAAGCGCATACCGTCAGGTTTCTCCCAGACGCTCTGTTTGGTGGTGGCGTTGAACCAGTAGGTCCTGCCCTCGGGGTTGCGGTGCTCTGTCTATAAACACATTTGACATGTCGGAATGGTATTGTTGTGCCCTTTTAGCTTACCCAAACGTTCATATTGGATGTAGGAGTAGGAATTTTCAAAGACTCGAACAGGAAGAAGACGATGTTCACAGAACTTCCGAAAGCTGGTGCAATAAACGCGCGGCCACCAGTGATAACAACGAGTTGAACCGTCCGGGACTTGAAGCTTGTGTTCACAAAAGACGAGCGCTGCTATTGAAAAGCAAATCGAAAATCGAGGGCAGCTTCGTAAGCGAAAGCAGGAAGTAAGCACTAACCTCGACCGCCGAAGACGATGGACAGGTTTTCGCGCAGGAGTCATCCGTATTAGGAAGACAAGTGATCTTTGGTCCGTCCTGTCAATTTGGTCCGTCCGCCGGCACGCGGTCACGAGCTCACGTGCATACTTAACAACAACTATACATATGTGACTCAGAAGTCACACCGGACGACACGCGACAACGTTCGGGTTGTCGATCAATTTGCATCTCGGCGACTGGCCGCTGCACGTCCCTTTTGTTTTGAACGTTCAGCGACGACAGTCAGACACCATGCCAAGTCTGCCTCGTCCGAAGAAATCTTCAAATCTAGAAGGCTACCACAAAGCGCCCATTACAATCGCCGTTATCGGTTGTGGTGAACGAGGCAGAGTAAGAATTTCTCGTCTCGGACTGGAATCCACACCTGACCCGTTTCAAAGGCATATGCTTCATATGCACTGGAGTATCCCCGAATGGCCAGCGTGGTCGCCATCGCTGAACCGCGACCCAACCCACAACGGTCGTTCGCGCAACTCCATAAGATAGACAGAACGCTGGTCTTTAATTCATGGCGCGATTTATGGCAAGCGTCGGAGGACACGATAAACACCGTGGGAACAAGACTTGCTGACGCCGTGATTGTGGCTGTTCAAGACCATATGCACGTTGAGGTACGCACCAACACAATACTCCGTATATTTTCTCTAACACTACTTAGGTGACAATGGCTTTCGCAGAGCAAGGATATCACATTCTGTGCGAAAAGCCGATGGCTACCACGCCCATTGATCTCGTTAGGATGGGAAACGCCATTGAACGGGCTGGTGTCATCTTCGGAATGGGCCACGGTGTGCTCATCTTGCTATCATATTTATGGCATCATCTGAGATGTGGACTGTGTTGTTTTAACAGTCATGCGATATTCACCTTATAGCAGGCAAATTACCGAAATAATTCGCTCTGGGGAGCTCGGGAACTTGGTCAATATCGTGCAGGTCGAGCCCGTGGGGCATTACCACTTCGCCCATTCGTACGTGCGTGGAAATTGGGCAAAGGAGGAGAATAGCTCTTTTGTCTTGTTGACCAAATGCTGCCAGTGAGTGTCCATATTCTGGCAGAATCAGTGACTATGACAGAGCTTACTACAGCGACATCGACCTGATATGCCATTGGATGAGCCCTGCAACTCCCGTCAAGGTATCGTCATTTGGCTCTCTGCGGCATTTTCACAAGAAGGAAAAGCCTACTGCGGCCGGGGATGCCATTCGGTGTTTGCAATGTCCGCATGAGAAGAATTGTGCTTACAGTGCAAAGAGAAGTGCATGCTTTCTCCCGCTTCTACCGATTCTCGAAGCTCACGAGCGTAGTTTACCTGGAGCTGGTTTCCAGAGGGTACACAGGTGATTTGGTTTTTTTCCGCTTTAATTTTGTCTCTTTCTTCACATTTTGGCTATTAGATTGGCCTGTCAATATCCTTGTCGATAGTATTCCCGATATAGAGAACATCACTGCCGCGTTGCGCTCAGGCCCGTACGGCATGTGCGTCTACGAGTCTGAGAACGATGTCTGCGATAACCAGGTACACAACGCGATTGCTTTTTGCATTCTCTGCCCCTCCCCCCACCTTACGAGGTCTTTTTTCTAGGTCGTCAACATGCAATTCAGCAACGGCAGTACCGTCAGCTTCACTATGGTTGCCTTCAGCGATAAGATCTGCGAACGGGAGGTGCGCCTCGGCTTCACCCACGGCGAGATCGTCGGCGACTCGATCAAATTTGACAAGGTCGACTTCGCCAACCGCACGAAGAAGCAGGTCGTGCCCCAAAGCGATGGCGGCGGGCACGGCGGGGGCGACAAGGGCCTGGCGCTCGCGTTCTTCAGAGCCGTGCAGAACAACGATCAGAGCTGTCTGGGGACCGATGTCTCCAAGGTGGTGAATAGCCATCTGACGGTATTTGCGGCCGAGAAGAGTCGCAGAGAAGGTATCATTGTTGATTGTGAAGAATATCAACGCGAGGTTCGGGAGCAAGTGAGACTGATGGATGAAACGAAGAAGCCGAAGACAAAGCAGGCCTTGTGAGTGGGCCTACCGTGCGATGTGCATTCCTTTTCGTAACTTCCGTGTGCTGGATCAATTGTTAACGTGTTGGTTGATATGGTGCTATGCAATGTACTTTAGGTCATATGTGCTGAGTTTTGTCTTGTTGGCTTGCAACTATTCATCCGTTCCCTCCACGCAATTACTACATTCGGAAGACACCATACCCTTTGTTTGTGCCGTCCCAGGTCAGCATATCACTCTCGCTGCTGCTTGTTCTCCGTCGTGCAGCAAGCGACAGTGCCAGACCGACTACATCACGGGTATCGGTAGGCTTGATTATGCCATCGTCCCAAAGGCGTGCAGTCGAGTACAAAGCAGTCGATTGTTCCTCGATCTCTGCCTGCAGCGTCGAGTGCTGGTGGGGATCCCTTCATTGCATGAGTTACGCCTGTCCTTCCAGCCCGCAGGATTAACTTACTTGGAAACAGTGGTCATGACCTGACTGAGCTGCCCCGCACCCATGACCGACACTTTCGCATTCTGTCAATTCACGTCGATATCCAGATTAGGACGCCAGCTCGATGAACACCAGTCGGAGAACCTACCGGCCACATCCACAGGAATCGCGGGGAGTAGGCACGCCCAGCCATACCTGGAAATGTGCTCACTTTCTTGCGAAAAGTCGATTCACAAGATCGCACATACCATAATTACCCGCCCCGAAGCTACCGCCGACGATGACGGTAAGTTTCGGCACGTCTGCGCACGCGACCGCTCGAACCATCTTAGCCCCTACAACAATGACACTAAGAACCGTCGCGTCAAAGCACAACATCAAGCGCACTACCATCTTTGGCAATACCACCACGTTCTGCTTTGGAGCCCACCATATAGCCTGTGCAATTGCATTGTAAGTAAATATCCTCGCATGCGCGAAAACTGACACACCAGTTACATTGACGAGGAACAGCAGAGGTATGGACCGTTGCGAACATAGTTCGATGAAATGGGTCGCTTTCAACGCAGACGGAGAGAACAGGATGCCGTTGTTCGCCACAATCCCTACGGGATATCCGTGAATGTGCGCGAAACCCTGAGACAGAAAGCAGGATATTCAATATATGTTTGTCACAATCGGGGAAAAGACAGTATCGTACCGTGACTATCGTAGTGCCATATTCTTTCTTGAACTCCCTGAAACGACTGCCATCGACGATGCGTGCAATGACGTCCCGCATGTCAAAGGGCTGCCTCACGTCGGTACCGACAATACCGTGGAGTTCGTGCGCGGGATATGCAGGATCTTCAGGTTTAGTCGGAGGCTGCTTTAGCGTGAGTCGACTCGGAACGACAGCAAGGTGTGGTTCAAAGCGCTCACTGGAACAAACTGACCGCCAGCGTGTCCGAGGTCTGAAACAATCGCGCGTGCGATCGCAATCGCGTGTTCGTCATCACGCGCCAGATGATCTGTGACACCACTCTCGTTTGAATGCATCAATCCACCGCCCAAATGCTCCTCATCGACTTCCTCTCCTGTCGCTGCTTTGACGAGCGGTGGTCCAGCAAGAAAGATCCGTCCTTGGTTCTCCACGATAATATTTTCGTCCGCCATCGCAGGCACGTAGGCACCACCCGCGACGCTAATACCATGGACGATTGCGATTTGAGGGATCTTGGAGGCGGACATTTGGGCCTGAGCTACGATGAATGCGTTTGACAATGAAGATAGCATTAAGAGCCTGCCATGTTGTAGAAGATGCGTCCAAAATGTTCTTTGTCCGGGAAGACATTAGCTTGGTGTGGTAGTGCAGCGCCACCAGACTCGACTGGAAGAAGGGATATTTCGGCTCTTCATTAATCCTGGAGATGCATGCGCTGACTGACCAACATAAACACATGGGAGTCCATTCTCGCGGGCAATTTCTTGAGCTCTAAGATGCTTCTTCACCTATGGTGGAGAGTACCTTCGTTGTCTCGAGCACTCATTCTAGGAAGGACATACCGTTAGCGGATAATATGACCCGCCTTTGACCGTCGCGTCGTTGACTACGATCATGCACTCACGTCCGGCGACTCGGCCAATTCCTGTAATGATGCCAGCTCCTGGCAGGATGTCGGCATAGACACCCTCAGCGGCTAGAGGGGACAACTCCAGAAACGGGGTACCTTCATCAAGAAGGAGAGATAATCTACGACAATACACGGTCACCTAACGAAGTAACGTGACTACAATCGCTCACCGTTCTCTGGGAAGCTTCTTGCCCTTGCCTCTCATTTTTTCAGCTGCGCGAACGCCCCCTCCCAGACGATTTTTGGATAATCTATTCTCTAAATCACTAACAAGCTCGTCCATGGACGCAGCTTTCTGGAAAAAATCCGGAGACGATGTTGACAGAATGGAAGGCAGCACAGTCGAGTGGTAGTTTCGAGACCATGCTGTTGATACCGCTGGAGAACAAATGACGAAGCGCCCCATACGAAGCATCTTGAGAGACCCCTTCACTTTGTGTGATGTAGAACTTGCGGTGAGCTTGGGCACGGGTAGTGTGCGGGGAAAGACAACGAACGGCGGCGGATCAGTGGCCGTGCGGGGAATAAACCGATCCAGAATGCGGGGGATATGTATGGTTCGTGATCGGCGACTTCCCGTCGATCACAAGACCTCCCGTGTAATCTCAGTCTGACCTGAAGGTGTTTGTCGATCATCAATCCACGTACGTAATCAACGTTCAATAACCCACGCTCATTCGTTGGGATAGGTTGGGATACATTGCGTTTAAGCCTAGATTAGAAACCCAAATATATAATGTCGAAGACAACGTGCGTCTAATGCAACTAAAAATGCAAATGTCTAATGTATGTATCACGCGAGTGATTTAATCCAGACGCTGAATAAATAAAGTGACCAATTTCCATGTATCATATGTAATCGCTCAGAAATCCTTCCACGCGTCATCCCATCCACTGCTGGACGTTTTGGCCGCCGGTTTCGCTGGAGTGGTCTCAGTAGTTCTTTGTGTTGTAGTGTTTGTCGGCGTCGGTGCGTATCTTCCTTCTGCTCGACTGTGCTCATTGAACCAATCGTCTGTGTCATCTTGATAAAGCGCCGACGTCTCCAAGCCCGCGCTCGTAGGCACCTGCATCAACATGATTGATTTCTCAGAACAAACTATAGTTTGGATGGTAGTGTTACCTGTCCGTATCCAGTGTGAGAGGGGCGGTCCACTCCAAGCGTTTCTTTGACAGTACCAAAGGCATCGCTCACGCTTCGTGCGGCATCAATACCAAATTGTTGTTTCGACCACTGGTTAGCCGTGCTGCCCACGATGGACGCCTTCTTCTGGGCTTCTGTCATGTAGCCCTTGACACTCGCTTGCAGCGCTGGGTCGGTAGCTTTCTCAGCAATAGCTTTCGATGCGCCGGTTACCGCAGCAGAAAAGAGCGACCAGCCCTTACTCAATGCTGCCGCCGGGTTTTCTTGGAAGTTTGAGAGCGTGGGAGCGGCAGCAGACGATAATCCGTAGGAGGGGTGGCTCGATCCGGGCGGCGTCGGCGTATTCCCGAAGCCCTGATACCGTCCACCTTGTGAGGGCGGGAGACTGTCTGGGCGCGCGGCATTGGCTTGACCAAGCGACGTAAAGTAGGCTTCATTGGCCACTTTCTGATCGATCGGAGTCGTACTGCGTGAGTTGTTACTCAGCGAGGGAGAATTTGTCTGGCTACGTATCGCGTCAATGGTAGCAGAACGGCCGGAGGTCCGCGACTTGCGTAAGCCCTGGCCAGACGACGACAAAGCGGGAGAACCAGTATGTGATCCAGGGTCTGGTGCTTTGGGTGCCCAGTCTTCACCAGCCAACATTGCATCCAGCTGAAGTATAATGTCAGTATGAAACTTACTCCGGGCTTCATGAGGATCACACCTTGCTCTTGTATTCCGTTGCCGCCCAGCAACGGTACTTGTCTTGGGTACTCATGTCCGCATAATATCCACCCTGTTCTACTGGCATGTATGATGATATGAAGTCCTTGAACGCCTTGTTTCCTCCTAGCTGAGACATAGATTAGACTACATCAGAAATGTATAATCGACTAGGCGCGCACATCCATACGTCGGAACTGTTCATCTTGCCATGTGTCCATGGATATCGACCGCACGAAGCTGATGTGCACGCCGAAACCACGGTGTATTCCCGCACACTGCAGACAGATAAAAATGCCAAAACTAAAAGGACGCGCCCGTGCAGGAATGAATACAAAGCGACGCGACTCGGACATAGGATGTTAACCTCAGTGAAGCCCACTGTGGATTTGGATTTGAGCAGTCACAGCACGTTTTGTTTCCCAGATCTTCTCGTTTAACAAGGTCTTGCAGCGCTTTTTTGATTTTGGCTTGGTCTGCCATAGATGTAATGAAGATAGTGGGCAGTACAGGAAAAGGGAGAGTTGGCACTTGAGCCTGGATTTGAGTAAACACTTAAGTAAAGTATGTAGGCAAGACAGATTGCCAGGTCAGGGTGCACGTGCTCGGTGATCTCCGATTCGAGCCAGTTACGAGCACGTACCGCGGGCGACCAGCTTTGGTCAAACACGTTTTGAATTCAGACGCGACTCGTCTGGCTGATTGAAGTTTGAACAATCATCTGGATGCATCCTTTGTCGCCGCCAACGCGCACGAAACTTAGGTCGACCCAGATACTGACGTCCCTCCCACAAATCGTCTCAGAACTGGTCCAAAACTCGCTAGATGCTGGCGCCACATCCATCAACGTTGGTGTAGACTGTGAAGAATGGATATGCTGGGTGCGAGATGACGGCTGTGGCATGAGCCGCAGCGACATGGACCTGTTGAGCAAGGGCTCGGATGAGGGGCGGTACAGTGAGTGCGACGTTTGTACACTAGAAATCCGGTTATAGTACTGACGCCGCGCTGAACCAGATTCGTCCAAAACCTATGCTCCTGATGAGTTAGGCATTTCTGGCACATTTGGATTCAGAGGCGAAGGTGTTATTTCTGTATCTGCTGTGACTGTGAGTCGACTTATGTCCTTGAAATCTAGCCCTCTCGTCGGCTGCCGACCTGTGCTGCTTAGAAGTATCCTCTCGCACAAGCAAATCTCGTGAAAGCTGGTCCGTGATCTTGAAGGCACGTCTTCGTATCTGCTGTTATGTAGTTCATTAGTCTGAGGACATTTACAGCATGGAAAGTGTCTGTATCAAGGACCATCCGTGCGATGGCGAAGAGAATCTCCCGGAACAGTTGTTTGTGTCCGAGACGCATTTTATAACGTACGTTGTCACGGATGCCATACTCACCGAAAGAAAGAGGATCTTAACTTGGTTGCATAATCATATCCAGCTACCAGTCCGGCGTATGTCTCATCCATCGCCGCCACGAGTGCTCGAACTTATAAAGCACGAACTTTCTACGTTCGCACTCGTATTTCCTGGAGTATCGTTCAGTTTGGAGAATCCAAACAAAGTGAAACAGTCCAGCTCAAGCAACCCTTATGTTCTACGAATTCCTACCGTAAGGACACCCCACAGATTCAACGAGGCTGAATGCTGAAATCGATAGACTCGATCAACATCTACTACTTTCCGCCATATTTTTGGCCGTGCAATGGCACAAGTACGTGCACAACCATGAGCTGAACTCATAATGATTATGGCTGATTCACTCCACAGAATGTCGTCGAGACCAAACATGAGACAGACAATGGCTATCGCATTGAGGGATTTATCAGTCTGGAAGGTGTCTATTCCAAAGTATGTTTTCCCATATTGCTGGCATTATGTGGAGTTGCGAACTGTTTTTTCAGTCACATCAGTTTCTATGTAAGTCGTAGTCGATGTATGGCTTTCGATATCGTGAAGATACTCAAGATCCAGTAGACCTCAACAACCACATACTCGCTCGATGCGACCTTCATCAGTTCATCGACTCTTGCTTTGCATCAAGTACCTTCGGAAAAAATGTCGGTGCTTTCCTTGTCGTGAAATCATACTTTGATATATATATATATCATCGCTGCAGGCACTAGACGAAGAAGGCGATGCCACCCTCGCATGTATGTCGACTTATCCAATAGTCCTTGGATTCTTCCCGAACGTTTGTTCATGTCAGATGTTCGTCGTTCACCTCGCAAATCAGAAAAAAATCCGGTCTATGTTCTCAACATACTCGTTCCGCCCAAGGACGTGGATAATTGCCTTGAGCCGTCAAAAGCTGCAGTTCATTTCCGAGTATGACAATTCAAAAACCGGTCTGTGTAAACATCTTACTCACCATAATCATTAGGATCGAGCGTCTGTCACATCTCTTTTGGGTTTGGCGATCCGAAGTTTTCTTGTCGCTAACGGATTTTCCACTTTTCGCGAAGCACGACAACGAGAATCAACAGGATCTCCTTCCCGTAAGCGTAGGAGAATTGACGACGACGACCGAGACGTGAATGCTGTTCTACAAAAAGTGGCATCACCGCGCAGATACCGTTCCTTACCTTTGTATATTTCCCGTGTATGTGTCTCAATGCGTTCCGCGGATCTAGTCTCTCATGCTAATGATGTTATAGGGTCATGAGAACGATAGCGGGACACAGACAAGGCTAATTAACTGGACTGATCCGAACACGGGCGAACTGTATCTAATTGACGAAAGAACGGGAAACACCGTTCGCAGAGAGTTCCTCCAGGACGAGCGAGATGTGCCGCCGCAAGGTGGAACTGAACTACGACGTACAATATCTATGCCCAAAGGCATTAGCAATACGAAAAGGGAAAAACCTTTAGAAGTCCCGCAATGGTTGCAAGATGCGCTCCAGGTACTTGTTCTCATGCACCTCACTAGCGGTGCAGATTGAAATTGCTGCGGAAAAAATAGGCAAACGACGTGTATGAAGTCCAACCTTACCGAATGGTCTTCCTGTCAAATGATAACAGCGTACCATGGTATCGGCGCCATGATTCATGCGATAAACGTGAGGACGGGCATGCCATCAACGCGTCCTATCAGTTTCAGCGGGCCGCACTTGCGGGAGCACACATACTCGGCCAGGTCGATCGCAAGTTCATTGCATGTATCATGAACGAAGAGGAAGGAGGGCGTAGTGCTCTGGTACTCATTGACCAGCACGCAGCTGACGAGCGTGTGCGCGTTGAACGATTTCTGCGGGAACTATGTTGTGGTTTTCTCGAAGCACGGCGTGGGCACCGAGGCGAACGCAGTACACGTATAAAAAAGGCGATGCTTTCTCCGCCTCTCCCGGTACTTCTCACACGGCAAGAAGCTCTTCGACTGAAAGTCTCGGAGGGTGTACGGCTCGCCTTCGAGTGGTGGGGTGTGTGTTTTGCAAACTTATCCGAGATTGCGGACTTCGACTCGGACGCCGGCGCCGATGCGGGCACAAGTGGGTACGCTCAGGTAATGGTCGAGTCTACGCCAGCCATAGTGCATGAGAAGGTAGTGTTTTGTTCAAAGTGTCGCAACGAAGTAGGCTGAAACGTAAATGCTACAGCTGTTGCAGGATGAGGAGTTGCGTGACTTGGTCAAGGGGTACCTTGCACAACTGGATGGTGACTTGCTGGGTCTGGTTGTACCCTGTGAAAGAGAAAACAATGCCAACGTCAAAGAATTAGACTGGCTGACTGCACTTCCATGGTGCCCAAAGCAGCTTTTGGATCTCATAAATTCCAAAGCGTGCCGAGGTACTGATTTCTTTGAGGAAATATATTTCAAGTTTTGACTGTTCGCTATAGGTGCGATTATGTTCAACGACACGCTCAGTCTCACGCAATGTCAGAAGCTTGTCGCATCTCTGTCGACCACCTCATTTCCGTTTCAGTGTGCTCATGGAAGGTGTGCGATGCTCGCAATATTTGTTCTTGGCGCTCAATCATTGTTCAGGCCCTCGTTGGTGCCTTTGGTGGACGTGGGTCCAATCCAAGAATCCGTTGAACCTGGCACCATTCGCTATAGACACCGCAGAGCGGTGAACTGGAGCAGTCTCCAGGAAACTTAGGCATGTAACCGCAATACTGACGACCGGCCGTAATTCGCTCGGCGCCCAATAATCACAGCACATTTTCCATATCCATGGACGAGTCGAACGATCAGATTGTGTACGGACTTATGATTACCTGCGTCCATGGATAATCCAGTCGTTTCTGCAGACGTAGCACTCGGTAGATTGGTCACCTAAATCTCTTTATCAAGTGTACTGTTGAAATCCCACATCTAATAGACTAGAATGACTGTTTAGATCGACGCTTTGCCCCGAGGTTCGTAAGGAAGGAACAATGAGAGACCACCTGCGCCTATGATCAATGCGCCTGAAATGTAAACAGGGACGGCGGTATTGATATTCGCATATAAGGCAATGATTGGGGCCTTGAAGCAACAATCGGTCAACTTCCGTCGTGGAGTGAATACCCTCGAACAACTCACAATGACTCCAAAAACACGCGTAGCCGATGAGACCAAAGCATTGCCAGTCCCACGATATTTCGCGGGGAACGTTTCCGGAGATACGGCGTAAAGCACGCCGTACATGGTCTGTCGTATAGCGACGGCGATCATTCGAGTCAGACGGCGAAGAAAAAAAGCGAAGCAGACTAGGGGCGGCAGAGACGTACATTAGAGCTGATGGTATACCCACAGTTCCAGCCCAGAAGCGCGTTCGAGCTCCGGGCTGTGGTCGTCGCGAAGAGGAACGCACCAGTTAGCGCTGCATTTCACAGGGAGTCGTTGAACAATGCAACCACCAGGATATGTACATGTCACTTGCCGGAGGAGATCGCCAGAGCACCTCTGCGGCCGATGTAGGGCAGCTCAACAGCCCACCCAGCGAAGAATGCGCTAGGCACACCGATGACTGAAAGGATGCAGTACTGAAGAAGGGTCTGGCATTGAAAAAAAGACGAAAGTTATCACAAACGCGACTTACATTCCTGTACGTGATATATAGCGACCCGTCACCGTATGCATTTCCGCGCGACTCCAGTCTAAAGAAAGTTGAATCTTCAACAAAGCCTTCAACTCTTCAATTATGTATTTGGAAACGTACAGGTAGGGCAGGAAGCTGTTATACAAAGTTGACGCTAGGCCGATAATGGCCCAAAGCCCTATCAGCAAGGTCGTCGACAGTGCCATTTTAGGAGTCAGGAAAAGGGCTTTGACATGGTCAGTCCGCAGTACGGCTGTGCGGCTTAGGATTGGCTTGTGCTCGAGTGTCTGTTCCTGTTGCATCGCCCCTCCTCCTGCGACCGCCAGTGTGTCTACGCTGAGTGTGGTACTGGTCGAGTTGTACTTGGCAAGCTTGTGGATCACGGCCACGGCCTCGGCGTCTTTACCCATGCCGACAAGGTAGCGAGGGCTCTCCAAGAGATCGAAAATGAAAAAGCGTATGCCCCAGAGGACCAGAGTTAAGCCACCAAGCGTGAACAGAAGGTAACGCCACCCTTCGTTGTTGGACCTTTCACATCCATCACTGGAGGGGCACGTAAAGTTGACAATGAGAGGCCATGCCACCTGATAAAGCAATGTTCAGGCAAATTACCTGATAGCGGAAAAAATAATGGCATTACCAAACTGCAAAGGAGTTGTCCCAACGACCAAAAAACCGACATGGCCGTGAGCATCCATTGATATGTGCCGGGAACGAGATCCAGAAATACAGCGGCATCCACAGGCATGTTGCCTAGACCCAGATTAGCATTAAAAAAAAATAGATGTCGTTGCTTCGGAGACGTACCTCCGACGCCTACGCCGACCACAGCAAGCAATGAAGCTAGTGTCACGAAATTTGGCGAACCTCCAGCAGCGAGACCGAAAACACCAGCGATTAGCAAGGTCAAATTGAACGCCCATCTTCAACCAATTTTATATAACCGGTAAATGGGCAAGACATCTAACTCCACGAACCTCCTACCTTATCACAAGAGAGTGGAGTCAGATAGTGATGTTCAGACGAGTTAGCGTAATCAGGGACGTACCAAAAACATCACAGCCGAACCCCCAGAACATGGCACCCACCAGTAGACCGATGTTCGCAGCAAGAGTGAGGAACGGTCCGTCTATTTCGAATTCATATGTGACGGAAGTCAATATCAGGCCCGTTATGAGCTAGGGAACAGGACGTTCAACGCGTTGAGACGTATCAACGTAAGAAAATGCTCACTGGCCACACACTGTCACTGCAAGAAGAAATTAGAAGATAACATGATTAGCCAACGATTAGAACATACGCGAACCAGCCGAAACCAGCCACGACGAAAAGGTAGTACTGCGGGAGTGAAAAGCTAGATCAGAGCCTCATTCATTACTCGTACAGAAACAGAATCCACACACCTGGTATCGACCCATGCCAATCTCTTGGATAGCTGAGTTGAGGATACCTGGTGGAAACTCCAGGAGAATGTAGAAGCACGAGGGACAAATAGACACGTACGAGCTTTTTGCTGGTATAACGGATCGACGGCACCATCCGCATACATGTCCTCGAGCGTGCTGGCGACCGACTTCGTGTCAGGGTGTTTATCTGACTTTTCTGTGGCGTCCATTTCCTCGAGCATGGAAGCCATGATTAGGATGAGGGGAACGTCGGGGAGCACAGTCTGTAAGGTAAAAAAGAAACTCCGGTAACAGGTTTTCCCGTTATCGGCCAGTATCTTATTTATTTACATAAATGAATGGTACGCCTGTCAGGCACGATATCTTGATATCGATGATAACCACAATTACCGAGTTCGGAGGAGTGAAAAGGGCACAGACCATACAAACCTCATTCATTACTCGGATCAGAAATTTTGCAGGTAATCTGCACACAACGGGCGCTACACGACCCATGTTTTCCAATTGCTCTGGCATGACCTGACTTCTTGAGGATACCTGGATGGAAACTCCAGGAGAATGTAGAAGCACGAGTGCGGACAAATAGACACGTAAGAGCATTCTGCTGGTATACCACACGAATCGACGGCACCATGTTACGCATACTAAGGCTTATCGAGAATGCTGGCGACCTCACTATCGTGAAATGGACGTGAAGCACACTCAGCTTTATGTTCGGCGCCCATTTCACCAAGCAGCGAAGCCATCATTAGGATGAGGCGAACAAACGCGAGCACAGTCTGTAAGGTAAAAAAGAAACGCGCAGCATTATCATGATTACTCTCCCGTTAGAATCGGCCAGTGATCTCAGTGATTCAAACATGCAAATGTCAAACCCTACAGTCTCGTTTAGCACGCAGATATCCTAACAACAATACAATCTAAAATTTCACTGTAACTTGTGCGTCGCGCTGACAGATCGGAGTGAGCTCTTCCATGGGTCACCCATCCTTTATGTATTTACCCGTTTCCTGGTTCCATGCCAAGACTGCGTGTCGCGTGACGTAAGACCACGTGCTAGATCCCGTGACAGTCTGTTTGACGTCATGTGGGGCACTTATATAATGCGATATTCTCGCGGTCTCGTCCGACCCTCATTCGTCCCATCAACTTACCATCGCACATCCACCTGCTCAAGCACTCATACAGATACCCACGCAAACACTTCACTCTGAACAAGCATTATCATCATGACCAAGGCACTCACCAAGGTTACTTACAAGCCTCGCGAGCCCGAGTCGACCGAGGAGTACATCGTCATGGTCGACCCTGCCGAGGTGCGTTACGCGTCGTGATCGCGTGCCACGATTTCAGGCGATTTCCCGCTCTCTCTGACTGACGTTTTATTGGAAATTTTAGTATCATAAATGGAAAGAGGGAGGTGAGCTTGTTAGCAGATCGCCTTATCGTCGCGATGGTCGCTGATGTGCGCGATGTGGCCTCTTCTGTACCCAGACACGTAAGCGTTCTGTCATTCATCCACAATTCTGATGTTCATCCTTTCATATTCACATCCAGAACAATACCACTCGTTGATGTAGTTGATTGTTGGTAATCGCTCAATTTCTAATCGCTCGCCACTGACGATCGTCCTGTCATCTAGCCTTCCAAGTCTTCCACTCCCTACAAGGGAACCAGGGGATTCTTGGGAAAGCATCAAAACAGATGATGGAGAACGATTTTGGCACATCACGAGACGATGAAGTTGTCATACAAATACTGCAGAAGGGCACGGAGAAGGCCGGCGAAGGTATTTCCTCTGGGGGCACATACGGCAAGAACGCCGCGCGAGGAAGTGCGGTTATAGACAGCAGGGGCAAAGGTTTACAGGGTATCTGAAGATCCGGAAAGCAGACATAAATAATAATGTATTTGTGCATGTGCTGTAGGTTTCATGCAACTTGCCATGACCGCCATGACCGCCATGACCTCGACAAAAATCGATCATTGTCTTGCGAACTTCCAACATCGACTACCACGTCAGACTGCTCAAATCGTGCACTATGCTTCAGTCCTTCCTAGGAAGGACTCGTCGTCCCTGGGCTATTCAATGGTCATCGGACTTGTGGGGTTGCATTAACAGATTCATAGCCCAGAGTAGTAGAGTCCAGAGCATAGTTGTCAAACAAGACTATGAGAGCTCGTAAATATCGTGAGGTCTAGGCTGTGGCGCCAAGTGCGCTCCGGAAGTATGACTGCCATGAATATAGTAGACTATCCGACACGATAAATGTGTTATCGTTCGCACGATGAAGCTGAGTTCAATGACACTTCAAGGACTCAGTTGGATTCCCCCAATAACACCAGTTTTTCGCCGTAGGGTATATAGTGCTCAGCCCGCATGGTAAAACCTCGAGCGGCCAGATAGCCGAGATGAAAAACATATTAAGTACTGGCGTAGAGGAAAAGCAAATATTGATTTGGCCTGTACATTGAACAGGTACTATTATTATGGGAAATTACACCAAGCGCGTCGTGTGAAAAAAAAAATCGAGAAGAATGTCCATCACAAATGGAAGCCAACTGCACCATATTACGACTAAAAACAACACACTACGAATCATAACCATCATCGCTATCCAGCATCATCGAAATATGTCGAGGATAGCACCCAAAGGTCGCACGATGTCCCTCTGCAGAGCCAGGCGGGTTAGCACGAGGTTGACAGACAAATGAACTACAGAGCCGAGAAGAGGTGGCGATCAGGAAGGAAGAGAAGGCCGATAAATAACTGGCAGCATAGGGTCCGAGAAGAGAAGCCATGGAATAAAGAGAATTGCAGAGAAGTGGAAGCAAAAAACGATTGACTCAACTGTACGAATGAATGGCGAGGAAGCAGTGCGCTTAGAGATTGAGGTTGATGGGCGTGCAGCCGATGGCAACAACGCCGTCTAGAGAGATGAAGGTGAGAACACACAGAAAACACAATAATGCAAGCCCGTATGAAAAACTACTCACTGAAGTTGTTATTGTCGCAGCAGACGGTTTGCGCGTTGCTATAGCAAGAGGGTGGTCAGCGCTGATATACTTGGATCGAAAGAAGGCGAGTAGCAGCGAATCTGGGTAATCACGCTCACCAGCTAGTGCCGCCTGCGCCAATGACGGTGATGGGATTGCAGGTGAGGCCAATAGGGACGTCGGCACCAACAATCACGCCCAAAAGGCCGAGGAGCGATGAGGCCGCAGGGCTGGACGCATCCTGAACGCTGTTACAGCATTGCACGGGGCCCGACGAGCACGATTGGCCGCCGCCGCCGCGCGGAGTTGGCGTCGCAACGGCGAGAGTGGCAAGAACGACGGTAGCAAGAGCAGAGAGTTTGAACTGCATGGTTAATAAGAAACAAGTGGGTGGCGGTGGGAAAGAACGGAGAGCTCGATGGAGAGCCAGAGAGTCGAGGGAAGGCCAACTTTTATACGCTGGCCGGGGACCCAATGATTAAGACGTGTACGTGATAGTTGGGGACTAGGCACCATGGCGAAGGCCCAAAAACAACAACGGGGTTTATGGATCAGGGGGAACGGGACGCCGTTGGCAGCGCGGCTGGCAGGCCGCGCCCCTCAAAATGGAGGCGTAGTCTAAGAAAGTAGTGAAATTATATGAGCACCGTCGTCAACGGGTTTGAGGTTTGAGGGCATCCATATATACTCATGCTCTTACCATATTTTTTTCTCCAGTTGTTCGGAATGTATTTTTCTGAATGCATATCAAAGCACTGTACCTCAGATCGTTTTTTTCTTGGTTGACGTTTTTCTGTTTCGAGAGGGCGGCATCCTCCTGTACAGGGGAGCTTGTCTTGATTTTTTGGGGTATGGACATTGCCAGACGTGAGATAACGTGAATCTGTGATAGAGAGGCGAATTGAGGGTCGAGAACCTCTGGCGAAAACGGGCACATCCAGTGGGTGGGATTTCCGCGGGTGGGCACGAGGGAATGAAGTCCGTCGGCAGACCAGAGCTAGTATCATTCAGTACCGATCATGGTGGACGGAAAGAGGAGGGAGTAACGGGACGCTGTGGCTGGATGTGCTGAGACAAGGCGGGAAATGGAGGACCCAAGTGCGGAACACGTTCAACGTCCATGAGACGTGGGAGGAAAGCTCTGAACAGGAACCTGGCAGTAGTGCATGTAGTACCGTTCACACCGGTGGAGAAACTTGAAGGCCGAAACGCTAGGAGTAGGCACGGGAAGTTTGAGTCGACGGCACGGTCAGGGCGACTCGCACAAGCTACTGACAGGATGACAAGGAATACACAGAAATCAAGGAGGCGAATTAGAACCATGACCAGCAGAGAAATGAACTGCCACTGTCAGAGGCGAGGAGCCGAGAGTCGAGACTGTGAGGTGTCCAATGAACTTGGAGCAGTGTGTGACTTACGGCGTCACAAAACAAGAATCCCGTCGCCGTGGTATTTATCTGCACATAATCACGATATTCCACAAGCAGAGAAGACGTTTCTCTCATGCCTTCGAACGGTTCCACCACAGGATCGATCTGATCGCATATTTGATCGCCGTAATGAGATTCCCATTGTTCGCCGGGCATAGCCACATTCCATTGGCGAAAACACCATCCCACGCACGACCGAGGCATCCACCACTTGTGTGTGTTGATTCTTGTTTGTGAAATCTCTACCATTTTTAATGGTGTCCGCCGTGTCGCGCGGCAAGCAACGAGCACGCGATACCAGTCCCGCGTCGTCCACACCCAACGAGACGGAGCCACCAAAGAAACGTATGTTGTTTGGTCTTGTTTATGTCCCTAGCTCACTTTTTTTTTTCCTTTTCAGGAAAGAGGTACCAGGTCGAGACTCGTCCGTGCCCTGTCTGTGGTGACGCTGTCCCAGTCCGCCGGTTGGCGGCGCATGCAGCACTTGAGGCCGAACGTGTCGATCAGATAGTCGGTGAAATTGGTTCGACAGATGTGTTGCTCGAAGGAGGGTGTGTCGCTCTGCCAATAACTTGAGTGGGGAAATGCCCATCCGCCCGTCAGGTCTAGCACATATGCCCGACGTTCTGCCGTCAATGCCCGGCACTCATTCCGTCTCTCCTGCACGTCCACCGCGGATCCTGTCGATAAAATCATCCACGGGATTAGGAAACGTCGAAGGCAACGGCACGCAGCCCTGCGTGAACTTGCAAAGGGCGACGGCGTCGACACTGACGACAGTTGGTTGCGCGCGAACGAGGTCGTGTGCCCCGTCTGTATCCAACCTGTCGTAGGTGATCCAGACGTGGTCGCTGCCCATGTCGACGCGTGCATTGCATTTCAGAGCCAACAACTCGATGCGGCAAATGTGAACGTCGATGACGCGCAGAGCGATCGCTCGACGCCTGGGCACGTAGGCGACGTCACCGGCACAGGGTTCTATACGCGTGATCCACGCCAAACGGACGCAGACATCGACGTGGACATCGACGGTGACGACGAGGCGCTCTTCGGCGCTTCGCAATTCACCGAGGAGGACATTCTGGCAGCGTCTGGACCGCTCGACGTTGATGTAGATGGTGACGCAGCGGAAAGTCTCCGGGATCTCATTGCCCATGCTAAGATTTCTGTCCGCTCTTTTGATGATATCGCGAGTGTCACTGAGGACGCTGTCCGTCTGGACACCACCATTGCGGACGCCAGACCAAATGGAGATAATGTAGCCCCTGTGGCGGCGCCGTCTTTACGAGGATCGTCCGTCTCGTCCGCTTCCTCATCCTTCCTATGTCGTATCTGTCTCGATCCGTATAACGAACCCACCGTCTCCACCGGATGCTGGCATACATGTTGTCGTCAATGCTGGTTGCGATGTTTGGGCTCAACACGGCTCTGCCCCATTTGCAAACGTATAACGGCCGCGTCGGACCTTCGCCGAGTGTACTTGTAATCCCGCGACAATCTCTGCACTCTCTACGTGTTTTGTGTTGCTGTGTGGCTGCTCTACCACGCACTGCTCTATTATTATAACCCAAGCACCTTTCAGTTGTTATCATTTCAATCCGTGCTTTCCAGGTTTTTTTATCTTGAAACGCGTGTATTATTGCCGGCTGAATAAGCGTTGGCGGGTACGTAATACACATGCACTGTACGCACAAGGCACCCGGCAGCAACTTCAAGGGCAGCAGACGCACCTTTCACGAGGAATCACAACTAGTCTCCCGTAGCGCACAACTACAGTTGGCGATATTCGTTGCCGTCATTGATGTGTGACTCATTCATGATGTTGAGTACCATATCTGGTATTTCATAACCGCGATACATAATGCATAGTAGGCCGTGTTAGGCTCCCATATAGAAGGCCGTGTTCCAGGACGAGTTCCCTGGCCAGGACGAGTTCCCTGGCCAGGACGAGTTCCCTGGCCAGGACGAGTCGGGAGTCTACAGGCTTTGCCGATAATAGCATTTTAGATCTACACATTTTAGATCTACATACATAGTAATGCTCAAACATGTTCAGGTACATAAATGCTGTAGTACAATAGTAGCTCTGCCTAGATTCTGAATACAGCGGACACAAATTTTCGCCGGTGGTGTCGCATTAAGAAGCTGTGGGTGCCGCTGAACGCTCTTGAACACCACACACTTATAGCCGCCTCCGAGAATTATATATGTATCATCATCTAGAAGAGGCCAAATCCGGCTTTCAAATTGCATCTTCTGACCCAACCAATTGTTACGCCTGTTCCAAGAAAAGCGATATGCAAGAGACAAAACATTGACGAAATTTATTATGAGAAATGTATACTACGCGTATGTGTAGGACTGAATTGTACCCTATGAGGTAAATACATGTAGAGCAATTATCACGATCTAATCCAGAAAACAATGTGCTCGGAATTCTATCAGAACCATATCAGAGTAACAAAAAAAAGGATAGATGGGAACAAGACAAGCTACATGCATTCGAAGAATATGTGAATCCGCAGATTAGTTGAGAGATGTAGCGTAGAATGAAGATGTACAGTTAACGGAAGTGGATATTCCCAGGTGGAAAAAAAAAGTCCGCTGGTTCAACGAGATAATGGTCCAATAGGGAAAAGTGAGAATTAATCAATTATACGGCCTGAAAGCAACAGAGTCGTCGCCAGTACGCTCGCCTCCAGGAGGCCAATCTGTATTGCGTCAGAGGTGAGCTCCAAAGTGACCGTTCTGTTGCCACGCGATATACGGCCCATCAAAGTCGGCGGAGTGGAACCCATTGTTGCCGTATAAAGCTGTACGTGTAGAGAGTTGAACAGGATCAGCAAAAGTACGGCGCTTTTCGCCGTCGTTTCAGACTCACACAAATAAGGTCTGCCTGTGGCATCCATACATACCGCCGCCCCCGCACCTCCATCATTCTGCTCCTGTAGCGCATCAAAATAAACGTCAAAAAAGTATGTGGAATGCTGCGTGTGGCGCACGAACCTTCCGTCGGGAGCCAAAGCTAGCCATTGTGAAGCCCTCTGCTTCTTGACGATGTCGCGCACCTGTAATGAGACACAGACAATCCGCCATCAGCGCTTCTCGCAACTGGTCACGGGCAGCAGCAACTCTTACCTCCACGACAGCGTGAGGGCTCCACTGGGTGACCGTGACCGCTGGACCACGATTGTAGTGGTAAATCAAGGTGAAGCCAGGGGTGGGCGTGTCGGTAATCACACGGAAGTATGGTCGTGCTTGAGGACCAAGCACGGAACAATTAAGGATGTCGGGCGAGAAGGACGTGAACGTGAACGACTGGAAAACAACAGTTCTCGGTGGCACCGACAGAGGCAACGCGCCGTATACCGAGGGCTGTGGCGGAGCACTCGGCGACCACGGTACGTTGTTTATGGAGTTCGGGTTCCCTGGATTGGGCCAGCCGCCGGCTGCGTACGGGTTTTGCGAGGTCATCGTGTCCGTGAGTGTCTGCTACAAGAAAAATGAAATGGATCCCGCCTCGGAGAACGAAGAGTGAGGAACGAGAAAAAAAGAGGAGATCGGGATCTGAGGAGAGCGGTTACGAAACAGTATCATTTATATATGTATGACTCTCGCTCATAGAATATCGACGAAGATCGTCATGCAGACTCGGACAATGTGCAGTGCCAGTCTTATCGGTCTGGGTTGCGCTTCGTGGGAGTGCTATGTGCATCCAGGAGTCATTACCTGGTCCAGAGAGCAGGCGCGCCTCAAGTGGGCACAGTTACTTCAATGAAACGATGCGCCCGAAGCCGCGTCTGGAGAAAACACATCAACGAAAAGGCAGAGCTGCTCTAAGGCTTAGTCACGGCTTCAAGAATGACAGCCTGAAGATGCTTACGAATATTCAAACGTGGAGTCTTGAAGCGCTTAACAAAGAAACCAGACTAGCGGGCGCGACTATATGCTGTTTGACGTGCGCAACGCCGCCCAGATGACGGATCACCGAAAGCTGTATTGATGGACAAGTCGCCTACAGACCAGAGACACCGACATCGCCAATTAACGGAGCACTCTGCACGTCGAATGAAACATCATGACAGGTCTCCATCTTTTGCCAACGAGTCAGAGAGAAACAGCTTAGCAAGGATAAGTTGTGGGTTCGACTCCGCCGACTTGGATGAGCCGTATATAATGAAGAGCATTGGCAGTATCCAGACGAGAAATAGCCTCTTTTGATTTGACCAGTGAACCAAGTGAAGCGACAACGAAGACCATTTTGGAATAAAAAGAGTTCGAAGCTGTGCAAGAAATGCGGTGTATCAGCGCCCAATGGTGCCTGAACGGGGAGCGGGGAACGGTTTCCTACCCGACGAAACTTGCAGCACATCTAATAGTTACGCATATAGTCACGTATACAGAAGTGCAGTCTTAACCCCAGAATGGAAAGAGGATTTCCAAGAATTCTATGTTATTTCGTCGTCCAGAAACAACATACTCCAGTGTAGTCAGATGCAGCAAGACTTGAATATGAACCTGGACAAAAAATGGTCCGTCTTACGTGGCGGTCGAAGTTAGCTGGTCTTAGATCTTTAGATCGCGACCGACCTGTGCATGCAGCTGAGAAACCACCAAATGCGGATGCGGCGTCCTACGGCGCTGGGAAAACAATGGCGGATTTGCATAATTTATCAAACCTCGCGAGACGTTAGAGGGCATGCACGGCAATGAGGAACCCGGAATGATATCGACCGTGGCTAAGAGGCGCGATTGGATCGCATTTAAACAGCGATTGGGTAATTTGCATAGACACATATGTTCTGAAGGAGTGTACGCACTTGGTTAGACCTCTATGGAAAGCAGTGCAGCTACTTCCGATTCGCGAACAGTAGCACCGCTTTGATGATACAAGTTACGCAGCGACGGCATTGAAAACTACACATAACCTATATGTATCGATGCCCCAAGACGAAACTGGACTAAAAAGCAGGGGTGGCAAGGGTTATTGAGTAGGAAGGATATCCGTTGCTACAGATGTTGCACGTCGATTTCTCGGACTCCCAAACTGGCTCAATCATCATATCCATCAATCCGGCGTTCGCCACAAGAATGAATCTGGGCTCGGAGATAAGCGGTGTCCGTGAAGCCGTCCGCGCTTCTATCGGCTGTCAGCATTTGCCTAATTTGGAAGATCGCATTGCAGCAAGAAGCAAGTCAGCTTTTCAAACATCGAGTGACTGCCAACAAGGCCATAAAGGTCCACAAGCATGACTGTACGATAGCGTCTCGAAAATGGGGCAGAACCAACGTTCATTCAAAGCCTGGACCTGACAAATGCCATGGCTAAGGGCACAAAGAAAAATTCCTATCTGCGATTTCACCACCACTACATAGTCCCATCCCCCTGTTCAGGACTTGAACAAAATCTGGTTACTCTGAAGAATTTAGAGTTCAGGAGGAAACATACCAAATAAGGAGGGAAAGGTCTCACATGAGAAAGGTGACATCAAGGCCATGTTTGACAATCTACGCATTGACGTTGACGGGAGTGCACCCAAGGACGACGGCGTCGTCTTGAAATTTAAAATAGTTGTCATTCACGATTAGCTAAAACGCAAAGATGGACATACTTTCATAGCTATTGCCTGAACAGCACAAGGTCTGCTGCTCGCTAACACAAATTATTTCGCAAAAAAAAAAAACACAAATGATCACAATGTACTCACCAGGATGCACTGCCGGTACCAATGACAGTGACGGGCGTACAAGTCAGGCCGACCGGAATGCCAGCAGCGACTGAGACGCCAATGCTTTCGAGGGTTTTGATGACGGAGGGGTCGCTGGTTGTCGACGACGAATTGCAGCACTGTTCGGAGCCCGATTTGCATTGTCCGTGTGCAGACGCGACGGCGAACATAGCAGCAACAAAGGCGAAGACTTTGAACATCTCGAAGACAGTCGTGGACAAGAACGAGTGAAAGCGAGGAGGCTGCTGTTACGCGGTTCAGAGAGATGAGACTCAGCCGCTTTATATTCGAGAAGCGACCTATCCGGGGACTTCGCCGCTAACGCAAGGAAAAAAAAAACATCGACATGCCCTTTCATTTCGGCCATTGACAATGTAAATAGTTGTGGCAGATGTCCTGAGTGCCAAGCTGTTGTGTTGACCCACCCGAACGCCAATGTTGCCAATAGACTTTCCGAGTATGAAAGAGGGGGTGCCACCAACGTTCAGGCCTTAACGCAGGCTTAAAATCTTACTTGATTCTATGCACGAGTTTCACGCTCCTGCTTTCCAGTGGCGTTCAATTTGTTGTAAATTGCCTTCGGACAAGATGCCGATCTTTGAGACGGAGGTCAATGAGGGTCAATGTCGTGGACGATTAAATTCCGAACAACTGCCTTGTTAATATTATTCGCTTTCTTATAGCTCTACGCAGCCAGAGCTTGACGGAAGTTGACCTCGGCGACATTTGATGTCTCAAGACAACGCTGGAAAATCGGCATACTAACACACGTGCACCTCGGAGATGTAGCGCTCTGGAGTGGCCTTGACAAAGAAAGCCGAGGAATACCACGGCAAACTATTACAGTTATCTGCACAGCTTTGTTTAATTTACGTTCGAAGAAAAACTGATGATCACGCACCATAATCAATTACAAAAGGCACAATTAGATGATGAATATCTATGTATATATATTTCAAGGCCCAGTGGTCTCCGCCCACTCCTTGCTGCCCATTTGTACGAGCCGGGAGCAGGCCCGAGCGAAGGCAAATATTTCCTCGGAACCGCTGAACATTGAACTCTTTCCTACCTGATGCTCCCCAAGACCCTGAAGAAGGATACCATGAGCGGTGTGTTTCATCAACAAAGAAAAGTTAATATACAAGCTCGTATAATGCGCCCTTCAGCTCGTCCGAATTATCTAATTTGTCATCATTGTCCGAGAAAACCTGGTAAATGGGGGCCTCCGAGGTGACGAACAGACGTATCTGACGACGGGATGCTTTCAGGCCCTTGTCACGTAGGGGACAGTGGAGCCGAGAACGCACCTTGCTTTCGTAGCAAGCATCGATGAAATTGATAAACCTTCTTGCCTGCAATTTCACAATAAGCTTGAGCGACTTGCGGTGACTCTCCATCGCGTACCATGTCCTTCTCGTTAAGAGTCATTTTAGGTACGTCCAGCAAGAAGATGGTATTGAACGTTCGCGTAATCTCGATATAGTCCGCGGGGCTCAGAGGCTTCCCACAGACGTCCTCAAAACGAAATCTCGCGACGTGACTCGTGCTCTCTGGAACGAGGAATGAACGCCCCCAAGTGTGGATGGGGCGATTGTGGACAACAGGATCGGAGGGGTCGCCCGACGTCATGGACTTGAAGAGCTTATTAATTTCCAGGGTGTTCTCTTCGTTGATAGGATGAAAGTAGCAACGTGATAATGCGCGAGGTATCTTTCTGTAATCTACAACAGAATAGCTGAAAAAAGAATAAAACCAAAGCTTGTGGAAGACGCGAACCTGTACCAGAATCCAGGGGCTGCACATCGAACTGACATTTCAAGAGATCGATCGCGGGTATAAAACTAGAACGTTGAATCCCGTTCTTATATAGATCATCAGGGTGGCGGCTAAATGAATATGTTAGGACATGCCATCATGAAAATGCGAAGGAACATGCTTAGATGTAATGACGCAAACAACGCCGTAGTTCACAAGACCCTCCAGCAACCTGCGTAGAATCATTGCGTCCGCAATGTCCGTGACCTGAAGGCTCTCTGTTGAACACTGCTAAATGCGATCGCACACAACCTTACCTGAAACTCGTCAAAACATAGCACATATGCCTCCTTGGCAAGATCCCTGACGACAGGCGGGATTGGATCCCCACCATGGCCCATGACTTTCTTGACAGCGTGGATCCGCTTATGCACGTCCACCATGAATGCGTGGAAATGCACTCGCCGTTTGCGGTCAATGGAACGAGGTAGCGTTGAATAAAACAAATCCATCAGCATTGTCTTGCCCGTGCCTACGTCTCCAAAGAGATACAGGCCCTTCGGAGCTGACTCTGGGGGGCCTCCAGGAACCGGAGCATTGCGAGAGAGCAGACGAGAAATCTGTATGATCACACTGAGCGTCAAAAATAGTAAGCACACCATCAATGAACCCACGAAAAAAGAGGCAGCAGGTTCTGCGATAACAGGAGGCCCATAAGTGATCAGACGATCATGTAATCCCTGCAGTGTCTGTATGATGTGTGTCTGATACTTGTCTGGACGCAAAGCACCAGATTCTACGAGGCTTTGATAACCTTCAACCACGAAGCTTGGAACTTCATACAAGGGGCGTCGTTAGGCTCAATAATCGGAAAGATAGCGGACACTCACACTTCCCAGCCGACTGAACTCGGGGTGCCGGATCGAGGTGCTGGTGCTCAGGCCGCTGTGGACCTGCCAGCATGGCCAGGTCGTCCGACTGCGACGATTGGGGTGCATCGGCGACCAATGCATAAGTCGCTCTCTGGTCGCTACTTGGCACGGGTGAGAGCGGAGAGGGCACACTGCGTAACCGCTGTCGGGGAGCACGGGGTGAGGATGATGAGATCTGCCGGTGCTGTGCCCTTGCCACCTGCGTTATGCGTGTCAATCGGCTGGGACGCATGTCCAAACGCAGGAGATGGTGGAAGGGGGAAGAAAAGATAGAGACGGTGATGGCAACCAGAATAAAAGATGTGAAACGAAATCAAAAGACAAGTATTGCCGTGGATCATGCCGCGTGACCGCGCCAGACATCGGATCAATACTTCAGCGGCCGTCAATGACTGATCGTATTGCCCGCTGTTGTGACAGTCGTTAGCTGACTACTGGCATCGATAGAGTATGAATGATTCTGAAGAGTATCTCCTCCTCATTCTGGCGGACAGCAATCTTCCGACCGGCTCGTTTGTCGCATCGTCAGGACTAGAATCTTACATTAAGCACGGATTCGCGGCTTTGTCGGAATCAGCGGTGCTATCCTTTGTGCAGGACAGCTTGCTGTCGTACGCGCACAGCTCGCTCCCATTCGTGTCAGACGCGTACGAGCGCGTTGCTCGATTTCTAGATGGTTTGAATGATGTTGTGGACGGCCAGGTCACAAAAAAATATCTGGATGAAGCACTATCATCATTAGTGACCATCGATAAACTCTACGATCAGATGACGTTGAACCACGTCGCAAGACGAGCGTCTCAATCCCAAGGCGTCGCCCTGTTGACTTTGTTCTCAAAAGGATTCAGTAGACCTAACGTCTCCGCTCTCAATACTCTCTCCTCGCCTCTGGATGACGCAAAGACGGCGCTTGTTGATCGCTTCAAGCTCATGATCAGACGCGAAGAGACGTCTGGTCATTTACCGACGTGCTGGGGTGTCTTGACTGCAGGACTGAGTCTTTCACTAGGTACCTTGCATCGAGACCTTAGAGACCTGGCTCACAGAAGCTACAGAGCGTGCGCAATATTTGCACTTGTTTTTACATTGTAGAGCTCTCTTGTCAGCATCTGTTCGGTAAGGCAATCTTACTTTGTAGTCTGCGTGCATGATCACTGTATTTGCGGCCAGACTGAACGCCATCGGTCCATATAATGCCCAACAAATCCTTCTTCATCTCATCAAACCGCTGGTCGCCGCCGCACTAGAACAATGCAAAGACTTGCGGACGCCCATCTTCAGTACGCCCGATTTTGACATGGCAAGACATGGACCTGCAACAACATGGCCGCTTGGAGAAATACTTACCACGCGGCATGACCTGCAACACTCACGCATATTCAACAGCTGACGCTCGAGTCTCTTACAAGCGCCACTTGAACTAGTCATCAGTTAACTGTCGCTTTTGATCATCTCGAACCGCCAAAATTGCGATCTCATTACGATATCAATGCGAGTCTGGCAGAGACTTCGGCCTGCGACCGTACAAGGTTTGCTAAATAAGAGATCATCAAAGTGTCCTGCAATAGTGGTGAACATGATCAGTACAAAAATTGAAGAAAGAGCTGGTAGTCACGTACTTGAAGGTTGGCATTGAATCCACCCTTCTCTAAGTCCTCGGTGTTGGCGCCGAGTGTGTCCATCAAGTACCTGCCGACAGCAGCATCCCCGTTCTTCTCACCAGCGAGCACCTCACGGACATAGGTCAAGACCTGGTCCAGCATCTCACAGACAGTTTCGATCGATGTTTGTAATAGCTCAAGGTCGTTGACGGGCTGAGCAGTTGAGGTAGATGATTTTGCTGCTTTCGCAAGCAAGTCGACTGCACAGAGATGCATTTCAACAGATTGAGCATGGTACAGAAATGATACTCACGTCCACTCCGTTCTGACTGTTGGAATTTTAACTCGAGAGGAACTGAAACAAAAACACAGTTTTCAGGTCGCGGTGAAACACCGACGGGAGAGCTGTATCGTGGTATGATCGTCTGTTAATTGATGTCAGTGGCAAGGGCCTACCTGACATAGCCGTGAACGCCTGCGGGTTGTCCCTCTTCGAGGCCCGTATTGAGTGCAACATGTATGGCTTGATGGGGAGCAATTTCTTGCGAATAGAAATTGTGGATGAGCGCCGAGTATGTATTTAGGTTAGAACCCGTGGAATACCTGCCAAGATTACATCCGTACATCAACAGCTGGACTCTAAGATGCATCAGAGCAACGCACCAGCCGACAATGAGTTCCTTGGGATTCACTTTGTGGTGGAGTTCATACATATTGCGGTGATACTCCATATCAACGGCGACGACGTCGTCGTCCTCGCTGTGCAAGACCGCAAACGAGGAACGCACTTCAACGTGGGAGTCGTGGCGCATCCCGAGAAGCGTGCCGATTACGCGCGGCTGGTTCTCCTTGCGTCGCAGATAGTGGTCAAGTATGCTGAAAAGAGCAGCGGGATGGATGGTAATGCTCGTGGGCGTTCGTCTAAGGTAGATTCAAAATCGACACCAGTTCATGGGTCATCTTTAGGCACAAAAGCTGCGAACAAGAGGAAAAAAAACACAGACGATGCATTTTGAGACGAGCTTTTCAGAGTTATCGCAGATATCGTGCTTCCAAGGGGCATTTTGGAAACCCAAGGCAATACCAGGAGGACGACTTGAGCCTTGCTAGAGGAGGTCAAGGTAAGGCTGGGATCGAACGAAAAGTTGATGGCGAGGCCGATCATCCAACTACCCGATTTAGATAGACAATGTGATGGAGCAGACTGACGAACTTTCTCTGCCTAACATCAAGTTCCTTGAAGTTTTTCTTTCTAATTTAGCCGCTTCACCCGAAAATGCCTTCGGAAGAAACCAAGGTCTGTATGTAGTCATTAAGACTGCGCCAAGGCTCAAGTTTTTTTCTGTAGGAACGCATTGTCAAACTAGTCGAATTTGGACGGGTATGTTTTAGTGCCTACGCCTCGGCTAGTATACTGGGGATTGGCGTCGCTTGACCTTCATGGATCTTGTGTTCACGGTTCTTCAGACTGTCCTTCACTACGGCTGGGTTCCTTTCATCATCTACATTGGCTACACACGGAGCAACCCTCAACCTTCGCTGATCAGGTATGCTGTACATGTCGGTCCTTGTGCAGCTTACTCACCTCTCACAGGCTTATCAGCCCACTGGCCTGAGAAAATGTGCTCTCAAGTATTGTCGGATTCCGTTTGCGACGGCTAGTGTACCCTTTCAGGCGAATATAATAACTCGCACACCCCACACACTCTGTATTCTATTGCATGACCTGTTAATGCCACGAGGCAGCCTTCCTGCTCAACAGTCGCCCTTGGAGTTTTGTACGTGTGCTGTCTTCAGGTGAGTTGGTAAATTTCAATACTTTCCGTGATTATGCTTGTGGTGGCGCACACATAAAGTAATGCGTCCCGAGTCGTGAGCACTCGCAAGACCTAGGGGAATAACCGCCTGTTGAAGGCTGGTTTATCTTCAGTCCATGTGTCACGGAATGCGGACGATGCAAGGCCAGATATGATTGTTTTATAGTCTCCAAGTACCGATGGCGTGAACCGCTGTGCTGACTGTTTTCTTCCTTGGTAGACTTCAATCCTTGCTTAGTCACGAGGCGCCAGTCTTTGCTGAGAATTGTGGAAGATGAAATATATCTGCTTTGTTTCCTTTGAATCGTCGTCCAATGATGTCTGTATCGTGCATTTTTGGACCTGGACGCTTTGAGAAGGTGTTGTTCCGTGCATAGAACTGTGTCGTGTACTCAAAGTAGTCATATACACAGTCACTTTCTGAGTGCCATTCCCGCTGTTATTATTGAGTTTTCTTGAAAATCTAGGGTAAGTCACAAGAAAACACCTTGAGGTTGTCGCGTGCTATATTGGGTACTTAAACGACCCATTTGGGCAGGTCGCGGTCAGTCGCGCCTGCCCATGAGTCACGCATCGCATCGCGTTCTGAATAATTGCTCTCTACCTTTCGCCACTCCAGCTCCGTCTGCGCTCACGTCGATATGACGTCCTTTTCTTTGGATAAAAAGTGGCCTGTGTCTGGTCCCCTTTCCCGGATACTGGATGGAGTTCAAAATTCACTACCCAACGGTTCTTCCTACTGGAATCTGGAATCTGAACTCTGGATGCTTCACCAAAGTACTGTCATGAATAGTGTTAACGAAGGAGGTCACGTCGGTCATAAGGCCTTCTTGCGTGCGATCTTGCGGGCAATATTTATTATCTTTGAAAGAAAAACGATGGCCCCAGTAAGGTCTCAGGAGGAACTCTGCATAGACCGTGTCTTTGCGTTCGTCGGTGCACATGTCAGTTACGCGCTTCGGGAAGCACACAGTGAGATCGAAGAGGCCGACGATGAGGATGTACCAACTCCGGGGTCCGAAAACAATAAGAAGATCACGTTGAAAGGCATGCTTAAACACTTCGCGAGGGACTACCTGGATTGGCTGGAAGCCAGGTGAGCTCTCTCGATACGCTGTCTTTCCGAGGATGCTTCACGTCTCTTTTTCAGTATGCGCGCCAGAAATGCCAATGTACGACTCTGCAGTACGAAATGTGTCGCCTGTATGGCTGAGAGTGGGTTCTGGATCATACCGTCAGTGATATGGTGTCGCCGGTACCTGCGTTGATTTTCTACTAACATGAATGGCACAGTGACGAGATATACGAAGCAGTTCTGTGTGCATTATTGGAACGTCGTGTAGACCCTCAGAAGCGCATACGACTGGTTGCCATTGCGGCACTCTGCGCTCTTTTCCGCGACGATGAGAAGGAACTGAAGAAAGCAAAGATAAGCCAACTCGACGACAGGATTGTCAATGGACTCCTTTCATCTCTATCCGACCCCGAATGGTCCATACGACTATTTGTGGTTGAGCGCATACTTCCAATCCCCGATCTGACTGTGGACCATTTGCTGCAACGAGCCCGCGACGAAAACGATCGCGTGCGTTGTGCCGTGTACAAGATGTTTCGCGAACACGCGAAGGGGAACGGAACTGACGTCGGTCGCCTGGCGCCCTGGCTGTTGAGTCGTCAACAGCGTCTAGAAATTGCGCGTCTGGGGCTCGGCGATCGTGATGAGAAAGTACGCAATGCTTGCAAAGAGCTAATGTGCACCTGGTTCCATGCGACATCGCCAGGAGTGAAGCAAGAGGATGGCGTCAAGGAAGAAGCCTGTGCCACATCTCTGGTCGCTCGCGCCATGCCGGATTTCATCGAACTCTTCGACCTGAAGTCACCTGAGATTGTTGAAAAGATAATGGTCACCTTGTTCGAAGATTATAAACTTGATCGTTCAATTCGGTTTGGAGGTGCGTTTGTCACATGGTATTTCGTGCTATGCTAATGGTTTCCAAGAGGACTTTTGGTCGTGTCCGATGTCCCTTTCCTGTGCTTTCCTTGCTCGTGTCTTTGCTGAAAGAATCAAGGAGAGGAATGACGACCTGTTGCGCGCTTCGTCCGCGTTTCCGGAGATTCCGTTGCTTTCTTACGTTCTGCAAGAGAGCTACAACGATGTTCTTCAAAAAGATGCGGATTATCAGACCTTGAAGGATCAGACCAATGTCAAAGTCGAAGATGATTTCGTGAATATGGATGAGCTCCCGCGACAAAGGCGATGTGACGCTCGAGAGGCGAGGACGAACGCGCGTATTGTCGCCCGCGAACTTCTACAGCTGACAGGCAATCTTGATTTTACGGATGAGTACGGCCGCAAGCAGATGATCTCTCTCATGAGTGAGTATCTCACAACTGGTGCTCAGCCACTCGAGTTTTCATGTCTTCATGTGTGCAGAAACCATGATTTCCAACGGCAAACTTCATCAAGAGCTGGTCGCACGAGCAATCGACGTTCTGTTCATCACATTCATGGCCGAAGAGAAGACCATGGTAGACGCTATCTTCGACCTGATCCGTCAACTTCGTATTCAACACGCCGTATGCGGTTTAATGCTTCTCCTTCGACTCCTTTACAAAAATTCATGGACTTTGCACTTCAGGGTCTTGGCGAAGCCAACCGCGATTTGGTTTCGTCTCCCGATAATGATAACTATTCGCCTTTGTTCATGAATGACTATCCGAATGATAAAGACTGGTCACAAGCTGCGCGGCTCGATATCCACTGCCTGGACATCGTCACTATGATGCATGAAAGGTGCAATGTGCGTTATTATAACCTCGGCGTGCAACTTCGCTGCTCAGTAATTGACGATTAACCAGATTGCTCACGACGATGGGGTGTTCCTTCAATTCACAAAGGAATTCATCGTCCCATGCGTTGGCTTCAAGCCCCCAGAAAAACCGGAATCCGAACAAAGATTGATTCTTCGGTCCCAAATCATGAGGAAGGGACTACTGTGTCTCAGCTTCCTATGCCTTGTCTCTGAGGTGGTGCCTCCTTTTGGATTTGCATTCGAACGCGAGCTGATGTTCTCGTCAGCAAATGGCAAAACGATACGGCCGGTCTTTGTTTGCATCTTCATTCCCCTCTTGGGATCCTGAACATGTACTTGAGTCGGAGCGAATTCTTATCCGTCAGGACAGTTTGAAGGCCGTATTCGATATGATCCTGGTGTTCCCTGCCATCTTGCAGTCGAATGTGGGTGCTTGCATATTTTGGTATTGCCGATCTGACGTCTGGCAGGCCCACTGTGAAGAATTCGTGAAGGCTGTTGCAGGCGTCCTATTCCAAGAACAGCAAACAATCAAGTATCGAGTTGTTGCTTGTATTGGCTTAGCCAAGCTTCTTGCCTGCGGTGTCATACAGAATCCGAAAAACGCTCAAAAGGTATAAATGTGCCTCTGTTGACATCAACAACTTCCTGCTGAATTTGGTCACCCATTCAGGCTCTGAGACACCTTCTGGTCACATATTTCGACCCCTTTACTGACGATAATGAAACGAAGCAGGCGCTTTGGTTCTTTTTTGCAGACTATGCCCTGACCCGGACTGCCCGAGAACAGCGCAATATGCTCGAAGTGAGTCCGCTTCATGACCGAAGATACCAGTGGAATAAATTTGACTTTTTTCGAGTCATTCTTTGGCCGTGATGGTGTTCTCCGGGCTCTTGCCGGATGGCGAGCCTATTACAAGAACGAAGCCGACAAAAGAGTCCCATTACCAGTCATCTTAATGCAGTTCCTTAGATGGACTGACTTTCGACATACGCTGGCCTAGTAAGCATCCTCATGAATGAATTATTGGAAGACACGCTCAGTTCTGCTATAGCAAACAGTCCAGGAAGAACTGCATTGATCGCAACCTGCATTTCCATCTTGCATTGCGGATAATCGTTACTTTGGTCGAGAATGTTAAGGCAAAGTGCTTTCCGGGTACGTCGTGGGTCTCGTGGGAGTCGATTGTTCAACGGCGACGCAATGATCTCTATAGATGACTTCGTTGAAGCTCTTTGCTCCATGTTCCAGGGTCTTTACATTCCTGATGAGGTCGATCACGATGAGTTGCGCGGCATCTGTCTCTGTTGTGAGAAACTCCGGACGGTGAGTTGATGGCGTACTCTCTTTCATTGCTATCCCTGAATGTCCACGCAGTACCCTGTTCGAAACAAAGCCTTCGAGCTTCTATGTAATTTTCACGATTCATTGACGGACAAGTTCGTCAAGGAGCTCGAAATGGAGGACATGTTGAATCTAGAACAAGGACAGCAACTTCACGAGTTTCTCGATGCCATCAGGTTTGAAGAGGAGGAAGATACCAAACCAGTACTTCGCACCCGCAAGAGGTAGGCCGTGTTGATGACACTCCTGCGTTTGCTGAATCTGTAAAATGTAGACAAGCTAGTGCCATTACGACGCGTAGTGACTTGGAGGACGAAATTGACCATGGCTTGGCTTCCCAAGCCCTGGCGGACTTTTCACGACGAAAGCAAGGAATGTCTACTTATTTGTCCTTCTGCTTTACTGACCTGATACAAAGGCGACCACGGCTGTCAAACAATTCCCACGATGCTCAGGCTCGTAGCAGTGTCTCTGTGAAGAGTGAAAGCTCCGTGCCTGTGCTGAGTATTCACCGGCGGTGCGGGTATGCTCGAGAATCACTCATGCACTGACGCATATTCTAATGACCTCTATAGGACACCTCCTCCTATCAATGTCGAGGTTATATATATTGCTTCAGACTCTGAGGACGATGATGAAGTCATCGAAATTCCCCCACCGCACCCGCCTTCCTCACCGACACCACCACCTGAATGTGATCATAAAGATGAGAAGGATAGCGATGAAGATGACGAAAGCGAAGTGGCCAATCTCATCTGCTGCGACAGTTCCCATATATGATCTTTCCTTGCGTATTTCATCCTCTACTCGTATGTTGTCACATGCTGTTTCTCTTATCTTCTTCATGTCTGTAAATTGCGGATTATTTATCGTCTCTATGCTCGTCCAGCTATTTCGTGTTACGGATTTTCGCCTTACTTGTCATCAACACTGCGGTACCGCATTCACATAATTTGCATGTATAACTAATCATTTCACATCGTCGAAGATGTTCAACGGCATTTCGAGCTGTATCGGGTGTCGGTCCACGTTATCGGATATCAACGTGTATGTACCTATGCGTACTTGCGGAACAAAGAGCACACAAGGTATATTTGCGTGCACGTGTACAACCGGGTGGCAATCATGCATTCAAGGACTTCCACTAGCACTATGGCTGCTTTCTGACCTCGGGCACTGAGCCACGACTCCGATTTTGCGGCATTTTGATTTCCTTGTTCCTACTGTTTTGTCCAAAGGAATCGTAAGCGACGCTCTGTTGCTCATGCGCAAGGGAAACAACCAAATCTGACAATTCATGTTGCCCTCCCAGCCCCCTGAATTGGCCCAAAATTGCGGCAACACCTCAATGAAGTGCGGCGTGCAAAAGTTTCCATCTAAGTGCTCGTCATATTCGAAGAGACGCACAATGTTGATGTTGGACCAGATAAATGCACGAGACGGTTCGGACCATATCTTCTATCCTCGTCGTGCAAAAGAACTAGAAAATCAAGGAGCATCCCAACCCGGAGTTCACCATTAAATCCAAATGAACGTATGAAAATAGGAAGCAAAAGTCAAGAATATACCTTTTCAACGGACAATAGCAACTCTTAAACAAACGAAATGAGTTCAGAAAGTTGCCTTATATCGCATTGCCGTTGCTCTAAACATATTCGATCCTCTCTCAGGCATGTTGGCGCTCATTGAGCGAGTAGTTCTATGCATGTAGGGTATCGCTCGCTTATTATCCCGTACCATTTTCATCATTCGCTCGTGTCTATGTAAACTCGGCTGCTCACAGCTCGAAGCCGGCAACGTGAAGGAGAGATGCGAACTGGATTGAAGTGGGAATATTAGATTGAGAAGAAATAAAAAAAGCGCAAGGCGGCACGCACCTGCACCTTGGCAATCGAACGCGCCTGCTCTAAGTCGTATCCAACACGGTCGCTGAGGTCGCCGCTATTGTGATACATGGGATCGATGACTAAGGAAATAGAAGCAAACAGTAGGTAGAAGAATCAAGTGGGGGTTCAAGTGTTGAGACTAATGAGCACAACGTCACAAAGAAGGCCAACCCGACGTACTAGGGCCTGCGCGTTCAAAGACTTGCGTCGACGGAAAGCCCTGTTCGTGAAATGACTGCACATTGTTTGATCAAGGATTATAGTGTACGTCAAAGCCGGAGTGTATTCTTACCTGATGGTCGCTACAGCATGCCTGCCGAAGCATGTCTTAAGATTGCACGGATCGCGGCAGGAAACTTAACAAGGCTTACAGTGGTGTAGCCTACGGTCAATTCGGGGCTGTAAATAGAAGCCACCTTGGTAACAAAGTCTGCGACTTCGGGCGTCCCGATACTAAGATGTTTGGACGCAAAAGTTTATGGGATATGCGCGAGCAACCAAGTAAGACAAAAGACCGAAGTTTATGAAGGCAAACGGTGAACAAAACACGTACGAATGTGGAAGGCCGAGTTGGGCGGGCTCGTCCGGAGAGCGGTATGCCAACATATCCGCCTGTGCGTTGAATGTGAAATACTATCTCAACATGACAATGAAAACGCCCACGTTCCTGAATCATTAGCGTGATATTGTTCCCCGCTGCCCTCATTTCACCTGGCAAGGTGAACACGCATTAGATCTTGCATAAATAGGCGCGAAGGGAGCACCCATACGTGCGTAGGCACGGGAACCCAAAAGCCCCTTCAATGATATGTTCAGTGATGTGACAACAAAAAAAAGTGCTGGCGTCACGAACCTGCTCTTCTCCAGCGAATGCAACAAGTTCGACATTGGCATGAAACTTGATGCCTTTCCGCCCAATTGTTCTAGCAATGGCGAGAAGCGATACAGCTCCCGAGCCGTCGTCGTTGGCGCCTTGGATCAAACTTCAGTATGGTTCAGAGCTCGTAGAAACAAATAGACACACCCGGCGCTCGCACACTACCAAAAGACCCGCGACTATCGTAGTGCGCACTCAGCAGGACCGTTGCATTTGATTCGACAACCGCGGCGTAGCGGCACACAACATTCGGTGCGAACCCGATGAGGAAGTCCTTGAGCTCGCACGTGGCACCAGTGTCCTCAAATCGCGCCTTAAGCCACGCGGCCGCGAGACGAGAGCCATCGGCAAAAGAGTGGCGCGACACGATGCCGGACTGGCCGTCCTCTCCAGTCAAGAAACGGATGTCATTCGTCATCTGCGCCAACGAAATATTTCCCATCACGGATGCGACAACCGGGTTGAAAGCAAGCTCATCTAAGGCACGCTTGACAGGTTCGATAGCTTCGGGAGGAACGGGGAAATGAGACACCGGCGTCGACGATACGAGCTTGGATTTCCAGAATCGGGGTACCAGTGTGTCAATGGAAGCAGCCTGCATAGGATTGAGCGACAGAAGCGCGGCAGATGCACTGCGATAGAGCACTTCGTGCGATGGAGCATAGACTGTAAGTACATCCTGGTCGTGCTGGTCGGCGTCCGAGGTACGATGGTTTGTAGATAGCCGTTGCAAGAAGTCGTCGAAGGTGTATCCGGAGAATTGGACCGCAGAAACGAGAGTACTATCCACATCCTTGTGTTCAATCCACACGAGCCGCTGGATCTCGGATTCGGGGTAGACGATGTGTCCAGAAGTAGCTAGGTCTAATGCATTTTGAATGCATTCCTGCGATTCCGACACCAGCAATGCTAGAGGCTCATCGGGATGGCTGATATCAGAATACGAGCCATAGTAGTAATTCAAACAAGACTGGGGAATGTCTATTGATGCCAATGACAGTACCAGCACAGCGCTCATCGACATCGTTGTTCACGGTCAACTTGAAGCTCGCTGGTTCAACTGCGCTTTCACTGCAGCATTCTGATCGCCGACCAACGCCGCCCGCTCAACAATACACCCATACTCCCCATACCCAAAGGACATTTGGATGCCAAGCTATGTGCAAGGAGGTTCCGTCCTGGACTTTCTCGTTTACATACCTGTTAGAAAGTCTCACGAAACACAAAAAGAGGAATTGCCTAGCAACTACGTCACCTGCATGATTCGAACATGCGCGCACAATATGCAATGCCTTAGCAGGGCATCCCGTTAACCACTCCGGCAAAGTGACCTATATTACAGAGTCTGCTTATACTATATCAAGTTAAGCAGAAATCAAACCGGAGCGATCCGCAATGCTCCAAGAAAAAAAAAATCAAACCGAATACCTTCCAACGTCTGAACTTCAACAATGACTTCACCTTGAACACTCACTTCTTCTGTCGGTCAGTGAAAAGTTATAACAGGTAAGAATGCATTAATCAAGCAGGTCAGTGGTACAAAAGGTCATGATTATACATACTAGTCGTAAAAGATTTGTGCAGGATCATAAAACATCTTGTCATGAGTACTAGCAGTCCGTTATATAGATGCAACATTACATAAATGGTAAATGCAAGGATCATTTGTTTCCGGTATAGAACATCTGGGCCACATGTGTCCGCTCCTTCCTGTGGCGCCGCTTGCCGTCTCGCATGCTCCGTATAGCCTGGTCAACATCACCACGACCAACCGTCCTGCGCGAAGTGTAGCCTTGAGAACCAGGAGGCGAGAGCATCTTGGACGACTGTTCTTCCACAGACTGGCACAACACAAATGACTAAGTAGGGATCACCAAGATCGCCAACCAATACACTCACCGCCTCCTTCGGGTGACGGGCATTAGCCTCAGATGACACAGCATCTCCGACAGACGTCCCTGCAGTTGATGCTGCCGCCTTTTCTTGAGCGTCATGTACTTCCAAAGCGCATTTCTGCAGACGTCACATTAGGCAAACCCAGCGGAACAACAAATATAAAATAAAATTTCTCACCTGCAGTGAAGACGAGAAAGTGGTGAATATAGAGAACAGTTCCTCAGCTTTGGGACCATCTGGACTATCCAGGGTCTCGCCAAAGTATGTAGCCATAGACTTCAGCTGCTTATCCACAGACTCAGCCATGTTCTTCAGTGCCGTGATTTTAGGCTCAATTTGCAGCACAAATGGCTATGCCGATGTATACAACAACAATTCGGTGTCAGATAGCAACTCTCGCTTACCTGCATTACGATGAGAAAGCGGTCTCGTGGGTCCACAGTTTTCAGCGACCGCACTTGTGTGATCTCGTTTCTCACCTGGGCGAGTCCATCGACCAGTTGCTGTACGGATTGAGAAAGGGATTGTACAGACACTACAAGGATATATGAACACCGGATCGCAATGGAGCATTGACAAACGTACTACGAGCAGCAGCTTCCAAGCTAGGCAGCTCTTCGATAAAATTGACGAGAGAAGGATCCGTGCGCAGCAGAACCTTCGCAATGTAGTGCAAGAGTGTGGGACATTCCGTTCCGCCCTTCACAGTTCGTGTTTCTTTCATCTGGGAACGAAGTTATAGAACATCATGCAAAAAACCTGGACAGTGACGTGCCTTGAGGAGAGCTTCCAGCTTGAAGCCACGAGCTCCACCTCGGAACGTCGACCCATTGAGTGCATTCCCGACTGCCAACACAACCTGAAATTGCAAGTCCAGAAACGAGGCCTGTTATCATGACAAAACCTATTCCACGCACCGATAACACTTGCTTGAGTCTCGCGGAAGATCGTAACTCCTGAGATGCATCCCGCAATATCTTCAGGTCAGGTCGAATTTCCTCGAGATCTAGTTCGGACTTCCTGCGATAGATCATGCATTCCATACGCTGAGTGAGCCGCGGTATTGTCATGATCTTGTTCAATTCCAGATATCGTCAGTTCCACGACCACATCATTAGGGTATGCTCGTTACCTGGCCAAAGTACTGATCCGCTTTGGCAAGTTTCGATATGTCGGGGAAGTCCTGGATACGAGTGACCTTGAAAAAAGTCAAATATATCGGCAGCATGTCACGCAGTTCACGAACCTCGTCGGACGTTGGCAACTGTCTGCTGATCGCCCGGAGGTCATCGATGGAAAAAGATCCATCGCTTAGCTCAAGCAGTGCCTGGCGAATGTCAGGTAGATCCAATTTGATACGCGACAACATAATCGCGACGTTGTTCGCACGGGTAATATCCAGCATCGTCATGACACTATGCCGACGCATGGGACCGGTCAGACCAGCGGTCGATTTTTTGGCAACATTGTCGATAGAGAAGATTGCCTCTAAATCACTCAAGTCAAGTGTAATAGCATTGTTAGCGTCGTTCCCCCAGGCCGCGTCTGCTTCGCTCCATATGGACTGGCGCAGAATCGCAGGGGAAGAGAGTTTGCTCCAAAAGAACGGCTTCAATTTCTTGGAGGGGCCCTGCAGATTCTTTCCGCGCGGTCCCATCTTGAAGGCACTAGGTGGGGGTGGGGGACCTGGAGGCGGCGGCGGCACAAATCCTCCATTTGAAGGTGGAGGGGGCGGTGGAGGAGGTGGAAGGCTGTTACTGGACGACGGTGGCGGCGGTGGCGGAGGTGGTGGCAGTCCGATAGAAGACGTGTGGGATGAAATAGACAGAGATGGGAAAGAGGAGGGAGGAAGAGCAGCAGATGATGCAACCGAAAATGAAACGGTCGGCGGTGGCGGTGGAGAAGGAGGCGGCTGAGGTGCCAATGGTGGTGGTGGCGGTGGTGGCGGTGGCGGTGAAAGCAAAGATTCTGGTCCCATAGATGACATCGAAGATGGGTCTGCAGACGGTGTTTGCGACGTTGGTAACAAAGTTGACAATAGCGAAGACGGAAGCGAAGTACGCGGTTGCATTCGAGGCGATCGAGGCGACACTGGAAGACCTGAGGCATCCGATACTACGACTGACGACATCTCGCGTTTCTTCGGCACTGGCGGCGGAGGTGGTGGGGAACGCACTTTGAACTCCTGCTCAGTCATAGGTCGTGATGCAAGCTTTGTCGATAGATCGCCCATTTGAGACTTCAACTGCTGGATTTCGGACTTGAGCTCTTCGGCTTCGCTGGTAAGCCCAACAATTTGATCATCTTTCTGCTGCAGTCGGCGAATGGCATCAGAAGCGATAGCCTCCGCGTCAAGGCTGGGCCGTTGTTCCCTGTTCTCTTCTCGTGAAGTGAAACGAGTGTAGACAGACTCCAGGGCGCGTTTGAGATATAGAATCTCTTTATCTTTGATTCCCAAAGACGCTTCGTGCTCTGTGTTCTATTGGACCGACATAAATCAGTTTCTAGGATGCGATACACGGCGCACCTTGCTTTTTAGTCGCGCGATTTCGTCCGTCAAGGTGTTCCATTTCACCCTATCACGTTCACGCCTGGCTCTTTCACCCTAAATGTGTTGTTATAAACTTGTGAACCTAAGAAAAACAAGAAGGCCTACTTCCTCACGGCTCTCCGCCGAGCTCTGGTCCTTGAAACGTTCTAACTCCGTTTGTAGTTGCAGTACTTGCCTTTCCTTCTGAACTAAACGTTGAACTAGCCCGTGAACATTCTGTGGCGAGGTGGTGAGCCAACAAAGATTCTATTGACCGAGCAATGAACTCGATACCTCGCCGCTTTTTCCTGCAGGTTTAAGTTGATTGACGAATCCATTGGGCGGCAACGACTTGAGTACATTGATTTCTGCTGCTTTCTGATCCACGTCGTTGCGCAATTGTACCCGCTGCAAAGCAACATGCGTCAGGCCTCGCAAGCCAGTAAAGCGGATAATGTCCTGGAGCACTGCACCTCAGTACTAAGCTCTTCTACACGGCTGCGAAGTGCTTCCAGTTCCTCGTATTCGACGACTCGCATGGGAGCGATCAGTGCGGCATCCGATGAATTGCGACCAACGAGACCTTCCACAGATGCGTAGAATCTGTGTAGACATGAATTCCATTCGTCGAGGGAGTCCAGCGCTAACAAATTCAGGGCGAACTTCTCCAACACTGCCATTAGGGTTGCTTTCGTTTGTCTTGGGGAACGGGGGTCAGCTAGACTGCATGGAAAAATAACAAGCATTATCATTACTCAGCCATATTCCGGTCCATCATAGATGCAGCGTGCTGTAAAATGTCGACAACAGTCGAATAGAGGTCGTGCTGCTTCGCCAGCTGAACAACGGCCTGAGTTATAGGATCATGGTTTTCAGGAAGCGCACTAGACATCTCTCTGTGTTCCTCTTCGTCCGCAGACTTCTCTTCCGAATAAACGTCGAGTTGTGTGAGAAGAGAGTCAGGGGGCTTCAGATGTCGCAAGCCCTGGAAACACTTCAGTTCAAAAAATGCAAATTCCATGACCTCCACGTACCAATACAGCTTCGTCCAATCCGCGACGCGTAAGTTCTTTTCGAAGTTCAATGCGTTCAAGGAGTGAATCAGGAACATTGGTTATAGAATGGATTAACACCATAGTCGCGGTCAGCTCCTCCCATCGATTATCACTCAAGTCAGAGCCGTTTGGGCCTGCGTCCACACCTGCACCCATCTCAGCACGTTCGTTGTCAACACGCAGAGATGTCACAAGACTCTTGAAGCGAAAATCTTCTCCAAAGGCCACCCTGAAGTCCGACATCGCATTGATTACACCCTTGTGTCCTTGTGAAGGCGATAGAACACATATGGCGGCAAGAAGTTGTGACGCTAAGATGCGTGACTTGCCAGATGAAAAATGCAGAGAATAGGCAATATGGGTAATCAGCGTTGGAGACGCGAGGACATAATCAAATCCAGGCTACGTTGTGAAACGTTATGGCTTCTCCGCGACGTGCTATTCGAAAACAGTGCTTACCTGGGTATTCAACAAGATACGTAGACATTTCATCGTCTCTAATAAGTTGGAGGTCTCGATGTCATCTAGTGATCTGCGTTCTCCTCCCTTGGCTACAAGACTGGCCAATAGTGAGCCTAGGACGTCAAAACCTTTCTCGTACTTGACGAATTGCTCGATCCAGAGAAGTTTTGCGGTCGAAAGCTGCACACGCAAGTCGATAAGGTGCTTGACCAGCTTCATGTCTGTGACCTGCCCAGATCTGAGCACCTCGACATACCATCGAGGTTCGTCCTGAGCATCATCCGTCGACGATGAAAACTCCATTAAGTTCCCTCTCGCGCTCCCGGATTTAGGCTCGCCGCCGCCAGAAGAAGACCACCAGCTGCTCCAGAGACCCCCAGTACTCTGTGGTTGGATCGGAGTCTCTTCGTCTCTGACTGCGTCTTTCGGTGCAGGCAGCGGAGTCTTGGTCGCAGAACTCCATGAAGAGAAACGTCGTATGAAAGAGTCGCCGGTAAGTTGCGGGACAAGTCGGGGAAGGATGCCTGACGCTCTCGCCGGGCCATATGATACAAACGAAGGAGTGTCCGCTTTGACCGAGTTGAATTGTGATGCACGAAGCCTCTTGTCTTGCTCAAGAAGGTAACGCTTGCGCTCCGGCGCCATTTGATACATGGTTGTCCGTTTGTCACCTTTGAGGCCCATATCATTTAACATCGCCTCGAACTCTTCGACGTTGACTGCCGCGTCATCACTATCTGAAAATTCCATGCTCCCGGTAGTATGAAGAGTAACCAAGACAGGCTCGCTGACGATGCTTTTCCTCTTCTCGGCAGGCATATCGCTCGGAGTACTACCGGAGTTTAGCCAATCGTCAAAAAAACCGGAAAGTCTGTTCTGTGAGTGTGTGTACCGTCGCTGCTGGGTCGGAGAGTTGTCGTGAATCTTTGCCGCCTTAGCTGTGCCTTCGTCCTCCTCGGCCCCACTCTCAGAAAGGTTCTCCAGATCATGCGATGCTGCTGTCGATGACGACCGTGATCCGCTAGACGTCCTGTGCGACTTGGGTCGTCGGTACCATTCATCTGGAATGCATAGTACATATTGACGAGCTGCTCCATTATCTACCGACAAAAGGGCAGCGGTTGGCGGAAGTCTCGATCTATCTACCTCAGAATGAGCACTAGCACGAACGAGACACAGGTATCACCATGAAACTGACTCTCATTGTTGTTGTACGAGACTTCCAGGACGTATTCTAGGGTGCCACCTCCAGGTATCGGCAGAGCTCTGGCAAGTCCAAGCTCGATAATTACTAACTCGATAAGATCTGCTGTCGTCATCGAGGGGGCAAGGAAAACTTTGTATTGGAAACCGTCGTAGATTTCAGGAACGCGGAGGAAGGTGAGAGATATGCAAAGACGAGCATTAAGAGATACTAGACGCAGTACAGGATTCTGAAAGTGAGTAGTATTAGGGAAAGACGTCAATTGACGCCAAAGCGATGTCTCCGGGAGAACGTTTACAATGGGAGCGATGGCAGCACTCGGCGTGATGAGGGCTTCGTCTAGAGCGTTCAGCTCTGCTTCATCGTACAGCCTGCCTGGTAGCTGAGCTCTGATGCGCTGCAGAGCCCATCCGGCTTCCTGTTCGTCGCCCAACGCATCGTGAACAACATCGGGGTTGCGTATTAACGTGTCAATGACATCCTGAGCCGTGCCGTCGTAAGGAACCTCTGTAAAATGCAGTCCGCCAGATGCAAGAACGACTGGCACAGTCAGGACAGACCGAGGCATCGCATGAGATAGAGCAAAACAGATTCCGAGCGCAGGGTGGAAGTCGTAGACCGCGATGAGAAGAGCGTCCTGCCAGGTGATGGCGGTTCGAGAAGAAGGGCGCCGCGGGCGCATCTGATCTTGACATCGGTACGTATACGCACACACGGCCACCACAAGGACTTCATCATTCTTGACATTCTCCACGATACCTTCCATTTGCTTTCGTGTTTACGGGACAATACACTCAGGTTTCTCATAAATACGATATACATGAGAGCCCTGTAGTGACGTGCAATGGGTCAGCTCCGCGTCGTGTCTATTCGTGCCGCACTGTAATCATGTCATGACCAGACAGCGCCACATCGAAGCAACTTGTTGATAAAATCTATGAAAAGCGCAAGGCGGGCGCTTTGGAGCTCGAGAAGTGAGTGTTAGTTCAATCCACACGCGTCGTGGCGACCTACGCAAGCAGGCAGGTACGGGAATGCTTCCAGCAAGGAGACCCGCAAAAGCGCATCGACGCCATCATAGAGCAACTCATTGAGATGTTCAGCAACCCCGCCAATCCGCTACATGTCAGGAACGGTGGTCTGATAGGTCTCGCTGGTACAGCTATTGCCATGGGAGTAGACATCGCACCGTACATGAGCAAGTTTGTGTATCATCTCCTCAATTGCTTCGTGGATCCAGAGAATAGGATCCGGTATTTCTCTGCGGAATGTCTCTATAACATTACAAAGGTGTCCAAAGGCGAAATATTGGTCTACTTCAACGAGATATTCGATGCGCTGAGCAAGGTCTGTCGTGTTATGTCTTCCGTGGCGCTTCGTTTACATCCGCGCAGCTCGCCCCAGATTCAGAGCTTTCTGTCAGGAACGGCGCTGAGCTGCTCGATCGTCTACTGAAGGACGTCGTTGCCGATTCTGCGTCCATCTATGTTCCATTATATCCTGAAACACTACTCGCGCGAGACAAGCGCGACGAAGCGCAAGGTGTCCTTGTCAGATACCCCGAGAATGTGAACGGCGACACCAATCCTCCTGAACCTCGGAAAGCCTTCTCTCTGGCCGCATTCATTCCTCTGCTGCGCGATCGCATCTACGTCGTTAGCCCCTTTAGTCGAAGCTATCTGGTTTCTTGGATCACTCACCTCGATTCTGTACCAGAGCTGGAGTTGATCTCATATCTACCGGAATTTCTTGATGGCTTGCTGTAAGAGTGGTTGCTTTACAGCTTGATTCTGCATTCTGACTTCTGGAACTAGCAAGTATCTTTCAGATCCTACTGAAGACGTACGAGTCGCGACGGAGTCTTTGCTCGGAGAATTTCTTCGTGAAATCCGTAATGTGAGCCAACTCCGTCCTCGGACGGAAGAGCATCGTCTTGTCAATCATTCGGACTCGTTACAACCCTTCCCGACACTCGAACAAGGTATAGAACCTACTCATGCCGTTGAGCGACACGACGAAATATCAATTGCCAATGATACTTTACATGACGATGGGTCTGAATATGAGAGGGGTCTCGGAGGTAAATTGCATTCCCTGCGTTGTTCGTATACGCGTCTCATCCGTTTGATTCAGTTTGGCAACCCGGGCAGGGTGTCAAAATCGACTATGCTGCCATCATCGAAATTCTCCTGCAGCAACTTGAACCCGAACGTAGGTATTTTTGCCTTGATTCCACGTCGCACTCATCTAATTTGACATTTCAGATGATGAAATTCAGCAGTCAACAGCTTTACAGTGGTTGGACGAATTCCTGAAGTTCGCGCCCGAAGTCATGGTACCTTTCACGCCGCGTCTTATTCCTGCTATCCTTCCGAACCTCGCACATCACGTACCCATGATACAGAATGCTGCCATTCGGACGAATAAGCGGCTTCTTGAAGTCATTCAGGCTTTGCCTGATCCATCTGAAAACACCCATCCGGAACCTCCGCGGACCGTCGATGTCCCAGGGCGGTCGGCGGCCGGAAACGAGAGACCCGCATCTCGTGTAGTGGGCGCCACGGCCTCATCCAGCTCACGGCAGTCAACAGCCAACGGCGTGGCGTCGACTACCGCTTCCGTGCGAGAAGCGTCTACTCGAGAAGTTTCCTCTCCAGAGTCGATTTCAGAGTCACCAAACCAGCCGACGCCGATGTTGGCATCGTCGACCCTGCCGCGCGGACGTCCTTGCGTCACAGATATCCCAGGAAATGTGAAGCCAGCGTCTGTCTACGCAGGCGATGGTTCCATACCTCCCAGGGATATGCCGTCTCCGGTTATGTTAATGAATCCAGTGACACGAAGTCGCTCGCATTCCCCTATGTCGCTGACAAGCCAGAGCCAGGTTGGTGCCAACCAGCGGTCCGATCCTTCGCCGGCGCCCGATCTCTTCGATTATCAAGCAACCGTGGTCGGGTTGACGATTCAATTCTTGAGTGAATTCGAGGAGACGCGAGTCGCAGCGTTGAAATGGCTGATTATGCTCCACCAGAAAGCACCGAAGAAGGTGCGCATTGAGGTCACGAGTAAACAATTCTGTGACTGACGTGGTTACGAGTGAAGATTCTGGCTATGGATGACGGAACGTTTCCGGTGCTGTTGAAGACGCTTTCGGATCCTTCCGATGAGGTTGCCCACTACTTCAGTTTTTGCGTGCATCATGAGTGATTACTTGGCAATAGGTCATCAAACACGACTTGCAGCTGCTCGCACAAATTTCGTCCAGCTCCGAAGAATCGTACTTCAGGGCATTCATGATGAATCTCCTGGAGCTCTTCAGCACCGACAGGAAATTACTCGAATCCCGGGGAAGTCTCATCATTCGCCAGCTGTGTTTAAATCTCAGCACGGAGCGTATTTACCGAACATTTGCCGAGATACTGGAAAAGGAAGAGGTGCTCGCATTTGTCCTGAACTTCAAGTGAATAATTCCTGACCACGTCAACTTCATTGTAGGATCTCGAATTCGCTGGTGTTATCGTTCAGAATCTCAACATGATTCTCATTACTTCCCCCGAACTGGCGGATTTCCGAAAGCGATTGAAGAGCGTTGAAACCCGGGTGGGCTGTCATGTACCCAGCAACCATCAATACTCAATCTGACTCTTCTTGTATTCGCAGCAAGACGGACAGGCTCTATTTACGTCCTTGTATCGATCATGGTGTCATAATGCGGTATCAGTTTTCTCCTTATGTCTTTTAGCTCAGGCCTATGAGCATGCATCGAATCTGCTGTATATCTTGTGCGTTGTCACATCGATTTCATAGGCCCTCGTTTACCAACACTTACGTGACTTCGGCGTATAGTGCGGATCTCGAGATAACAGTGCCCATGCTTGTGCAAGTCGACAAGCTGGTTCAGTTGATTGAATCGCCAGTGTTCACCTGTACGTCGGCTTCTTTTTGCCTCATCATGTAGAATGAACACCTCACGGGTGACCACTAGATCTTCGTCTACAGCTGTTAGAACCGGAGCGCTATCCACACCTATTCAAATGTCTTTACGGTCTCATGATGCTATTGCCACAAAGCTCTGCATTTGTCTCGTTGCGCAACCGGCTTAATGCAGTGAATTCAGCCGGATTTTTACATATTGCACCCAAGTCGTGAGTGCATTGGTCCCTTTAAAGTAGCCCAATTCGTAATCCAATCGCATTCAAGGTCCATCGCACTATCTAGTCGATCAAAAATTGCGCGCGACGAGATCAAGTGGCAGGAACTTTTGCAGCACTTCCGCATAGTGCAAAGTAAGCATGAGAAGGCGAGGCGCCAGATCATGGGTACTGCAGACAGCAATCCTTTCACTGGGTTTACGGAATCGGATATTCTGGTAGATCCCTCAACTGCTAGCGACCGTCCTAGTCGACTACCTGCGCGACCGGCCATACGACGCAAACCTACAGGCGAAGCGACTGCAGTGCACGTTACACGACCGGGAACGCCGCCGCCACGGGGTACGGCGCTGTCACCGTTGAACCCTCGCGCACGAAGCGGAACGAGCGGCATCATGTCTCCACCCCCGGCGGCCACCACGACCCCTCCGTCAGTGATTAAAGGGCGCAGAACAACTCTAGGCGGCCTAAGATAATCAGCCCGTATGTATCGCAAGTGTAACAGACATTGCAAGAGCGCAATACAACACAACATGTCACTTATATATTTGATGTTTGATTGCGTCTTAGTGGCCTATTCATCGTACAGTCTTGCTTACGCCAATTATTGTCCTCCTCTATCGCAGACTCACATATCCATCGATAGTCCCACACCATTCTCCTTTGCTGTACATATACATGTAGTCTGCCACACCATATAATCGACAGCTATGATATTTCAACAGATAAATCAGTGGATTTCAAGGAATGAAGAACCTACAATATGACCGCCATGCAAACTATTCCCTGCCTCATCTGCGTTGCTCACTTGCGTCCCGAAGTGTCAAGGAAGACACAAAATATTCTCTCGAATCTTTGTGATGTCTTCCGGAGAAAGACCGACGTGTTGCTGGAGATACGTTTCGACACCTCCGTATCTACTATCCAGCGTATCTAGGAGAGCCAATATATTCTCACGTCTGCGACAAAATTAGATCGATTTGAGCAATACACGATACTTAACTGTAGCGCACCGGCATGTAAACATGTTGAGTGCGGCTTCATTGTTTCGAACAAACACTGGCTCTTGTGCCAGTCTTTGCATGATCTTTTCTCGATCAGGTTCGCGACCGACGCGTGTAAGAGAATACTCATGTGCAATGGTATCATTATCAACGCCTGCAAGCTGCAGGAGACTACCGGTAAGTTAAACGAATCAGAGGCGGCCCTTCTGTAGACGAACCTTCAATAATATTGCTGCTAGAACGCCAGTCCTGTCCTTCCCCGCTGTACAATGGAAGATGAAGCCTCCCGACGGATCGTCTCTTACATGACACAATACCGCACCAAACGCGTTACGCGCATGCTCAAGGATTTCAGAGTACAGTTGCATGAATGCCTTTGGGTGCAAATCAGCGCAATGGGGCGCGTCACTCAATGCGATTTTACCTCGATCTTCCCGCTAGCATAGAGATCAAATCGTCTGTATGTAGCGTTAGTGCTGTGGACATTGGTCCTGTGGACACACGCACTGTGTTCTAATCTCGGGACTGTAATCTTCTTCGCGAAAAACAGGAGTACGATGGACACAAACACCCTCAATAACGGGTTCTGGGGTGTGATACTTGGCTTTCTCCAAGTCGGATCGTAAGTCGAAGACAGTGGTAATACCCAGTTGCTTTAGCTGCGACCTCCCTCGACGGCGCGTGGTAAGGGCGGGAGAAGAAACAATGTGATGAACTGGATACCTTCGTCTGTGATGCCGGATAGCTCGGCAGCGCGAAACATGAATCTAGGCTTCGTAACTCTTGGGGAATACGCCGTGCTCGGGTATGAACCCAGGTCGCGCATATTGAGCACGCCGGATATTTGGACAAATGGGGGCTTAGATAGTGTTTCCTGGACATAAGCGGGATCTAGAGGAGCAAGTTCATCCAAAACGTTCATGGCGACGAGCTTGGGACAAGGTGGAAGTTCAGGACAAGATAGAAGTGCAACGAAACGGGAAACACAGATGTATTGATGGCTCAAGTTAAGAGACGCGCACGAGTTGACCGGCCCTCAAGCCATTCACGTCTCTTTCCGCAACCACAATGAGCGCGTCCCTTTCCACCCTCGGGCCCGCCTCTCAGCCCCCGTTGACGCCAGGACCATCGTCTTTGCCCAGAAGCAGTGCACCGGATCCTACTACATCACCGTCGCGTCCTTCCACGAACCGCCCGACGACTACAGACGCGCTTACTCTTGGAGATGAGGTCCCAGAGGACGATGCAGACGCGCCAAATAGGCGCAGACGACGACCGCGCACCCAGATGAATGAAGACATTCCAATGGTACGCGACGCGGTTGGTGAAAGTGTCGCGGAGAACCTCGAGAATTTTTTGAAAACGCGCGTGTAATACCGACTCCACGATCACCAAACTGACGGCCTGACTTCTAGTTTCACTCCCGCGATTGAGCTCAGCGCGACTCCTGACCCTGATGGCAATGCACCTAACGCTGGTACGGAGCTCATTTATGTGGAACAAATCCATACCATGCGCGAGTACGAACTCACAACCCTCTACGTCGACTTCTCGCATATAATGCACGTCGACTCTGTTTTGGCCGAAGCCATACAAGCACAGTATTATCGCTTTCTTCCCTATCTCAGACGCGCGCTTCTCAATCTGGTCACCGAATTCGAGCCGGAATACCTGAAGATCAACCCTACCGCTGCTGCCGCTGATAGTTCCAGTCTGCAGTCGCGCGAATTTAACATCGCGTTTTACAATATCCCCCTCATCACAGGAATTCGTGATCTCAAGACACAGTATATTGGCCAGCTCAAGGCTATTAGCGGCACTGTTACTCGCACAAGCGAAGTTCGCCCTGAGCTGTTATTTGGTAACTTCGTTTGTGAAGTCTGCAAAGGTGTTGTGAACGATATAGAACAGCAATTCAAGTACACTGAGGTTAGTAGACGCGTCTTTCACATTGATTCGTGCGTCTCTTTACTCTTCTTTAGCCCCAGCTATGTCCGAACCCGACCTGCGGGAACCGAACGGCATGGCAATTACAGATAGACTCGTCAAAATTCACCGATTGGCAAAAGGTCCGCATCCAAGAAAATCCTTCTGAAATCCCCACGGGATCTATGCCTCGCTCGCTGGACGTGATTCTACGTTCTGAACTCGTTGAACGCGCCAAAGCTGGGGACAAGTGTGTCTTCATCGGCACATTTATCGTCGTTCCAGATGTCAGTCAGATGGGTCTGCCTGGGGGTAACAAGGCGGAAATGCAACGGGAGAGCAAGAACACTGTCGCAGCTGGAGCGGGCGGTTTTGGGGTGACTGGACTGAAGAGCCTCGGTGTGCGCGACCTGCAGTATAAGACTGCGTTTTTGGCCTGTATGGTGCACGACGTCGACGGTAGGAGTGGCACAAACATTCGCGGAGAGGATGACACTGGCCCGGACAGTGCTCAGGCGTTTGTTGAATCTCTTACCGAGCCCGAGTTCGCCGAACTCAAGGAAATGATCAACTCAGAGCATATCTATTCGCGTCTTGTGGAAAGCATCGCGCCGACGGTGTATGGCCACGAGATAGTCAAGAAGGGTCTGCTCTTACAGCTCATGGGCGGCGTGCACAAACAAACGAACGAAGGGATGCATTTGCGTGGAGATATCAACATCTGCATTGTCGGTGATCCGTCCACATCAAAATCGCAATTTTTGAAGTAGCCGGTGCAGTAATCGTTCAACTGTACTATGCTTACGTCTCTGCAGATACATTTGTTCCTTCTTGCCACGCGCTATCTACACGTCTGGCAAGGCTTCTTCAGCTGCAGGTCTTACAGCCGCGGTAGTGAGGGACGAAGAGACAGGTGACTTCACGATTGAAGCTGGCGCGTTGATGCTTGCGGACAATGGCATTTGCGCTATCGACGAATTTGACAAAATGGATATATCCGACCAGGTCGCGATTCACGAAGCTATGGAACAGCAGACCATCTCTATTGCCAAGGCAGGTATTCACGCGACTCTTAACGCGCGTACATCTATCCTCGCGGCCGCCAATCCTATTGGCGGACGTTACGACCGCAAGAGGAGCCTTCGTGCGAACGTGCAGATGAGCGCACCGATTATGAGCCGTTTTGATCTTTTCTTCGTTGTCTTGGACGAGTGCGACCCGCAGAGCGATCTCAATATCGCGAAACACATCGTCAATGTGCATCGTTTCCAGGATCAGGTGATTCAACCTGAGTTCAGTACCGCCGCTCTGCAACGATACGTTCGCTATGCGCGCACCTTCAACCCAAAGGTTAGCAATACCCTCCTTGACACGATCACAATGAAATGACAGGACGGATAGTTGAACCCGGAAGCGGCAGATCTGTTGATAGAGAAATATCGTATCTTGCGACAGGACGACGCGACGGGCGTAGGAAGGAATTCATATAGAATCACTGTTCGCCAACTGGAGAGTATGATTCGGCTAAGTGAGGCCATAGCTCGTGCTAACTGCACGTCTGAGGTATGATTTTACCCAGAACTATCACGGATTCTTGTTTATAGTCGACAGATCTCACCAGAGTTCGTCAAAGAAGCATATCAGCTCCTGAGACAGTCTATCATTCATGTGGAGCAAGACGACGTGGAGTTCGACGAAGACGAACCTCCAGACGATGGTCACGATGTAGCACAGCCCGCGCCGTCGGCAGCGGATGCGGACGGTGATATAACAATGTCCGGTCCTGGCGATAATACGGATCCTACGGATGAGAGCACTGTCCAGCAAATGACAACAGAGCCTACTACACCAGGCCCTACTGGTCATTCGACGGAAGACGCGGATATGCCACCGCCCGCCGCGCCAGCGCCGAGGAGGCGTATGATCATCACACACGATCGCTATATTACATTGAGAGATACGGTCGTCTTACATCTCGCGGAGGTGGAAAGACAGACAGGCAAGGGCATTGATCGCGAGGAGCTTACCGACTGGTATCTCGAGGAGATGGAGGAGAATATTCATGACATCGAGGAACTCGAGCATGAGCGCGAGCTAATCACGAAGCTCCTGCGGAAGTTGGTGAAAGTACGTGCTTGTCTAGCATATCAAAAGATAGTATTCGCTGAGATATGATGACAGGAGAATTTCTTGATCGAAGTGCGAGGAGACGTACAGGACTCCTTGCCCGATACTATCGAAACTCAGTCATCCACTGTCGCCGGCGAAAATGTTCGGGTTTACTATATGGTTCACCCACAAGTAGATGTCGAGTCCTCCATGACCTCCGCTTCATAATGGTAAAATTGTTGTACTACTGGTCTCCTGTCATGCTGTCATATCTGTTTTGTACTGTGCTCAATCGCCAGTGTTGTGCTCTGTGTCTTTTTATCTATGAAGTTTCATCTGTTTGATTTACATAAAGATTAGAATTGCATTTGTCAAATCAGAGAGCCCTTGAGTCTCATAATTGAGAACTGCGAGATTTTAAAAAAATCTTCCCCCGAGTCCAATATTCAGAGCGCCATTTGCCGTTACGGTTCCGGGTTTACGCTTGCCTTTTGGAGCTCCAAAACATCCGATCCGATCACGAGTCACAAGACTATCGCATGATTATGGCACATCGAACGTTGTCATTAGAGTCATTTAGAGGTCATTAACTCAGGCTCATTAGTCGTTCGAAGGCAATTTTTTCTACTGGACCGGATCTCCAGTAAGGTCCATGAAGGGCGATACCATATACGTCAGACGCTAGCTAGATCAACAAGGAGCTGGGCTGCAGCGCCCGGGTCCAGTGCCAGCCTAATTATGAGATCGATAATGAGGCACTCCAAGTACACAAGGATCACAGCAACGCTACACGAGTTTGAGCCCTTGCGAAATGTCAGGTAGCTGCGACTTCAATTGAGAAAAAAACCATGACTCCATACACGATCATCGGCTGCTCCCATACCAGCGAACGTGCCTGCGCAGAAAAAGTTTCTAGCAGATGTGAATGTGGCGCGCCTGAGGCGCCAGTGGCACCGGGTTACACGGCTGGAGCGTTTTTGGGATACCTATGTACCTGTCACCACAATAATAGTAGAGGCTGTACTCATTAGAGTATGCGGCGTCCAGCTTTTTCATTCGACTTACTCATGCTTTTAGGCTTGCAAGAATAATACTGGACCGGACAACGCACCGACCGAACGGCCTAATACGGATGTAGGAGAGGGTAGATCCTATCCGCGGTATCGACCGACATCGGCCTCGGACTTTGAATGAAGGAGAGTCGCGTATCAATGGCTGTATCGTCGTCCATCGGACCCATCGCATCGATAATCGGCCGGCTGACGTCAAGATAATGTCTGTTGTATCGCATATAGGGCGTTCAATCACGAAGAAATAACCATCGATTGCTATAAATGTCAAATATCGAAAGCAATGAAACGCCTACAGGGGGAATTGACACGCGATGAACGCGTTGAGACAAGCAAATACAGCGTGCAGGACAGGAGGCATATATGAACGGAAAACCGGCTCGCGGAATGAGAAAGGGCAGTGAACAAATGGGTCGTACAGCACTCAAAAAAAAAAATAGTGGATGTGAGAAAACCAGTATACGTAGCGTTGCAAATTAAACGGGTTGAGCGAGCTGGTTCGAGTGCAGCAGACCTGAAACCAAAACGTAATTACAGCGATTGCATCCAGTGAGCTGCGCCAGGCATCTCAGCACCTCGAACATAGCCCATGGCAAAGACGAAAACATAAAGGGGCATTGGATGAATATCCAGAACGGATGGGAGAAGCCAAGGCCGCAGGCCTCAAACTTCAACATTTTCGCTGTGTTCATTCTGTTCATAGATGTATGCACGCTACCGTCAAAGGAAGACTCACGTGGCTTCTCCTACTACATTGCCAATCGGCTGGTACAGGCAGAGATGGTATATCGCCCTGTCTCGATTCTCGAGCATGCCCCAGCAGGTATTAACGGCGCAGCCAAGTTGCGTGGTGTTCTTCCAGACAACTTGAGTGAAGTGGTTGTATGTTGGGCTGCAGGGATCGTACGATGCTGATCGGTGACATGAGTCATTTGACAAGGCAAATCAGTCTCGCGTTGTTCGATGATACGATACTCACACTCGTCCGACGCGAATAGATACACCGCTGCCATGGCTGAGAAGTTTCCTGTAGCAGCAGCTACGTTCTCGCCGTAACTGCTCGGCAACAGGACACCATTTGTGTGCGCAAAGTAGCAGTTGTCTACCCATTCCTGCGCGGCGCTGGCGAGGGTGTAATTCCACGACAACGGGTCGGCATCGTGCTCCGCCCGAATCGCATTGTGGGTGTCGAGGTACTCTATGGCCTGTGAGTACAATGTTTGCCGCCTCGCCTGCTCAACATGGTGGAAACTCGCGCGGAGCCGCGCCGACGCCGTGGTGAAGAAGACCGTTGCCAAAAAGGCGAAAAAGAAGGAAGGAGCGACGAAGAGCATAATAGGCACGTAGAAAAACGAAAGGACGCCCAACGCGGGACAGAAGGGGGGGGAGGGAAGAAAAGAACGTGGGGAGGTGGTACGGTAACTAGCAAGAGATATTAAGTAAGTAAGGATTTACCCCCCGAGTCGGTGGTGATCTTGAGATCTAGAGGACCGTGAGGCGCATACCAAATTTGTTCAGTCGCAACCGTCAATGGCAACGCGCCGAGGCGCTTGTCAAAGCACTACTCGACCAGGCACTCACTGAATCCATGACGCTCGTACCGTCCGCAGTACGTACAACTGTGTATTTCAGGCCAGTCGACGTCGCGCTCGCTGTTAGATACTGTACGCAGCTTCGGTCTTTTTATCGGATCACTTCAACTTACATACTCAAACTGCGACGGGGTTCAAGCAATTAACAGCCTATCAGACCTTCTATCAGATATCGGTGCCACTCAATTGTACGCAGGTAAGTAGTCCCATCTTCCATGCTGGGCGTCTACAAGCACCTGCAGATATCTCCCTCGAGTCGTGCATTCGTTCTTCGCGCTCGTCACATCGATATCTCTGCTTAAGATCTCAGCTCGTCCCGAGCCATCGAGCACAATCGGCATGCAGCACGAGCACAAGCACGAGGTGAGCGTGGTGCGGTCTAGAGCAGACAAACAGATCTGCTTTGCCATCCGCATGACCGTCTTCTACGATGAACAACGTTTTCCTATCTCCACGGAGTTCGATAAGTGAGTAGCAGGCATGCGCATTTTCAATCGCCATTTCCTCCCTCCCGGACACCTTACCCAGCTACCGATCGCACTTACTCTTCTGCTCTGCTCTCCCCCTCCCTCGCAGATACGACGACGATCAGAACACCGGTCACCTTCTGCTTCGCATCAAGGACGCAGAACAGACGGCCGTTGGCACAATTCGAGCTGTGAGGCTCAGCCATTCAGTTTTTAAACTGACGAGGCTCGCCATCTTGAAGGACTACCGGAAATGCGGCTTCGGCAGTATACTCGTCAATGCCCTTCACGACTTTGCAAAGCAACAGGCCAACTGCGGTCCCGACGAGCCTCCTCTTCGGATAGTCTGCCACTCACAAATCCACGCTAAGCCTTTCTACACCAAGTTTGGCTACAAATCAGTTGTGAGTTCTCCTTCCTCTCTCTCTCTCTCTCTCTTCTCTACATTGGTTTTCTCGTGGTCGCGTATTTCATATAAGTTGACAGGAAATCTGTATGACATGCACATTATAGGGCGAAGAATTTGATGAGGATGGGGAACCTCACCAAGAAATGGTCCTTCAATTGTCATAATAATATCGTTGAAAGTACGGATATTAATGTAATAGAAATGCTCGATGATTCGGGTGTCCGTGGTGCGGTCAGTTGATCCCGTAAGGTAGTACGTTACTAGAAATACACAGTGAAGATGAGAGGCATAGGTATCGTATAGACCGTTCCAGTATACGAAAGCAGCATGGTATCGAATTACACACGAGTTCATTATAGCAAGATCAAAAGCTACAGTTCCGAAAGCAATTGAGCAAGGGGGTGTGAGCAAGAGATATATGTAGTGATAGAGAGTGAAAGAAGAGAGAAGGAAGAAAGAGAGAGAAAGAGAGGAATAACCAGATGTCGTGAGTGGTCGTGACAATCAGGAAAGCGAAAAAGATAATGAAAGTAAAAATGAAAAAGGCATGTACAGCATAGATAAAGCGGTCAGCGATGACACGAAGGAAGAGCGCAGATCGGGTTGCGATCCAGAGAACGAATGAGGCTGAAGAAAAAGAGAAAAAAATGACATAAGAATTTATATTGGCCGCCGGCGGTTATAAACTTCCTCCGACTCTATCTCGCTTTCACTCTCGCTCTCGACCTTGATGCGAGGGAAGGCTGTTTGCGGTAGAATGCTGAAGTTGATGTTAGTGCCGTAGGACGCGGTGCCCTCCTCATATAGTCGCCGCGCGTTCTCGTACTCCATCTTCTCACGCTCGGCTTGGGCGAGGAAAGGCTTGCGCTGATCGTCTGTCATCGCGCGCCAATGGTTGGCCGCGAGGGAGGACTGGCGCGTCGTCTCGGTCTCTTCCCCGAAAATCTCCTTGACCAGTCGGGGATCTGCCCGAATGTGCTGCAGGAACATGAAGTATGCGCTCAGCGGCTTCTTCGGAGCTGGAGAAGATGGCAACGGCAGTCAGCTGTCATGTCACGCTCACAAGGGAGGGAGCAAGAGTCTGAGTGACAAGAGACGCGCGGCTTACCATTGGGGTCCTTGATGTTGCTCTTGCGAGACTTGCCTGCCTTGCGCTGGGCGGCGCGGAAGGCGTTCTCGCGCTTGATGTCCTCAGGCGTGAGGGTCTTCATGTAGGCGGCGTACTCCTTCTCGCGGGCGAGCTTAGCGGCTTCGGATCGCCTCTTGTAAGGCTAAGTTCAATGTAAGCGATTGTAGTGCCAAAATAGAACAACAGCCGAAAATGGAAGACGATGTAGCAAGGCACAATTACTAATTAAGATGACGTCACTGACACAAAAGGGCTTACCTCCTTCTCAGCTGCTGAAAGGGATGCGTACTCCTGCCCTGCCTCCTTCGCCGCCTGCGCCACATTCAGCTTTCTAGTGCTTGTGGCCTGCTGTCGCTGGATCCAGTCCGTGAAGTACAGCTGCCACGCTGACGGCGCCAGCTTCGGCGGGTGCAGCTCTGACTTCTGCGGTGCTGTATTGTCAATCGGAAAATGCGAAGAGGCGGTGGCAGTGGTCGCAGCAGAGTCATCATTACATAGAGAGAGAACAGTAAGTCCCAATGGAGCTACGGTGAAGACAAGAAAATAAACAAGATACGCACGGGCATCGATTGCCTTATCAGAAGACGACCGCGCCTCTTCGGACGCTGATACACGTTTCTTCCGCCGGATGGTAGCGTCGCGATCTTCGCTGATACTGACGGACTCGGCCCGGCGAGAGTACGGGCGAGCAGTGCCGGGCACGCGCGAGGGTGCACTAGATGACTGGAACGAAAGTGACATCGCGTCCCGGTTGAACCGTGGCCGCTGTGGACCCACCAAAGACGTGTGGCGCACACTGCCCCCCGCAGACAACGGAGACTGGGGACTTGGCGGTGCAAATAGATCTGCGGCCCAGTGCGGAGGTGAAGGGCTGTACGCGGACGCTGCCGCTGTTGCCGATGAAAGGTCGTACTGCGCGAGGCTCTGCTGCTGCTGATGATGATGGATGAGATGTGACTCCCCAGGAATCGTCTCGAACGACGAGGGAGAGAATGAGCGCGATAGCGCGGGCTGTTGGCCGATGTAGTCGCCAGTATGACCGTATACAGGTGATTGTGGCGGCAAGTGCTGCTGTTGGTCGAGAGGCGAAGAGAAATTCGATGTGTTCGGGATCGGGATAGGTGCAGACATCGAAGCCATGAAGTCGCCATCGGTGACCCAGTTGTTGAATGAGAGCGGCGAATGATGGTCGGGCGATGAAAACTGCTGCATATCGGTGTCGACAGGGAAGAGCTCTCTATGGAGTGGGGAGACGGGTTGAGACGAGCACAGCTCGTAGTTGGGCTGCTGCATCGCAGGCGAAAGGGTTGTCGACGGGTCAAGGATGGGCTTGATGTCGAGGTCCATGGCGTCCCAAGAGATGGGGAGCATGGCGGGGTCGTTGTAGGGATCCTCAAGGTCGAGGGGGCCAAAGATCATCTGGTCCTGGAACGGGATATCGGAATAGTGGCGGGGCGAGATGGAGGGCATGATGGATGAATGTAGGGGAAGCAGAGGATGCAGAGTGGAAGAGCCCGTACGCTGCTTATAAAGCCCAGAAGGAAGAGGGGGATTTGCGAGGAGCCAGTGCATGCTGGAGTATCGGGCTACTTTAACGCATCGGGGGAGACGTCTTCCTAACATCGTTTCCATTTGAGTGATAATCGGTGATCCAGGCTAGCCAACCTGAAGGTTCAGACAGATCTTGCCAAACGAGCTCCCGTTGGCTGCGAATTCGAATGGGGATGGACCACGCTGCTCGCAAGCCAGCTCGTATAATCAACGCTAGCCCGGTGTGAGCCTCGAGTTGCATATGTCCCGTTTGGTCAGGTGTATACACGTACCGATCTGCCGGGATACTCTTGTCAGAAAAAAGTACGATAACAACAAACAACAGAAGAACACTTCTTCGAGTGACGTTACACTGTCGTCTGTTGTCTGCCGGCTACGCACCGCGTCCTGTTCTGCTGACCAGGCTGTAGTATGGTGCCCGCCGCCGACGTCGTATCTTGTGTCACGACCCGAAGATTTTTGCAGGGTTTTTGCCAGCGAACCCACGTTATCAGACAGGTCTCGCCACAAAGGGTGATAAGAAGCGCACGGCTTGTAGAACGGCTCAATTTCGAGCACAGGTCGGTGATAGCGCCTTCTGAAGAGCGGCAAGTAAATGCAACTTAATGCGATGACGATGTGGACGTGCACACCGGAGGCTGCACACTTGTCAGTAAAATGTGTTCTTGCACTGGCGCCGCCGGCTGTCAAGCTCTCGATTTCTCGCAAGCTTTGAGCGCAGATGCGACACGTACAGTGAGCGATTTGTTTAATGAAAGAAATAACTACAGTTCAACTGCTCCGCTCAAGTTGATCCGCATTAGGTAGCCTCCACCCCGACTTCCGGATGGTCGTACGCTTCGGCCTCGTGAGTCTTTTCGACTCCCATGGACGGGGCCCATGGCCATGCCCGCCCAATCGACTCGTACCCTCTGCCCAACAAAACATCTAGCAGGCCTGTCCCAAACGTTGCATGGAACCAGGAATCTCCGCCGCGACCCGGAACATCCTCCCGGTCACTCGAGCTTATCGCAGTGCCATATCTATGTTTGCGCACGTACACCAAAGTTTGTCAATGTACTTTCCTAACCTAGGCAATCGCTTCGCATGGATCTCATAGCACGTGTATGTCCTCGAGTATATGGCAGAAACCTCCTTTTATTCGTCTTAAATGGAAGGTACAGGAACAGCCATCGGGTAAGCACAATGGCCTTGTTACAAGACCACGAACTCCGGCGCCTTGTACTTGACGCCATTGTAGACACTCCTTCCCGGCTATGAATTGCAGGTAAACATTCCGTCGGTTCAGTTCGCGATGCAATGCAATGCGCCGTGTCGCGTGTCATGTCGTGTCGTGTCGTGTCGTGTCGCGGTGGAGTGAGTTGCCGAAGTCAGTATTCAACCCCGGTCAGACATTGCAATCGTCTACGCACCTCCCACCCCTTCACGTCCTTCATGATAATCTTCTCGCGGGCCAACGCCGCCTGCTGACGGCGATAAGCATCACGGTCGGCTTCGGCCGTCAGGAGAGGAGCCAGGTGTATACGTGACCACATTTTCTCGCGCTCGAGCTCTCTGCGAATCGAAACTCAGTCCTCGTGCTCACATGCAATCCCTAAAAGAGTATGGCAGCAAAGAGGCAGATACCAGTGTCCGAAACCTTTAGCGCCACGTCCGACGACACGAAATGTGTCTATTGCTGAACATTCCTCATCCGGGAGCCTTGGGAAGGGCGCCACATCACAGGGCAAAGAAGATGGGAGAAAAAGGAAGGGGGATCAGGTTTACCTTCGTTCCAGGATACCTCGAGTCCAATAGTACATCCCGTAAGCGCTAACCGAAAAAATGACACCCATGAAAACATATGCGCTGCGCCCTTTGATGGGCAGGTTTCTCTTGTATTTAACGGCCTCAAAACCGCCTGGAGGAGGCATGTCTCTGAGAAATGGAGTTCAATGGGGTGGCACCTTTCGCACACATGTGGAAGGATGCTCACTGCCGGAATGGAGAAGACGACACTAAAGGCGCGACATGACATTAGTAGGAAAGAACACAAGTTTGCAGAAGGATACGCACTATTAAACTTCTGTCACCGAAATGCAACAGATGAGTGTAGGTGCTGTGTGAGCCAACGCGAAGAAATCTGGTGAGCACATGGCAATCGGAATGGAAGAGTCGGAAACAAAAACGACAAGAGTCGTGGACTCACGTGGTTAGAGCCAGAGAACAACAACAATGAAATGATAGAAGTCGATCAAGTTGATGGCCTGTCCAAAACGGGTAATCAACAACTGACGTGGATTGGATTCAACCAGCATTTGTTCTCGAGTCTACATATTCTCCGAGTTGGCGACGAAGGACCGCCTTGCTTTCTGACAACCATGGATCAGCAGATGGCGGACGTAGGTCTCGTCGATGAGCCCGCTACAGAGCCTGAGGCCATCCAGCCAAATGGCAACGATGCCCCCGCTGATGCTCAATCACCAACAAGTTCGCAATCACAACAGCAGCAGCGTCAGTCGTCGGAGAAACCAGCGACCAAACAGCCCAAGCCAAAGATGACCGCGGCGCCTCCTCCAGCTGCGGAGGAAGAGGCCAAGTATATCTCAAAATACAAAGATCTTAGGCGCAAAGTTAAAGAGGTCGAGGCGGTCAGTGTGACTTGTTTGTCCTGTGTATTTGAAGATGGGCGTTGAAAAACGCGTATATGATTGCATATAGGAAAATGACAGAATACAATTCAAAGTCCTACAGGCCAAACGCAATATTCAGCGCATTAAACTGGAAAGAGCGTACGTGTAATGTGCTTGTTGCCCCCCACGAGAATAACGTTGTGATTTAGCATCATGTACGAACGGTTGGCGAATGTGCAGGCTGAGATCGAACCAGTACCCCCGGCGCCGAGAGCATCTGAATCTCCTGAAGTGCCTCTAAGTCGCATGCCTTTATCTCCTCCTGCAGTCGCACCAGTTGGGCGTGGACACACAAGTTCCCATGAACATAGTGTTCCGGAGTACGCAACGAGCCGAAGTGCTCGTATCATGGATCCTGACGGACGTCCACTTCGGGTGCCATCTCCGAATGGTCTTAGATTGAACAATCCGCCTGTCTCGCAAACGAGCTCGCGTTCCTCCAGGCAGGAGCCAGCTCCAGATAACGGGCGTCTCCTTCCTCACCTTCCACCTCTGCCTACTATGCAGGGCTATGAGCGCGGTTTATCCCATCACAGCCCTTCATTGCGACCGTCCCATACTAGTCCTGCCTCTCACCACTCGCATGCAAGTCCGTCGTTACGTATCCCATCCCAAAGTCCTGGCCATCGTCGTCAACCGTCAGGCAGCTCACATGATCTCCGTTCACGAACCCATGATCCCTCGTCCTCTGGTCGCCCTAGTATGTCCTTCCAAGACGGACATCACCCTCACACCAGGCATATCCAGAGTCCCCCATCCCCAGATCGTCCACGCGCTCGTCGTCCGGACATCCGCGAAATCACCATACCCAATGATGTGCCGAGTGGACATTTAATGTCTCCCAGGTCATCTGAGTCGCATACTTCGGATGTTCAGCGACATCCCGTGCAGCGCATCCCGCCAGGTGCGCCTGCGTACACGCCCAGAGATGCCTTGCGCGAGCCAGATCGTGACTCACGCAATTGGGATCGGGATCGTGACGTGCGTTCCTCATCATGGCACGAACGTGACCGTGAAGCGTATAGACATTCTCCACGCTCGCCTCAACATGCCCTACGGTCGCCTCGGCGTCCTATATCGCCGTTACGAGTTTCCCAGGCTCGGGGAGCGCGGTCGTTTGATAATCCGGATTTTGTAGACTACCGAGGACCCCCGTCGCGAGTGCGCGACGAGCACGGAAGCTACTACTCCTCTCCTTCGATATCCCATGATATGTCAGCTCGCTCACATTCCGGTCCGAGTGCCCTACCAGACGGTCCACCGCGGCCAGACCATCGTATGTACGACATTGATCGTGGAGAACGCCACTACCGCTCGCGCACGTCGTCGCAGACACAACAACCGCGCGAATATGATATGGATTTGGTGCTTGAAGACGGCCGATCACGTTCTCGCGACCGCGGCGGCAGTGGGCTCGTCTTTAGGTACCACGATCCGCAGGCTTCGGACATGCCGTCGCGGTCCCCTCATGTACCTCGCAAGCGCGTGCGCGACGAAATGTCGCCGTCGGACGAGTCTGGGCCAAGTTCGCGCTCATACCGTTCAGATGGTCGCCGCTCCGAGCCATCCCGTCCCGACCCGTCCATGGGATACCGTACTAGGTTCGACGATCCCGACCGTCCGCCTGCCAGCGACGCTGACCTTATGGAAACATGACAGATGACGATTGAGTGGGAGAATTTATCCTACTCGTCGTATGTATGATGAATGGGTAACTGTTTATTGTGACCGCGTACTTGAGATCTAGAGTTTGTTTTGCCTTCGGTGTGTTATTTGTCAAATCGTATTGCTTTCCGTGTTGAAAATACGACCCTTCTCTCTAATTCCTTGGTGATTGTACGGCCCGGTGTCAAGTTTGTGTTATTTAATTGTCATCTTATGCTTTCCATCTCACAGACTTGGGTTTTGATTTTTTAATCCGAAGAATCCCGCGATGATTGGGTGTTGTTGGCTCGCTTTTCGAGGACATGAATGTTTGCACCTTGTTCTGTATCGAAGTTGATGGACGCAATGTTCCCCACAGGCACACCGTAGCTCTTTGTACGGATTCTACCGGACTGATTGCAACGCGCTGGTGCGGTCCTGTGTGGAGTTGCCACTGCAATAATATATACCATATTGATGCCTAGTTTGTGCAGGAACTGTCTACGAACACTATGGTGGTATCACATGCGCTATGAACATGTCGCAATATCCAACTAACCAAGAAAGACGCAATGCGTTGATAAACAAGGTCTGATGTCCCAGAAATGCATAGGTTTCGAGCATATGTGGATCAGACATGTGACCGCCACAGAAAAGCGGTCGTGTTTAATCCGAGGACCCAAGTATAGGCGCTTGTGAGTCGGTATCTCCGTGGGATGACCCAGGGGACGACCAAGTCGAACGCTCGTTCGAGTCTGGAAAGCCGCCGATGCCTAACGTCATCTCGCCATTACCACGTCGGATCATCCTCGAGTTCAATGTGTACGGAGAAATATCGTGTTCCTGCGTTAAATGACGACGGCGTGAAGTCTTCGTCAGACCTCCCTGTCGCACGGAAGAACAAACGCTATTAGCGACTGATTTGTAGCCACGTTCTTCGTCTGATTCCCATAGGTCCATGTGCGAGGCGTCTGGCCTCATGTCCAAGATGACATCCATAATCGCAGGCTTACGCCCTGCAGGACTCGGATCGAGAGCGATCGTCCGACGAACTGTGGAGAGCAAGACGCTAGTAGGACTTGACACTGATGGTGGGTACACGCGTGAGTCGCATGACGCGAAGTGCATGGCCAACTTTAATGAAACAGGATGATATGGACGCGATATCGCCGCAGGCCCACGACATTGGTCGGATTTCTTGCCTACACGAGAAAGGGGCGAGGCTTGCGCTGCGTGCGTCGCCCACACCTTATGGCTTTCATCGACGCAATGTCGCGCGGTCCTTGCCGAGTAGCCAGCATTCGGGTCACGGCGAGACACCTTCAAAGGTCCATATTGAACTCTTCTGGACGTTGTCGGGCATACAGAACGTGTCGGGTCTATGAGAAGCAACACTTACTTTGGCGCATTGGCAGACGAAGACCTGCTCCTGCGTTCTGTGATCATGGTGCGTTTGCTGGATACTACCTTTGTACGCATGATGGTAGCGATGATGACGACAAGTAGTTTGAGCTATTGATAGATTGTTGGAAGAAGTATAGTATCTTGGTTCTAGGAGAAGTATGGTTTTCCCTAAACGCGCACTGCCCGCCATTAGCTTGTTGTCTTAGACAGCATGTCAGTGACCAAGCCATGGCTGTTGTCAATCTATCTAGTCATATTCCTGAACCTCCATTGATCATCCAGCACATTTTAATCGTTCATTATAGACCAATAATGGACGCACAATCGACGGCGGATGCTCCAAGACAATCAAGGAATATCCACCGCCATGAGTCACGAGATGCTGTTGTTCCAAAATGAGACGGGTAAACACGCGTTTGATGGCCGTCCAAAAAGTGAGTCATGCTTACGGCTTCTGGGACCCTCTGGTACGATGCCGCTGGCAATCGAGCAAGGATAGCAGTACAACCGAATGGAAAAACCCACTGGCCGGAAGTGTGAATCCATCGAAATATCTGTGAGCAACGATAGGGCCAGCGGAAAGGTCACCTTTGTGAGCTCTTCTGACTATATCCGCCGGCGCCACTCCGTTGGTGGACCCTCATAGCTCATCGTGGTATCCGACGAATATTGACATGCAGCGAGCGGCCAGTGTACGTGGACTAGGGAAATACAAGGTCTGGAATGATGGAGCATTGCGCTACTATCTAGACTAACGTGCTAAGGGCCCAGCCAGATGGCGTGACAGTCAGCCGCACAGACCACATATTAGTGCTCGAAGATATCCTGTGAGATTTGTCTAGCAACCCCAACTAACCCTTGCGTTGAAACTACACTACGCGGAAAATACTATCTCAAAATACAGCTGTTGTGCTCTCGACAGCTAACAGACCGACGTTACGGTATGGTAACGACATGAACGACAAGATACAGACAAACAGAACCAAAGACTTACAGAACTGTTGACTAAAATAGACGGGAGAGCTATGTGCTCTGGTCACTCTGGCGGATCACCGGTCGCCGCCGAGAGAGGACTGGCCAAGCGAGTGGAATCAAGAATATACTGAACCACTGAAAAGCTGGACGGCCAGTTCGTAGGTCATACGGACCACAAACACGAGCTGTTTGCAATTACTCGCGGTTCGTACGAATAGCCATCGCCGCCGGAGCCAACAGAAGAGAAGCGAGACAAGATAATCATTGGACGAAAGCCGCTACTCACAGTTATCCAGAACGAAGTTTTGGGCGAATCGATAAGACATGTGACTTTCATGGAGCCAAAAGACCGAGTGCAAGCCAGGAGAGTGAAAGGGAAAAAAGAAACAAAGACGGCTTCAAAGATACTTTGCACAGAGAGCACAGGTATCCGCAGGTTGAATTCATTATTACGCACCTGTCTAAGCAACACAGCAATCAGAAGCTCAAGAATGAAAGCAACCGCATGCTATGTTATTCATTCGGTGAGCTCCTGCGACCGTTATACCCTACAAGCAATGCTTATCGCCTGGAAAGGGCTCACATATTCAGTTTCGTGTTATGCATAATGATTCATAATAGCTTCCTGGAACTCAACGAGGAGTCGCGGGCCGGACGCAATTCAAAACCACCCGGCACATGGCCGGGAATAAGAAACGTGTCTCCGCGACGACGACGGGCGTACATGTCCCGCGTTATGACCTGCTGTCAGAAAAGAGGCCACTGAGCCAGAGCAGAGCACCATAGTACAAATCAGCACTGATAGTGTTCGGCCATCCCGCTGGTACCGCACAGCCTACGAGAAAATTACCCTCTAGAAGACGAGATAACATCGAGATATGTTGTAGCGGGCGAACAGGCCCGTTCCGTCGATGTCGTAGCACGTGTGTTCTTGCTCCACTGCGTCGTCCAACCGCCAGCGGACGGTGCCGGTTACAAAGGTTAGGTCCCACTACGCGAGACCAATCCATAAAAGGAAACAATAGCACCAATCGCCGGGACAAAGTCCTCTTGCATGAAACTTCATTGGAACTTCATTGGGCTGATACAACAGCAATGGCCGCCCGACGCCGCCCGCGTCCGCCCGCCCACTTGTCTGAGATGAACGAGACTCATATTCCCCAGGGCACGTACGGGAAGCCTGTCCGCTTGAACGACGTCATTCGGATTAAAAAATATGGTGTCTAATGTCTCTCAAAAACACCATAAGTTTTGTGGCACCAGGGCACGGCTGTGTATAGCGGGCTACCGCGGCAATGGGAGAAACCTGCATGCTGCAAGATTGGCGCGTTGTCGCTGGCTCTTCCACGAGGCATCTTGATCAGGCATAGGCGGGCAAATCAAATGTCGCGGCAGCGGATATATTTGTGGCACGTACATGAATCGTCTGCGTTTCATTTTATCGTCTTAGGCATCACAGCAAGCCAAGCTCACAAATATGGCGGGGTTGGGCCAAATGAAGCGCAGAATGCGGAAGATTGCAAGAGGAGCACATTGGCCAGGTATATTGAATCGTCGGAATCGAACCACTCTGAGTAAACATCCACCGTCATGGGCAAGTAATGCAGACTCACACGTTCTTTGTTGGTCCCCGGAAAAACATTTGAAACCAACGTAAACAATGCAAGCATCGACTTTGACCGCGGCACGTTCCGTGTCAACAATGTCTTCGGCTTCAATTGAAGCCTGCCCCCGCCGAGTTCGCGCTGATGGTCGCAGCAAGCCATGGCAGGCATTCGTCAATCGGTAAACGTCAATCGGTAAACTGCGACCTCGATACATTTCACCTTATCAGGAAAACCAGCCGATCATCTGAATTTGCAGGAAGGAACATCTCCCCGAGAGCTCGTGATCACGATACGGTGGGGCTTAAGCTCTGTGCCCACACCCAAGCCGTAGCTTTCCAAACAAGAGCTGAGGATGCGTTGAGTCAACGTCGGGCAAAGGCCGATGTTAGTCAAGTAAGACCCAGGTTATCCTAGAGAGAACGAACGAACTTCCAACATACCAAAGCAACAACATAACTCCGCGGTGAAAGGTGGTTCAGTGGACGAACACCACAAGACTCAATCGACAAACGCCTATATATTCCCAAAGATGACGAGAGCCTTGACCCAAAACAATTATCGTCCGTGTCATGGACCTCGGCAGACGTGGGGATTTTTGCGATCCAACAACGTGAACAATGGTCACTCGCGAGGCTGCGATCATGTGTATGCCAGGACATAGCGGCTCGGCCTGTGTAAATGGTTGCCGGCTATCCCCATGGCTTTCGCATTCCATGCTGTAAAGTGCTCTGTTGTTCCCTTGTCCCTTGGTTAAATCAATAGCAGAGATGTAAGAGATACACCTTGTCAAAATGAGAGTTTGTTCTGCACACTTACACCAATAACATCAATGAGAGCTGGATTGGGCGGACCGGTACATCCTACGGTCGAATCAGTTACGAGCTGTAACGCCAACGCTCAAGAGGTCCAACTGAGCTTAATCGTGCACAACAGCACTCCCTTGCCAACCTTGCGAAGACACTCAGTATCAATGAACATCTTGGAAGATCATATCCAGAATCTCCCGCGGATTTCTCAGCGAAGAGACAAGGTTGATGCCGAGATTTTGGAAAGCCGATGGTATACCCGTTGCAACCTGGATTATTAGGCAGTAGAAAGTGGAGGTCAAGTCAATGATACGATTGTCGGATTTGGTAAGTATAATCATATCAGTGTAGGAGACGAAAGGTAAACCGCTGCAATTTAGAGACGTAACAAATTTGCAGATAACAGCACATTTTTATGTGAACAGCACAACAGCGCCGTAAGCGCATCTAGACCTGGACTTCAGAATGTCATGCGCAAGACATCGACGTCGACGGAGCACAAGAACACAGCGACGGACGACAAGAGCGTAGACAACATGAAACAAATTTATGTGCAGGTATCCAATCGGTCTTTGTGCGCAAATACCTAGTCAGTTCTTGACGTGCGAAGAATCACGCGATTCAAAGACATCGGATTTGCTTCTGTGGCAGAAATTTTATATTCACTTGCAATCCATGTACGCTGAGTGATGAGCAATTATCGGTACACGTGATCCGCTGGAATGGAACACTCAGATTCAGTGAATTTATGTTAGCCAAAGAAACATGCACTCACCATAAAGATTAGCCGCAATCTCAGTTTCTGCCCGGTCACCGTTTGACAAGAGCTTCTCCTTGTTGTACAACAGCTCCTCGCGACTCTCAGTGGCAAACTCCTGATTTTGCGCTGTTTCGGGATAGGACGTGAGTAACAATAAAATTAATTATTTGACAGAGAAGACAAGAGCAGACCGAGCGAACAACTCCGACTTACTCTCGACGATGGCATCGACAGGGCATGCTTCTTGGCAGAAGCCGCAATAAATGCATTTAATCATGTCAATATCTAACATAAGGCGCAAGTGAGAAGCAAACCACATAGTCATCGAGAACTGCATACCATATTTCGTAGTTCTCCTGGAGCCATCTAACCGCGTTTCACTCTCAATGGTAATTGCCTGGGCCGGACAAATAGCTTCGCATAATTTACAAGCTATGAAACTCCGTAAGGAAGGGATGACGTTGTGCGTCGAATATCAATGAAGCATACCGATGCAGCGCTCCTCTCCACTCGGATACCGTCGTAGCGCATGTTCGCCACGGAAGCGCGGCGATAGCGGACCCTTCTCGTAGGGGTACAAAATTGTGTACGGCGGACGGAAGAAGTTCTCCAACACAACCCACATCCCTATGGAATCGCAATGAACTGATGAAAGCACTTAGCAACATCACAGCTTGCACGACATACCTCTGAGAATTTCGGTGATAAAGAACATATGGACAGCCTTGTTTATGGCACTTGGACCATCTTTATAAGGGTTGTCGAGACCATCCGACGGCTTTTGAATGTGCTTGACAGGCGACGCGGCGCAGAGTCTGGATGTGGAGAACGAACGTACAAACACGGACAACGGGGCGGCGCGAAGACCGGCGGAGGCTGTAGGCCGGCTTCTCGGCGACCTCGAAGATCTGAGGACGATGGCCAGTCCGCGCCGCAGGCTTGCAGTCGAGGACGAGGACATGGTGGTTTGCGATGAACAAGTTGCAGTCGCTCGCACTTTCGGGTCCGCGAGCCAATCACGGACGCCGGCTCTCGCGAACAAATACCGCCAAACATGGCGGCTAAGTTCAACCCGATCAATATTAATGATGGCCGATCAGTCGGCGTTCACGGGTCCCCACAGTCCAGAATGTCCCTCCGCTTCCGTCCCCTATAGCAAAAACTACAATCCTATCTATTGGCGGCCCAGGTATTGTTCTTCACAAAACAGTGTCAGAAACTCGATGAACATAATTTTCAGTCCAGATTGTATGGTCGAGCCCTTCGCAGCTGTGGTGAACCTCTGGACCACACGCGTACATGCAGGCATTCCGGTCGCCAATGTCGTCAAGCTCGTCTCGCGTTCCGGGAGAGCGGGAATGCCAGCCGGATTCTTCAACCCGTATCCGAGGAGCGTGAAGGGCAAAGAACGGGCGTGGGAGCCTTGCCTTCAATGGTCATGCCGAGCCAGTGTGCCCTTTTTTCGTGAGTTGTTCCGTGGTATTGTTTGCCACAGCGTTCGAGCAAATGTTAGGGCGTCCTGAGGCTATGTTTTTGAAGGAGTTGCAGTCAAGCCGATGTCGTCTAAGACGATATCGCGGCGAAAATTCATCTCGACGTCAGGTGAAGCGCTTTGTGTCCGCCGCTCAAAGACGTCATGCGTCTTATTCCTCGGACAAACCCAACGAGGACGGTGTCGGCACACGCGTGGGTGCTTCCTCAGCACTACGACACACCGATGATGATGAAGCGACATATCAACCGGAACCTTCTGCGATACCCGCTAGAAGACCGAACGATACCCAGTCACCGCTGAAGCCACCCGATCCTTCGCCTTCGGACACACACACGTCGCATGCACGAGACCACCTGCCGCACCAGTCTCCTCCCATGGTAAAAGCTATCCGTGTACATCACTTCCGAGCTATGCTCAGACGAGGTGCCTCCGTCGACACACACACTCTATGGGACGCATATTCATCATTGCTTTCCTTTGACTGTCGGGCTCTCTTGGTAGCTGAGGATATATTACAGTTTTGCGAGCGGATATCAGCGGAAGTTGAAACATGGTACGAGTCGACGACAGAAAACGACGAGCTGCATCATTGGGCGAGGCGTCTGGAAAGCTGTCTTGACGGCTTGGATTTCGCTCCCGCGTCTCCTTACGATCTTCGACGCCTGTTTCTGTCGTGTCGATGTGCCGCTCTGGCTGGTGACATTGACCGAGCCCGGGAAGTGCTGTCTGTACACATCCAACCCTTCGTCTATCAGTACGAGGGCGAGGCAGACATTCTTCATTGTTACAGCAGCATCTTTCGGTCATTGTACAGGCACTGTAATGATGCTATCCCCGTCCTAAATCTGGTCATCGTAGAGTGGTCACATCTGAGCTCGCATATGCTGCGACATACTGGGCGCGCGCATGTAGCTTCCACAAAAGCTGTCGGTAAAAGGCTTCGCAAGGATCTTTTTAACATTCTCGCAAAGATAGAGGAACCGCGTGCTCTTTTGCTCTCCAGGAAGGACGAGCGCGTGTCGATCAAAATCATGGGCGAGCTCCTGGCAGAGGTGTACTGCAGCCGTGACCTTTCTACAGATGCACTGGAGGTTGTAGGAGCGTTGAAGGACCTTCGCATTCCGACTCCCATCGTCACTCGACTAAATGTTGTTCGTGCTCTGTCTCGTGACAGCAAATTCAACGATGCGAACGCCCTCTTTCATTCCATCCAAGCCGACAAGGCGTCATTCCGTTATTACCTGTCCACTGGGTTATTCCTTGTCGCCTATCAAGGGGATAATCTTCTAGCGGAGGAGTTTTACAACAAACTATCCGATCTCCAGGTCGTTGGGGAGTTCGATAAGACCATGTTCATGTATTCTTTGGCTGTGCAAGGGCGGAGCGAGGAGACGCTCTCTCTTTTCAACGAATTTTTTCCAAAGAAACCGTCCGGCCGACGCTTCAACAATCCCCAGGTCATGCACTACAGCATGCTCGTATACAGTCATGCTCAACGTGGCGATATCGACGGCATGAATTCTGCTCTCAGCATGATGCGTGAGAACGACCTCGAGCCCAACGTGTATGTCTACACTATGATCTTGAAGGGATTCGCTATGCACGGCGATCTCGACTCGATTGCTGTGGTCCTGGAGCAGATGAATGCGGTTGGCATTGTGCCTAATGTGGTCACGTATACTACCATCATCGGCTTATTAGCGCATCGCGGGGATTCGGTTGGCGCAGAGACGATCTTCAAACGTGCAGCAGACGACGGTAACATACCCGACCGCGTCATGATCAATGCTCTCATGAACGCTCACGTCGAGGCAGGCACTTGGTCCGGTGTCATTCGGTGTTTCGACTACATCAATTCCTCTCCCATGCGCCACATTCGTCTTTCCATTGACATCTTTAACGTTCTCATCAAGGCCTACGTCCTCATGGGCGCACCCTTCGGCATCGTCTCCCGCCTGTTCACCAAACTTGAGGCCTCTGGTTACCATCCCAACAAATATACGTTCGCACTTCTCATCCAGTCCGCTTGCGATGCGCAGATGCTTGATGTGGCAGAAGCTATATTCAAGGACATGGACCGCCTCCAGCAGACAGATGCGGACGTTGCCATCAATGTCTATGTGTTGACAATACTTATGGCTGCATTCCTACGCTCGAGGAACAGAAAGAAGGCCCGCGCCGTGTATGCGGATATGGTTGCTCGTGGTATACAGCCAACGTCAGTGACGTACCGCACCATCGTCTCGTCGTACGGAAATTCTGGCGGATTGAGGGCGAGAGCCAAAGATCTCTGGCTTGCCCGAAAGTTTGTCCAGCAGATTGTCGAAGAAGATTCTCGCGTGAAATGGGATCAGCCGTCATATGGTCGTGCCTCTGCTCTCGACACCATTTATCAGCCCGTAATGCATGCATTGTCGAACAATTTCCCTGCGAGGTATACCGAGAACATGCTCAAGCATTTGTTGAAGTCAGGTGGAATGCCTAGCGTCGGTACCTTGACGGCATTGCTCAATGCATATCGAACCGAACTCAACGTTAAGGCCGCCAGGGCCATATGGCCGCAGATATTTGAGCTCGGTCTCAAGTACGCCAAGATCAATCCCTTGACCGCCAACGACGAGTACGACAAGAACGCCTCGCGACTGTCCAGCAACATTTTGTGTATCCCGTTGTCCATGTATATTGATGTTCTTTCTGCGACCGGCCTACACGACGAGATACCAAAAGTGTGGCGCCAATGTCAAGAGAACGGGTTCACATTCGACGCACACAATTGGAACCACCTAATCGTGGCGTTGGTCCGTGCTGGACAGCCTGAACGCGCTTTTGAGGTAGTTGAGCGTGTCCTTTTGCCGTACCAACGTCAAAGCGATCAATTCCGATCCATGCGAGACCCCAAGCCCAAATCGCCCTTGCTGTTCGAGACGCTCAAGGACCCTGAGCCAATGCCGGATGCACCGATGCGTCACACCGTGCGGCGCAAATTGGCTCAGGAGCGTTATAAGCGCAAGCTGGGACAAACGATTATGGAAGATACCGAGGATACGACAGATTTTGTCCACCCACTTCATATTCTCCATCAGGTCTCGCCATCGTGGAATTCGTGGCGCCCGCACCGTGTCACCATGTACCTGCTCCTGCGGACGTATCGCGCTCTTGAAAATGGCAATCCCATTCGCCCTGTGAATCCCGGAGAGGTTTTCCCTGAGCTTCGTGTCGGGGACCTAGGCATGGCCGACCAGGTCCGTCTACGGGAGGAGGCCCGTGCCAAATTGGAAAGTATTCGAATGAACAATCCTTTGACAATGCAGCGGCTCGTCGAGTATCAAGCCTACGAGACTGCCATCCCACTCTCTGTGCGCAAAGAGCGCGAGCCGGCAACGATCTATCCGCTTACGAAGTTCCGCGGGAAGAAACCTAAAGCATGGGTGCGCATTAAGAAGACCGTGCTAGACGAAGAGCGTAGGGAAACTGCAGGAAAAATTGCATCGAAGCAGGCGAAGGATAGGCGTGTGAGGATAGAAAAAATGCGGCAGGACAGACTACGGATATCGATAGTACGGAAACGTAGCGAAAAAGGCCGAAAACATTTAACATTAGCAAAGCAAGACAGGCAAAGCACAAATAGTAGTGATACGTTTTAATTCAAGATAATCTGCATATCTTAAATTTATTGACTATTCTCGTATTGTTCATGGCTTTCATGATGCACCCTCCCAATCGTCCTCGGAGCCACCCGACTCCCCTGCTGCCCGTTTCCGTTTACTGGTTGAAGTTTGTTTTTTGCGCTGAAGATGTCATAAGTGGATGTCAAGGTAGGGAAGAGCTATACATGCCGATGGCAATTTCTGTCCTTGGTTTCCCAACGCTATCGAAAGAGGTGTTGTTTCTGCAGCTGTCGGCACATACAGCAGTAAATCAGTGCGGAATGACCCACCTGGCACGCCAGGAAACCGTTTGGCAGAGTATACAGTGAACGGTTCAGTAAACGTTTGCGCGAGAACGGGCGCGGTAAGTTCGCATACTTGTGACGCCCCATATTCTGGTGCAGGGGGCCTAAACGTTAGAATATCAGGAGGATCCCGAAATTGGAGCAAACGTGGTCACTTACGCGCCTATGTTTACGAGCCGCAATCGTAAACGAAACTTGCCTTTGACACGAGAACATGAATTCTCCGCACAAGGACGTCCGCATATTTAACGCATGACGTACCTTCCGTCCGTATTGACAAGTCTTGGAACAAGAAGAAAATACCAGGATTGCGATTTTCGTCGACTAAACGACTCGCATTAGCAGAAAGTGGACCGACAATAGTACGCGTGTACGTATGTCGTGGAGGCAGCGATGCGACCAACTGTCTGCTGGACGCCATCAAGGGTTGCGATGTGACCGTTACCGGGGATTCCATCGGGTACACGGCCGGTAAGGGCGTGGGTGGAGCTGCGGCGGATGTCGGCGAGTATGCAGGACCACCACCTTGCGCAGGAGGATAGGACACTCCGAGCGGCGACTGTGAAGGCCACTGTCGTGGGCGTCCATCGGAGTCCCGTGTAGCGTACTCGGTCGGGGAGGGATATACATTGGGAGTGTCCCAAGATGGACCTGCATTAGATTCTGGCGACCACTGAGAAGAATTTGTGCGTTCTGGAGGGTCGCTTGATGTTCGTGTAGGCTGTGAAGGGTCAGCTTCAGTGGGCGACAGCCTCGGCTGAACCGCTGATGCATCTGAGACGCCAGACCCTTGATAAGCGTAAGGCAACGGCGCAGTGAAGGTTGGCGCGCCGCCAGAATTCTACGGTAATTTGGCGTGTCAGAAATACAGATCGTTTTGAAAAGAACAAACTGACAGAGCGAAGTACTGGGCCGGATGCAGGTGCGGGTGGCGGAGCCACTGGCGCGTTACGCATTGATGTGTTCCTCCGCTTCCTGCCGTTTGCCTGTGCGTGGCGGTCCGCCGCCGACGGATTCAGGACAAGATTCATCTCCTCCTTGCCGTCCTCCGACCACAAGTCAACCATGACAAGAAAGAACGAGATATCGACATCGCTGTATAGCCTGCACGCTAAGCACCCACACAACTGAGACAATACACCAGGCAGACATACTCGGCATTCACAACTGAGTCGTCCTCGTTGCGGACGACCATCTTGACGACCGCTGCGGGTGCCAACGGACGACGATCCTGACGCGACGTTCATGACACTCAAGGAAGAGAGAACAAAATGGGCAGCACCGCACTTTGTCCCCAAATCCGCACATACGCGCGCGGATGGGATGCTGAACGACCTCGATGGAGTAGTGCCTACAATGCCTACGGTAAACGTCTCAAATGGCGATGGTCAGAGTAAAGTTTTGCAGACTTTCGTCCGATCCACTTGCCCCAAGTGTCCGGGCGGTTGATAGCAGGCGCGTTTGGCAGCGAAGGGTCGCTGTCCTCAAGCATGGGCCTGCAAGTGTTCACTTCGAGTGAAACGCAAGTCGTCAAGCGATAAATCAACGAACAACAGACGCAGAAGATGGGCGCCGAATGTGGTGGTACGGACAAACTCTAATCCTGTGCAGCTGATTAGGTTGTCCAAGTTGTTTACCACGACTGCTGCCGCATCGACATGTGCGCGTTCCGCGACTCATACTCAACTCACGACATGCTGGTTTTGCGAAAGAAGATTAACAACCATTGCAGGTCAAGTAGTGCCACTGCAGCAAACAGCAAGTCCCAACCAGCCCCGTGGAGATGGCATAAATTAATAAAAGCGGACCCTAATCCAGCCCCGCAATATCATCTTGCCTTTCTGAGTCTCGGGCCAACGGACATGCTGGCTCGCCATGGGGACCCACATCCACAAAATCAAGTCGGAAGATTGAAAGAGGTGTCGCCCTCGGGTACAGTAGTCGATCGATGACGCTTGACTAGCTCAAACACAGCCGACGACCAAGAGACTTCGAATAACTATTAGATACAAAGGAAGTACACGAGCAACCTGCCCTTGAGACCTCAAGATTTATACACTGGTCGCACACCATAATCTCGCTTGAAGTTATCGAAATCAGTTTCCTTTGCCTTGTATTGTTCAGTGAGGTTTGTGATAACCTTGCGCATCTACGAAATCATCGTCAATCAATGGACCGGATGTACACCTGAAAGAAAGTGAAGACTCACATTGTCGCGATTGGTCTGAAGTGCAGGGACAACGTCCTTGACGGTCCGTTCAACCAGGACGCCTCCGATGAGACGGAAACATTTACGATCTGGCTCTTCTGCGAGCGCGTCATTCAATGTGGACAAAACGAGACTGGACGAAGATGAGCACAAGAACGCGACGTGAGCAAAGACAGATGCATACCCATGTTCGTCAGCTTCCTGCTCAAGTTCGCCTATCTTCCCAGCAAGGCTTTGGAGCTCGCTCTGCATACGGGTATAGTTTTGCTGGATCTCTGTCTGGGTTCATGCAATCGGTGAGTCGCGCAGAAAAAGAACAAGATGCATTCAAAACGGACCCTGGTCGGTCAACGGAGGGACTTTCGTTTTGGACTTTTTTGTGGTGGTTGACATCGCGGCGGCAAGAACATGAGGAAAACGCCCAGCAGCCTGTTCAATTCGCCAATCTGAGGATCGGCATGCGATTTGATGGCATCAAGTGACTCACGCGTCCATCTGTGGAAGTTCATTTCGACAAATAAAGAAACATTTTTGGAACACATAAGTAACAACCAGCTAAGTAGCCCATCCAGATCGCTTGTGGACAGGGTGTTCCTTCCCTGGAGCCTACCTCCCGTGTATGCGCTTGATTTATTGCCATCAGCTTGGCTGTAACATCTTTTCTACCTTTTTCTGCAAGACCGTCTGCGGCTTCATTGCCTTCATCACCGCTGTATCCTTTGGCCTGTGTAAATTTCGTTTTTGTATCCCTGTCTCAGTCGTGCTAATGCCTCCCGGCAGCTTGGATGCATTTCCCCTGTGAAGCACGCATCTTTCCTTCTTTATCATCTACATAATAAAACTCATGCAGACGAAACCATAAGAACACACAAAGGACAGACAAGGAAGCAAAGAAAATCGACCGTGAGACAAATGCGACTCCGGTAGAAAATACGGATGAAAGAATATAGGGACAGAGGGCCATGATTACAAAAAAAATGAGTATTGTATGTATGCATACGGACAACAAATCAGTCAAAGAATCAATCACGTGTTATACTTTTTATGCGTGGATCAGCATGAAAACTCTAGTCAAGTGTCAAGGAATCGAGGTTCAAGTCCAGAGGTGCGGCCATTGGCTCAGGGCTAGGACCGACCGATGAACGTGCGTGACAGAGCACCTGATTGACCATCAAGTCATCGAAAGGCCTGGGAGACGAGCAGAAAGGCACACGGTGTGCAGATAGAGGCTGCTGCTGAGTAAGCTGTTGTTGCATAGATGATGTGCCGAAAGGATGAGGATGGGGCGGCGAAGAAGAATGCGTCACCGACGTTGGGCGAGGCATCGCGCAGAGATCCATTGGACTTTCCCTCTTCATTGATGAGGCTGAAAGAGAGATATGCGCCAGGTCGTATGGAGGTCGCTCTGGAGCATGTGTGTGAACCAGGTCGGGGAAGCTGTCGCGATACTTGCTGGCCTGCTCGAGGCGACCCGCGCCCACATTGTGGGGAACGTGAAGGCTAGAAGTCGATGTCCCGTTCTGGGCGGTAGCAGGAAGGGCGCGAGCAGGACCCACGGGAAATGGAGTCGAAGAAGAAAAAGGAGCAGGGGACCAAGACCGAGGGTCGACAAGACGATTTCCAGAGCCATTTACCGCAGGGAAAGCCGAAGCAGCGGACCGAGGACGAAGTGCCGTGAGATCAATCATGTCATCACATTTACTCTGAGGAATCTGAGAATGAAGGGCAGGGAACGAGAAAGGACCAAGACAAGGCGCATTAGACACAACAACGTTAGGAGTTGTGCGTCGCCCGAGGTCCCTATGCTGCCCGCCTAGCTCATGCATCTGTGCGGGGAACTTGACCTGGAAGGGTCGACTCCAAGGATCGTCAGACAAAGCGCTAGTTGGTCGAACAGAATTGTTGGCGTGTGCCGAAGAAAGATCGTCCGTGCCCATCTCCCAAAGGTTCGACACGGATGTAGAGCATCCAAAGTCGTGGAGCAGCCGTGCTTGTGCAATAGTAGGAACATTAACCTGGAGAGCAGGCAAATCTTTCTTGGTTGACTGAGCCCGTTCTCCAGCAATGGAATAAGAATCTCTACCAAGAGCTGAACCAAGAAAAGGACCCCCATAAGCTGTCAGAGGAGACGATATGATTCGCTCTTGCTTAATGAGCGTGACGTTAGGTGTAATTGAAGCCGGGATAGGATCGTGTTTCTTCATGACCCAAGGTTCATCTTGTTTTTGATCGCTTGTAATTGATGGTTCGCCTACAACTATTGAAAAGGGAAATTAAAGGAAAGAGACGCGTACCTGCAACTTCATTCCCTTTTCCAGCATGGAGTACTCCAGTCTCACCACGACGCCGACGTGTGCGTCTCGAACGCCTTCTAGTGGCACCTTCACGAACGGCAGCGGGCCCAGACGACTGGACATCGTTCTTGCGCCGAATATTACGCCGGTCGCCATTACCCGAGGCAGAGGCCTTAGCGTCATCCTTTTCCTTCCCTGTGCCGCTTTTGCTAAGGTCATCATGACACGTGTCCGGGGCCACGGCCCAGTCGGGCGCATCCGCCGTATGCACGCGAACTTTAGTTTTTGGCTTCGCAGGGACTTCGGCCGGCGCTACACATGGAAGCTAAGCTCTATTGGCGGTACCCATGCCGCCGCCTTAGTAAACTTACCGATGGTATCATTTGCTGTATGAACTATACGAGATGATCCTGGCGATACTGAATCAGGATATACCATCCAGAACTACATAGAAGTTACATACCGTTCGAACTTGCGCTGCCCACATTTTGCCCGCCTAGAGGAGCTCGCAAGACTGTCTCTGCCATCTCAGGGAACTTCATTGCAATCTGTTTGGACATCGGAACTAAGAAAATCTACGGCGGTACAGACACATTCACGACGAACGTTGGCGGCATCTGCATAGGTATGCGCGACCAGCAGCTGGGAATTATCAACAGAACGCTCGTTCGCCTGAAAGAGACTCAGAATCGTCGAAGAAGCAACAAAAATGACGCGTACATCGTGGTCTGGGATACTAGGAATGTGGATGCTGCTCATTATGGAGGCATATAAGTACTAGAAGGCGGCTCTTCAAATACGATGGCTATCTTGTGGGTTATACCGGGTGAGGCAGGCGTATGCACACAGAAATACGAGGTGAAAGACCAGATTTCCTGAAGACCGCGTAGATGGTAGAAGGGACGCAACAGTTAATGGGCCCGAACAGAACATGCATTGCCAAGTATTTTGATAGAAAACACGTTTCTTTCTTATTTTCCCATAAAATAGGGGTGAAATAATTAAATTCTGTCACAATATTTCCAATAGATTTTAGTGGAAGTTTTAAGTGGACGCGCTCACCACAAAAAGTGCATCGTGAGTCATCTCGAAAGCTGCCTAATCAGGAACAACAGTAGATCCGGCGATGTATCAGGTGCAGCCAATGCGAACTTTTTTTTTTTTTTTTTGTGTAGCTTTTACTAGCTCAAGGCTAGTGGCTCCCGCAGCGCGATCAGGTTCGCGCCCGTTTGCCGGCGTCGGTTAACCGCTGATTTGCAGGGACTATGCCCCCGCGGAGCCAATGCGAACTTCGTATTGTTATGCTACGAATGATCCAATAGAAAAGACAAAACGGTATCTGTTCCAGCTGTATGTCAAATTGGACTGCTCGCCTTAATAACAGCCATCCTAATGTATGCATTACAGCCGCCCTTTGGATCAGCAACAACAAAAGTACGTGGCGTTTCTCTTCTATTTTTTCCCCAAGTTTACATTCATCAACAAGTCGGGATAGCTTTTGCATTCAGGACAGAGGAAGCCAACATACAACAGGGCCAGTGAAAGATTCCGCGATTAACTGACAATGTGACGGAACCTGTTCACTGCAATGGGGGTGGACAAGATGCTAAGTTCGTCTTTCCGAGTCCGAAGAACGAGACGCCATTGCCCAATCTGCGCCTGACAACTGGAAATCCTGTTAGACTTGACCGGAGTATAAGAAAGAGAAGAAATCCAAAGGAAATCCAACAACCAGTCAAAATAATAGAAGAAAAACAATAGCGAAACAAAAAGAAAATCTGCTCACCCACTGCACAAAGTCTCTCGCAAAGCTCGGCAAGAGCTCCGTAAACGGCGTAAGGTGCGCGTAGAAGGGCACCATGATCGTCTGCGATACCTGCGCCTCAAGTCCGGTGACAACGCGGCCCGCCACGTCCTCGGGCGTGACGGAGGGAACGGCAAAGCGGAGGAGAGAGCTGCACGGAAGCACAACGTCGCCGAACATGCGCGTTGTGATATGTCCTGGGCACACAGTGGTCGTGCGAATTTTCGGGCAGGCGTATCTATGATGGGGTGTGAGGATATAGGAAGAATAGGAAGAATAGGAATTATGTGAGATATGAGAATTCACTGGGAATGGTGAGAATGGAGGGAATGTGAAATGTGAAGTACTTGAAAATAGATGGAGTGTGGGAATTTGTTGAACAGTCCGACACAAGGAAAGCAGGACACAACATTTACCTCTTATCGAGCTCATATCTCAACGATTTCATCAAGGATATCACAGCCGCTTTCGACGCGCAATAGTCGGCTGTCACATTGGCACATTGGCGTACGTTGATATGCAATGAAGACGGATGTGCGTGATGGCTCCGAACACATGGAAACAGGGAATGTACTTACCCACTTGAGCTGCACTAGTGATGCCCATGACGGACGCGACGGATACCTGAATGGTGAGAGTTGGAGTTCGAAAGAAGTGGTCAAATAGAAGGAAGAAAGCGCGATGATAGATGTGGAGTTCGTCCGACGTTATGATAGCTTTACGGTCAGACTGCATCAACACTCACTATGTGTCCGGATTTCCGAGAAAGCATGGCGGGCAGAAACGCCTTGATAATCCAAAAATGTGCAAGCGTATTGACATTGAAAGTTCTGCAGATAGAAGGCAGGGATGGTCAGTGCACGATTGCGAAACGGCGGAGTATTTGAGTGGGGTAAACGAGTTGGTGTGTGAACATTTGGACAACTTACCGCTCTATTTCCGACGGTAACAGGTCGAGGATCAGCTTTCCTTGGACTACGCCGGCGTTGTTGATGATAATTGTCGGATCTCCGATCTAGATGATATGAGCGAGCCGGATTTGGTCCATACACAAGCACCAACAGCACAAGAATGGGCATGCCCACACGGTAACAAAATCCACATACTTCTTTAGAAACACGTTCAGCCATGATTTTGACATTTTCCCATTTGGACACATCACACTGATAAAAATGTATCTTTTTCGCGTTCTCTGGAGAAAAAAAAATCAATATCGTTTTGGTGTCTGATGCGTGTCTATGGAATACAGAATATACTTACCTTGTTCAGCAGCGGCAGGTAAATGCAAGTCTACGACGACGACGGAGGCTCCGCACTCTGCGAGCATAGTCACAAGACAGCTGCCCAGGCCATTCACACCTAGTGACTGTCGCGGAAGAAGAACGACCGGGTTTAATATTGACAATAGGCGTACCTCCAGTGACGAGAACAATTTGACCTGGCCAGGATAGCTTGCTTCGCGTGAAGCCTTGATTGCGATACGCAAGAGAGCAGAACAGAATGATCCCTGTAGAATTGACGAGTGAACTACAGGTTATCAGTCCTACAAGATGACCCACTAAAAGCAAAGATAAAGGCAAAAAAGGTTATAAGACAGTAGTATATTGTCTGATTTATAAGATATGGTTGCGAGTTCCATAGCATTGCTAAAGCAGTGACGACGACGCCGGGATCTTGAAGTTCACGTAAGAAGAAGCTCTTGCGATATACTCCTCACTCACGAAACAACGTCAGATCAAGAAATTGAATACAGCGATCCAGAGTAAATTGCATGATAACAGGAAGTATGCACTCGAAGTTCGAATTGTTAGAAAATGATTTTGGACTTTATGATCGCTTGGTGTCAGACATGGAAATAAGAGTGAGACATGCTGTCGTCGGGCATCACCGATGACTAGAACACAGTGACACTGCCTTGAGGCTTAGTGTACAAGTTCATATGTCCCTTTGGAACAAAGCTGTTCTCTTTGACTGCCTTCTATTCATGACCATCACTTCTTCCGGGCTGCTGACCTGGCAGTTTTGCGAGCACTCATCTTTTTTATCCCCATGATCAGCAATCCATCCTCCAGTTCCAGTCCAACTCCTTTCACTTTCCCCTCCTTCCGCCTCTCTACTTCCAAACGTCGCAGTTGCCAGCGGAAACCTGTGCGTGTTCTTCTGCCTTCGTCGGAATAGCATCATCTGAGTCGATTGTTTGCATGGGTGCTTAGAAACGTCAAGTTCCCCCAACCGCGCTGCTCATCATGGCCAACGACAACTTGCGAGCCTTCACGCTGCCAGAGCATCTCTGGGGCGTTCATCTCGATCCAGATCAGCCCACCATCGAACAGCTCGAAGGACTTGGCGTCAAAGTTCGCGACTTTGGCGTCCTGAGGCCAATCAAAGCGTCACCAAAGAAAGTTGATGAATTGCGTGCCGACGATGTCGTAGTAAGCAGATCTATGTCCCTTTCTGCAGATGGGAATGCGGACACAGTATCTGGTGTTGAGGAGCAGCCCATAGAGAGTTCTGAGCCACTATCAAGCGAATCGACTGTCGTACCTCGAGACTCTTCCATTTCCGAGGTAATGGCTGCTTTTGCCGCGGATGGACAGTCTTGCACAGAGGACGCAGGTAGGTTCTCCAGCCTAAGTGTCGCATTCCTCGATCGTTAAGATTCATCTTTCTCATTCTAGCTGCATTGCTTTGAACTACTGCTCAGAAATCTTCATCGATTCAAGGGCATTAATACTGTGAGCCATTCAAGAGGCAGGAAAGTGACGCGAGCTTACTTTTATTCGCACAGGCCCTTATAGGAAAATACACTGCTATCGCTGAAACAACTCTATCTAATTCGCCTGCACGTCACCTACACTACCCAGGCGATTCCCTTCGACGCAGAAGAGACCCCTCCTTCAGAGAGGCTCATAGAGGCCCATAGACTCTTGGATCGACGCTAGGACCGCTGTTATGTGTCTTTCGGCGCCTCACCTCTTTTTCCCTCCACCATTCCCTGGTCCCCTCATCTTCAGTGCACATCAAACGAGGTCGTTGACACAGGTTTATTGCCTTTCGGCCACATGAGGACCGTTTTTGGTTATGATACGTTGTAGCATCACATTCGGCCATAGGTCACCCCATCCGCAGACATGTGGCCCTGCACTCAGAGCAACAATGCATTGTGACTTCTTCAGTCTCATACACCTTTCCTTGCTGCTCGCCACTCGCCTGGTGGCCCTCATGTTTCCGGCAACATCTTTTTCACTGTCATTGACACCCTGACTTATGTATGTAAGACCGCATCTGTGCCCAATTATCGTTCGACTAATGACGGCCATGGTGCTCACGCATTTTTTTACTCCTCTTGTGGTATAATTGTCCTTGTCCAATCAGTCTGTTTCCCAATTACTCAATTATTCACCTATCCGGCCCTCCTCATCACATGTTATTGTAATTAGGGGAATACCTTGTTGTGGAAATAGTGTAGGCTATTGTGCCTTGCATGTATACATGTAATTCACTTGTCACAATCCCGGACACAGATGGTGCGCTGCCATAATCCACAGGCAGGCGGCCTCAAGCTGGAAAGCGAACTTTTTCTTCAGCATATCACATCTACTTGAAACCGGCCGGGGAATAAACGTAACTGGAACGTGCGAAAGTGTCTTGTACAACAACCAATCGGTCACACGACACCTTTGAGCGCACGCCGCCGCACGGGCTCAGACAGGCTCTGACTGAGAAAGCAAGTCCAATCGGTGTTACTTAGTATGATTTCCTATATATAGCCTATCGGGATCTATCCGGTCGTGTCAATGACAAGCGCAGAAAATGTGATATGTAAGTGGCTCACATCGACATGGGAAAAGAATCGACGGACAAACATACGTACAGACGGATGCATCTCCAAGACATTTACAAGCACATACCGCGCTCGCGCCTCCAAGTCCTTCACTCTCCTTCCCACACTTCTGGCTGCGCATGCGCACAACATGTTCTGCGCCAGTGTATAACAGCCACACGAGCACTGCCTGCGCCGTCAGTCGCAAAGCGTTTCCTTGGCGAATACTATTGTCTGCTGTTCATGTAGTTCGGGGAGTCAGTGCATCCGAGGTTAGAGCCACCCTCGAAATGTCCAAGGTAGACAGAAATCCCAGAGCAAACAAGAAGGCTTACAAATAGCCCACGCCTGACCGGGAGAAGATTGGCCAGCCAAAACTACCAGTATGCCCGATGAGGAAAAAACCACGACATGCAAGGAAACACGATCCCCTGTGGAACGAAGGTTCGACGTACGCGCGCGCCTGGTAAACGTCAGGACATACTGATGGATTGCGTTAACAGTACACCCGTCTGAGCCGTACTGGACTCTATAATGATTCTATAGTGAGGGAACGGTAATGGCCATCCGGAGAAAACATTATCCTCATAAGGACATTCTGCTTGATAAAAAATAAGATGAACCTAGAGAATGAACAACATGAGGACACAGCATTTGACAAGCATGGTATCCAGAGAACTGAGATAAGAAGGCGAAACACTGTAAAAAATCCACGTCAGGTATGCTCAAAAATATAGGGTCTGGATGTTAATCGACGGATGAACGAGAACGTGCGCGTAATTTTTTGTGGAGCGAGCGGGTAGGCTATAAGCAGGTGGGCAATGACACTTGCGAAGGCTGACGACCGCACGGAGGGAGACGTGGCCTAGACAAATGGAGTTGAGGAAGAAATTGTAGGCGTGTACTAACGTATGCTCTTACTTGGGTTAGCAGTGATTATAGGCTGTCCAAACAACACGCACGACCGAGAACATGACGGTCGGGAGTCTGTCAGGCTAATGAACTTCAGAAGAGTGTTTGTACGTGTGTTTAGACCATGCGATTATGGTAAGAAACAAGGCGATATTGCCGTGAGCGAAACGCAGGGCATGATCTCAAGAGCGTGGCCAGCTGCGACAGGTCGATTGAATGTCCTTGTGACTGATACGCCGCGTGGGGCACATCGGCAACTGCATTGCGTTTAGGGGGAACGCATACCGCTGATGCGGGTCAGCCTGGGTCAGCCGGTAATATCGCCAGTACGAATCACCACCGATGATGGCAAGCGCGAGGCGTACAGAGTGTCGTTGGTGCGTGAGGAGCCGTAATCGGGTAGCTGGAGTAGAGCCGCTGAGAGTGCCACGTTCTACGATAACGGATATGGCAGTGACACTTTTAGAGACCGAACAAAGTACCACATCAAGATGGGATCTAGGTTTTCAGTAACATCCGTCAAGCCAGAAAGCGTCCATGAACAGCATCTGCAGCCCGCCAGCCCGGCAACACTAGTACTTCCGACAGGTGGATCCCGAGATTGCCATTAACGAAGCTCTGCACTTGAGCGTATAGACCGATAACTTCGACAGAAAGGCGTACACGCAGTAGAACAATACACGCAGTAGAACAGACGCGTAATTTAGAGAAAAGAAAAAGCATGCACGACGACGTACGCGCCATGGGAGCCATCGTGGTGGTTGAAGACAAGCTCGGAGGCTGATGAAAGTGGCGATAACGACAATATGGCCGCAAAGCCGAAGAATAGGGGCGTGTTACATGTGGATCACGCACTCGTTCGTCCCCCCAGCCACTTAGGCTCAGCCCTCCCCCTCGCCTCCCATACTTAAAGGCCTTGCGAGCCTCGTCAAAATTTCTATGCCCGTTTCAAAATCTTGAAAAGAATGACAAACAACATGCACACTCACCCATCGCAGCTGACCATCGTGTTGCTCCCTGTCTCGCTCTCTCTTGTCCACATCCCCCGTCACCGCCTTCCCGAGTTCTTTCACCCGGTCCTCCGCCAGATCCTCCAACCTGAATCTTTCCTCAACATTACGATGAATGAGCTTGAGATGTGTATATACGGCGAGGGCCACATGCTCACTGATTTCGAGCTGGCCGCGCGGCGAGACCGACGCCGTCGCTCCCGCTCTGGGTCGGGCTCCAGTCGGCATCATGCGGACGGACAGTCGCATGATGAAGTAGAAATATCCATGGAAAAGTGGAGTGTTCTCCAGATTGATTCACACAGTGATCAGCTAGGTGAGTGGTGTACGCTGGTCAATGTTACATGCAGCTCTTCGCCGTCTATCCGAGTTCGTTGTCTCATCTGCAATTCAGACACCTCGGGCGCCCGCGTTAACGAGCTATCGGCGCCCCTTGCCGTTGCTGGCATCTCCATTCTATACCAGTCCTCATACATGAGCGACTTCATCTTCGTGAGTGTCACTTGTTAGTTCTCAAGCGTTCAACATGAACTTTTAAGGACACGCTGGATAAATGGGAATCTATAAGCTCTGGCTTGTGTAGTTTGTCCGAGTTTTTCATGTGGGAATGTATTGCGCTGCTTGCATGCTAACTGCTCTTCCAGGTCAAGGAAACTCGACTACAGCAGGTCCTACATCTGTTTGCAGAACTAGGATTTGTGCTCTATGCAGGGGACTCCAGTGATTTGATCATCTCCCATCCTCCATCTCTAACGGCTTCACCGTCTATTGGGCGGCGCCAACCCAACTACGACCCCAACACACCCACTCGTTCCTCGTCACTGGAATCAAAAAAACCCGAACGACAAACGTCGAAGTCGCCCTCCCCTGTGGTAGGCGAAGTATCTATTTTGTCTCCAAATCTCGCTTGCGTTGGCTTGAACGATGTTGAAGTGGAAAACTGGTCACTGAAACTCGTCAAGCTCATCGCATACCCGGAGTTGATTGTCCGACCGGACACGCCACGATCCTCACGGACGTCTTCACTTGTAACACCTGTCAATGAGGCGATTGACCTCACTGCCAGCGGATTTTTGCGCAAAAGCCTAGCGTTCGACTTCCCTCTTCCATCGCCAAGTGAGGATGCGGAGGACAGCGGGTACCACTCTCCGATTAGTAGTCCGTCCGTGCTGTCCCCGACACGCTCTCTGACGGACCTCCCGCCGCCATCAAGCCCGACGCACTGCAGTGCAGACGGACGTTCGCCGACGCACATTGCAACCCCCATCCCGCCCCTCTCGCCTATCCATCCGCCGCCGCCATTTCTGCGCAGCTCAATGCGCTCACTCTCACAAGGTCGCTCGCCGTCGGAGTCGATCATGCGCCATCGAGAGATATGGCCCCCACCTCCACCTGCTGTAAACCGGGTTCCTTTTTTTAGCTACACACACACGTGTGAGGGATCGTCGCTGACGACGGATGTGGCCCTCCTCGCAATTTTGTTTCCACCCGCCGAACGCCACATGGTGATCTGTGCTGGCGAGTTGGATGCGGCGGACGCGCGACATGCAATACCTGGTGGAGATGATACGGACTATGAGGATGAAGACAGCGATAATGGAACACTGAAATGTTTACAGATCAATTTGCGGAGATTGGGACTGGGTAAGTTATCATTTCGACACGCCTCTTGTCTCGCCCCTCCCATGCCTAATTCTCTCTACTCGAGTTCGTAAAATTTCATTTTATCCTTGCTAGTCTGTCCATTTCTCTATTTTATAATATTATTCCTTCTTGCAACGTCTTGCTAATTTCATGTCGCCTATCACATTCCCATCTTGTTCAACAACCGTTCTATTGTTCCATTTTTATACAACACTGCTGATCACTCTTTGTAATTCTAACTAGACAAGCATGGGATCGTTCACCGATTCTCGTGTGTGCTTGACGAGCACGGCATCAATCATATGTACAGCTCGACGTTCAAAACGGCAAACATGCTCGTCGCCAAGCGGCACGCCCTACGTGCACAGTCGCTGCTAAGGGCATGTTGAGCATAAAATATGCGCTGCGTTGGGATACCTATTGTCCACCGTATCTGGAGTGCACCGCGCATGTGTGTTACTAGTCTTGCCACGGGGGACGCACTTGACACTATACCATCCAGATTCCATGTGCTCTATCCATGACATCTTCATGTTGCTTCCAGCCGTTGTACCTACGCACACAATTTATTGCGTGTCGGCCGTATGCGTGTTGCCTATCATTTCACTCGTTACTGTGTATTCATGGCCTGTCCTTGCGTAACCTCCCGGATGCTCATTGCCTGCTGCTGTTGTTCCCGTGCCAAGCGACGCCACGAACTGGATCTACTGGATCACGCGCTCGCATGCGGATGTTGCGCGTAACTGGCACGTGTTGTCCATTCAACGTGCGTCTTGCCTTCAAAGCACCGTCTGGCGGACCGTTTCCATGCCGTTCTACCATCTGCTGGATCGTTTCATCTCGTCCATGCGGTGTTCTCGTGGGCGTGGGGCGCTTTTCCTTTAACGAGGCTCACAGTCTGCATAGCAACGAGAACAACAGTTTCCATATCCAATAGAGTTGTAGGAGAGCGATCGCACATGTCGTCGACACAAGGTCGGTAACCAGGTATATGTAATGCTTCGAGCGCCCGAACGCCAGGAGTCTTGGAGTGTAGTAATTTTTGACGATTTTGAAACACCGCGCCTCATGCTTCAGCTGGTCTTCTGGGGCTTGAAGCTTGATCTCGATGTATTGGGCCACCGCGAGGCTCAAGCTTGGTAACGATAGCCTGGCGTGTGTCCACGTCATTCCCAGTGGTTAAAGCGCACGACAAACAGGCAGCAAACCGTGCCGAACGATAGTAAATGAACCGTACCGAAGGGACCAGAGGTGATCCTTTTACATATCTATGAGGAAACGGTCGCCCACAGTGAGGGGTATGAAAAATAATGATCTGTGAGCGTCGCAAGGGTCAACGCTGGAGCCAGAGGGCGAGAGCTCAGGGGGCGAGAGAAATGCTACGCCATTATTTATAACTGGGCGACCATATTCGATCGCGAAACAAACAATCGGATTTCCCCGTAAGGAAGTTCTCGACGAATGGAAGCTGTCATGTTGATTCTGGGCGGCTCAGGCTCGCAGTTTCCGAGTTGATTTAGATGGTATGGATGCCAAACAAAACGATTTGCTCGAAAGGTAGATATCTAGATGGCCAGACTAAGTATGGGCGGTAAAAAAGTCCAAGATACACATTTTGAGATGAGGTCACGTGGATGGCGGTGTGTCGTGTCGCGGCCATCAAAGCGGCCATCACTGCTCTTAGCGTAGTTACACTCAAGTAGTACTTTGTCGTGATCCCTTCCTCCTCTTGCTACGGAGGCTCGAATAACCTGGTCCACGTAATGGATGAGAAGGAATCGTTGCCTGAGGGAGGCTTTTCTGCTACAGAGCAGGGACTCACTGATATTGAGGATGATGATAAGCCATGGAGAACAGTTGCTCGTGAAGCAAACTCTGAAGATCTCGATCCATTTCTGCTCGACGACGATGACGACGACGACCCGCCTTCTCAAGACAGCCATGAACAACAAAATCCAGACAAAGATAAACATGATTCTGCTTCAGAGCAAATCGACACACCAGATTCTCGAGGAACCCCCGCCGTCGAGGTTCCTCTTGCCCCAGACAAGCCACCGCCAGCGCTCCCTCCGAACGTGTTCAAGCCTGTCCCTTCACCGCCACCAGACCTGGACGAAGAAGAGGAAGAAGATGCTCCCGATATCTACCTACCCGCTCTTGTTGCTTCCACCATGTTCCTACCGATACCCAACGTACGCTAGCTTTTTATTGACGTCGAGCATCCGGCTGATATCTACTACTTATACTTCTCAGACCGATCCATTATCCTCGCTTCTCGCAAAATACATCCATCCGCCAGATTCGCGTCCTGCACGAAATGCAACAGGAGAGTGGCAGGGTAGTGACTTCCATACTCTAGTCGTAAGCGCTCTCTTTGCTGCTGCAAGAGCGTGTAGTAAGGACTGCAACGCAGATGACGAGCAGCTGGCGTTCCTTAGCAAGGATGGCTCGCGACCGCCTTGTTTCTTCTGATCCCGAAGATCTGGCTTTGGTGCTTGGCGTGAGTCCTGCGCAGCTCCTCTGTAGACTCTGATATTGAATGAAAAATCGCAGTTATGGTATTTGCGATTATCCAGCCTTGCACGTCTGCGTCTTACCAACCAAGTGGTCACCGAATGCAATAATTTGTATTCAGTTCTTAACAACGCTGAGCCTGCCGCGCGAACTTGGATATTCGAGCGCATTCTTCCATTCGAGCTTGAGGTCATGTTCACGCGTGTCAAGTACTGGCAAGGGGACAACACCGGCTATCTCGATGCTTTGACGGTTTTGCTGAATAGGTGCAAAGCCAAATCTCGTGCGGCGAAGAACGACAGCGCGACGGTGACGATGTGGAAGGAGCGGGGCGCCAGAATACTTATTATCATGGCTTCTCAGCTCGTTGAAATGCGAGTGAGTAACATAAATTTTCTCTGAGCATCCGCTGACCGGGATGTTTCTGCCTATACAGGAAGTCATAGCTGCCGCTCAACTGCTCGAACCGCTATGCGTTCAGTCTGGTGTCAGTTCTCCCGCGCTGCGCTCGGCTCTGGCCAGGATATACCTTCAAGGAGGCAACATGAAGATGGCGATCAAACATCTCACCGCCGTTCAGGAAGACCAGCAAGTAGAGCCCGTGCTGCGCGACGTCAACGCAGCCATTCTTGCATGCGCCGAGGGAGACTGGGCTGCAGCTGAGCGTATCCTAAACGGTGTGCTTGAAGAGGACGCACAGAATTTTGTAGTGCGTTTTGCGTAGCTTTGACAATGAATATTCTAATCCATAATTATGATTTACAGGCCGCAAATAATCTGAGTGTTGCCCTTTTAGGGCAAGGAAAGGTCAAAGAGGTCAGGGACTCCTTGCGTTGTATTTCCAGGATGACAAACCACTTATGTAAAAGGGCATTCAAGTTTTGGAGAATGCTTTACAAAGCTCGCCGTCGAGCGTCGCTGTCTCAGAACCCTTTCTCTTCAATCTTTGTGAGTCTACTCTTTCCCTTTCACTATCGATCCATGCTGAAGCGATTCAGCAACACTATACGAGCTACGGTCTTCAAGCTCTTTCGATAAGAAACGAAATCTGCTCATCGAAGTTGCCAAATGGGGTGGTGACGGACTGCGCGCTTCGTGTCTCAAGATGCCAACTTCATAATATGTCTTTCATGTTTTCCTCAATGCTACGCATGATACGGAGAGATGAAACAAAGATATGTTCGATTGACAAAAGTGGCAATAGTCGTGTGCAAAACGAGAATAGAATGAAGCCAGGGACTCAGCATTCGAGAGCTCGATTGAGACCCGCGGTTGCATCATCCCTGACACAAAATCTCGCAAAAAGAATCCTACCCGTAACCTGTCCGCATGAGAAACCACCGAAGGCACGACATTCATACAGGCAAAGCACTTACCGACGGTAATACCACATGTGCTGTCGTAGTAGTATATGTTTTGTAACGCCAGTTGCAAGATATCGTCCACATGCGGATGGCAGATCCACAACGTACAACAAAGATGAAAAAAATCAAGACCTACCTCCGACGTCTCTATTACAAGACACGTTGCTTTTTCTACTCGTAGTCCTCGTCATCGCTGACGACAAGGACCATGTCACCATCCGTCCAGCAGTCAGGCCAAACCATTTGTGCTGGCCGGGAACAGAGTGCTGGCGCAGGTGCGGGCTCCGACGACTCCAAACTCCTGCACATCACAAATCATAAACGAGAACGAAAGAAAAGACCAGCGGCGCTGCGCGAAGGAGATTAGAGACGCACCGCGTGTGTTCCCGCAACACCGTCATTATGACGTCCTTCTCAGCCTTGCTGCGAGCCCGAGCCAACTGGTCCATCAACTCCTTGCTCCGCTTGATGTGCTCTTCCAAGTGCTTCTGTCGTGCTTGCAGCTCCGCCTTGCTAGTGCTCGACGCCGGAGATAAGGCAGCGACGCTTACTTGAGCGGGTGGCAGTGACGGGGTTTGAAGTGTATGGATAGTCTCAGATATAAAAGACTCAGCGAGATCGTTGAGTGTTGCTATGTTCGATCCAGCGGAATAACCAACGGAAGACGACGTGATTGAAGAGTGAGATACCTCTACCACAGGAGACACGGTCGACGGTACAACCACTGCCGCCTGTCGAAATTCAAGCTGAGCAGCAGGTTGTTCACTTTCGCTTGCTGAACTACCCGATTCTGAAGAAATGGCGGCAACCGGCTTCTGTGACTGACCCCGTTTCTCTAAGGTGAACTTGCTCGAAGCAATGTAAGCTTCCAATTCCTTCTTCTTAGCAAGCAAAGCTTGGAGACTCTCGTCCGTGTCCTTCCTAGACAGTTTCGTAGGCAACAACAATGGTGCAGTTGCAGTTGGCGTAGAGTCCGGACGCGAGATTGAAGCTGCGAGACATGTGGGTTTGCCCAACGCTAATGGTGAACAGGACGATTTGGAAAGGACACTGATAGGAGAAACACACCTTCGCCGCCCATTTGATGATTAGATATAGGCGGAATACTAGAATCTGTCGATGATGTGGTCTTGAATGGAAGAGGCGGTGTGGGATTCGGAGTCGGAAGTGCAGGAGTGGATGAAACGGCGGCCGGCGTCTCTGAGGTATTCCGAGTGGGCCGTGGGCAGATGGCAGACTGTTGCAGCAACTGAGACGAGGCCGTGAACATTGACGCAGCGAAGTTCGAACGTGTTGTACTAGCCTTTTGAGGACTCGATGGCTCGCTGTCCAGGTCCATGTCCGTAGTGTCTTCATCTTGAGATGTAGGTGTAGGAAGAGCGGTAATGGCAGTGACCGAGGATGCGTTCAAAGGGCCACTGTGTGGCAACAACTGGCGCGAGGTGTTGATCACCGACGTGCGACCATGATTCATTAGAAGCCCTCTCCCCTGTGCGGCGGCGGCAGCAGTCGCCTCCTGTTGTCGTCGTTTCTTGCGTTGTGTCTTAGTCAAGGGGACCGATAAGTTTGAAGATGAAAAACTTGTGGGATCGAGGTGAGCCATGCGAACAGGAGCGGCCCACTGCGTTGGTGAAATTTCCATGACTTCCCCCTCCTCCAGCTCAACTTTGACGTTTGCGTTTACGCTGGGCGGTGGCGGACGGTACCAGTAGACAAAGACCCTGTCAAGCCTCACCGGCACTCTTTTCCTATCAGCTTTGGGCAATGCCAGGATATCCTGGCCTAATCGCGGTGATGACCACGCCGATTTGGCTTCAGCAGGAGTGCCGAACTCGAGAAGCGCCTTATTAGCCCTCGAGTCAAGCTGAAGAAAGACAATAGGCATATTTCCGACCTCAAGCACCCAACCGTTGATAAACTGCTCGTTCAAGTGGCTGGAAGGAATATTCTCCATGACAAGAGAGCAATCTGCCTGAGGAAAATAACGTTTGTTGTTACAGGTAAGCAGACCAAAATTCCCTCGACGGCAATGAGGGTCGCTTTCAGGACGTTGTCCGATAGGTCCAATGAGGGCTTGGCTTTTTTGCGTCTTCTTTGGCGCCGAGGTGACGGGAATGGGCGGTACTTCAATACGAGTCGATGAACCAGCTGTGGGGGAAGAAACGGATGGCAATGGTGGCAGCGATCGTTCCGAAATCGATATCTGCGAGATGGATGGTGAATGCTGTGGAGGTCCCCGCGCCACCGTTGACTGTGGCTGTGAAGGCTGCAGGGTGCCGACATTTGGTGCCATATTGGTCGCTGTCGCCGGAGGGGGAAGAGGCGGCGGCGCGACTTTAGGCTGAGTGGGAAGGCTAGAGGGTAAACGACCTAAAGGCATAGCGGGGCGAGGTGGTAGGGGAATAGGAAAAGGGGGGGCGTGCGCTGAGGCGAACGTATACGGTGGAAGAGGTAGAGAAGAAACAGCTAAGCCAGCGTCCACTTCACCCATGCTACCTGAAGGACCAGCCTCAGGCATATCGTGAACTGCAACCTGAGCCACCGAAGACGCCCGCACGGACTGAGCGGGTGATTTGAGTACGTCGGCAGGTCGTCGCCCTGACGGGTGCCTAGGCTTGGCAGCCGCATTAGTCAGTACACGCTGCGCTTCTTCAAGACGTCGCTTCCTCTTCTTCGCCGGTTTGCTCTTATGAAGATTCGACGGGTTGAGAAGCTCGTGTGGCTTGTCGGATTCCGTCATTTCCTCTCGCTTGCGCTTGAGCGACGGAGCTTTGACCAAGACATTGGTGATTCCTGCGAACAAATCAACAAGAACAAGGAAATAAAAACTTTCGCATATCGAACCATCGCTCGCCGCCTGCGGTTGTGGATGAGCGTTAGCGCTGGTAGAGAGCATGGGGAAGGCATATGATGTTGAGATTTCCTGTGAAGAAGCAGGACCACTTAAGTGAATAAGGTGATTCAAAACATATCTCTCGTCCTCGTCGTCAGAGAGAAGGATTGGGGAGCTTCTCGACCCAGAGCCCACCATCGCAGATCCAGACGAGCACACGAAAATCGAGGGCAACAGTCAAAGAATCCAGAAACGAAGTCTACTGACGGCTAGGCTTGGTTTCCCGTTCAGGCGGCACTGTGATGATCGGAGATCAAGAATACTGATCTCAGATCACGGCTCATGCGCCGGGTTCGGACCTCGCTTACTTACTTACAACTTCTCAGTTAACTCTTCGTGCATTTGTTTGAGAGACGAAAAAAGCGAACATGGGCGGTACGAACGAGACAGACGACATCGATGAAGGCTGGGATTCGCTCCTGAGGAATCATCCAGTATTTGCGTCAACACCTCGAGATCCTGGCACTTCACTCACTCCGTCGACGAAAGCCGGTCAGCCTACGTCCCAGCACGATGGCTCGACCTTCGGACGACGCCAAGTCATGGCACTCAAGGGCACGGATTTGTTCGTCGCAGTTGGAAAAGACATTCGTGTTGCTTCACTTGGGGACCACAGGCTTTCGCGAAACATGGCAACTAAATCGTTTAAGGTGAGTGGATGTTTGCCTGTCTTCTGTCTGTCGTGTTGCTGACGCTTTGTACAGATGCTCGCAGTCGACAAGATCGATTTTCCTATATGCTCGTTATCGTTAAACCCGTCGGGCAAGTTGCTCGCTGTGTCCGGGACCTTCGAAGTGGTCATTGTTATATTACCTCGACCGGGTTTTACACGCATGGTGCCCGCCGTTGTTCAGTGCAAGTATGTAGTGGCTGGTGATTTCCCCCATTTCATGCCACTAACTTCTACGTGCAGATCGATAAAAATAGGTGATTTCCACCACAATACGTCCAGTGCTGCTATAGCAAAGGTCGACTGGCATCCATGGGGTGACGGTGGTTCGACACTCCTGGTCCTGACTGTCGATGGCATAATCAGGGAATATGATGTCTCTGTTGACGTGGAGGAACCGCAACAAACATTGTCATTTGTTCCGCAGGATGATCACAGGGCGTCCTTCCACGCCGACGATCCTGCTGATCGAGAAGCGACATCGTTTACATTGGGGAAGGGGGAAGCGGACTGGGGGCCATTAACCGTATATGCTTTAACACGCTCTGGAGACATTTACTCCATATGTCCATATTTGCCCGTTAACGCGTGAGTAGCACGTGTTCTGTTTCCTTTTTTACTGCCAATTCTGACGGCATTCATAGATGCATCCCCGCGTCATACGTCCATGCTTTGCAGTGCTTCATAAACGCTAAGCAGGAATCCCTGTCTCAGGGTACGTCTAACGCTGGCGGTAGTCTGTCGACTATATACGACTTTCAAAGCAAATATGTCGACGCCTTGATGAAACAACTGCCTGTTGGCACCCATCTCCCAGACATCACAGGCAACGTGCGCGTCCATCCGCCAAAGACTGTTCGTCAGACACCAGCCTGTCAAGGACCGTTTTTGTTACAACCTTCACCCCGCACGTTGTCTGACGGTGAGGCGACTGACGCAACAGACATCATCTATCTCACCTTCGGTAGCCATGATGAGTCTGACGGCGATGAAAATGGAACTGAGCATCTCGGCGCTGTCCTCATTGTGTACCAAGATGGGAAGGTCGACGTCTGCTTGGATGTTGAAAAAGTGGAAGCGCGGTGGGATGATTCTCATCGCAGAGAAGGCCTTGTAAGTCTCATTATCACCGTGTAGCATGATGTTTAAGTCCACTCTGTTGACGCTTGCTTCAGGGTTCACCTATGCTTGCCGTGTATGAGTCCATAGATTTGGGTCTCACCGCCTATCTACAAGGGCTGTCGTCTACGGCAGCTTTATGGGATATGTTGTCGACGAACCATCCCATTTTCTGCCAGGATCCCATAAATCCCAGTGTGGTGTATGTCGCTCACACGATTGGCGTTCATAGGTTGGACCTAGGCCCGGTGTTCCATAGCTTCATCGAAGGGCTTAATCGTGAGGATGATGACGATGCAGAGCTGATGTCTGTACTGGATCATCCAGCAAATACCAAAGTATTGCCTGTCCTCTCAACGTTCTCCGTTGAGCGAAGGTCCGATTTTATTATATCCTTACTTAACTGAGGCTCATTTCCTTTTTAATCTGCCAGATCGTCCAATCCCGTTATTGGAGTCATCCTACCGAACGACGTTTATTTGTCGTATGGAATATTGATTCTGACCTCGTCCATGCGGATAACCACCCTTTTACTCGACGTTACATCCGAAATCTCCAATTCCAAATCTCTGCTGTGTTCGTCCACGGCGTCACCGAGGAAGGAGCTGTCCTCGTCGCCTCAATCGTCTCTCAACAAGGAAATAACTCGAAAATCGATTCCGCCACCAGCCCCGCCGGCTTATATATCACTACTATCACCTCATCCTTTCCAGGTCGGTGCTGCGCTATCTAGGCCAGCTGGATTGCCCTCGAACCCTTTACTTTTGTTGCCGGAGGGCACCGCGCAGCGGGAGATGGTACTGACGCAGGACACCATGCGCTTCCTGGCGACCACTGTCAGCCAAATCTTGGCGCAGAGCGAGGCAGTACAGCTCGCATACCACGAAGCGACCACGCGGGCTGGCTTGCAGCAAAGGGAAATCATAAGGATGTGCGCCAAGAGCAAGGAGCTACTCCAAACGATTGAACGGATCAAGGCGCGCAGGAAGGCATGTGATGAGCGTTTTGCGAAGGCGAAAGAGGCGCAGGGGCAGCTCTTTGGGCGCCTCGAACGCGTGCTACAGATGCTCATGCACAAAACAAGCCCGGAGTTGAGCGAGCAGGAGGTGAAGTGGTTCGCGGAACTGAAGAGGATGAAGCAAGAGATCCGCGGGTCCGGGCGATCGAACGAAGGGTCATTGGCAGCACGCGCACGAACAGTCAGTGCTTCATCTTTTTTCTGCCGCATTCGTTTGTGCTGATGTGATTGTTGCGTCAAGCTCCGTATTGAACACGATCGTTTGATGCCTAGTATCAGGGCACTAAAAGCGAGAGAGCAAAAACTACGAGCCTCAACAAACGGTCAAACACTTGACGTCGCTCAGGCCTTTGAGCTCGGCGAACGGTCGAATTTGGAGTGTGTATTTTTTTTTTCCTCTTTAGTATTGGCTTAAGTTGACCAGGAGCGTTAGGTGGACGCAGATATCGAACTTGGAACGCCAAATCACCAAGCTGGCCGCCAAAGTCGATGTCAACCTAGGGGCACCACCATCGAGAATCCGACCAGATGCTTCTGTATTTAATTCGTAGATGTATGTACGTGCAACGATTCTATGTACGAGTGTTATCGATTTTCGATTGAGAACCTTTCCAGTATCTGATAGTCTGTGCTTAATGCTCCTTTCTCTTTATCTCCTGTGTAAACTATGCGTGGATTGCAACCGCATATACTGAGCGCTAGCGTCATCGTTCAATATCAATCGCCGGCTTTGTCGGCTGATGTTTCGCAATGTTCTTGCTCTTCGACTCAGTAACTCCGAGTCGCGCCTCTAGAGCGGTGACCGATCCCTCCAAAGTGGCAAGCCGACGCTGGAGGGACTGGTAAACTTCGTCAAAATTTGTTCGGGTGACGGGGCGTACTTTGCGAATGCGCCAAGAATCTGGCGGCCGGTAGGTGCGCTGACGTCAATACAGTGCCGCAGGACGGTGTCATCTGACAACTTCAAATAAGTAAGTTGCAGGTTGGATGATATCTATGCTATGTAAGTGCTGACAGACGACGAAACGGACTTGTAACCTGAAGGAAGCTATAGACAAAAGGAAGAGCTCGAAATTTAGAAACAGTAAGACCATGCCGGATGAATACGGAAAGCGGAGCTCACACAAGTCTAATAAGCCACAATATCCAAGCGACGCATAAAAATGTAGTCCAAGAGTTCACTTGACCCCCCATCGAATGCCAACACATCTGTAACTTCCGCCTTGCGTAGAATATTGTCGATACATTCTGCCGCACCTGACAGGCTAGCAACACGGGCGCAAGCCGCGTGAAGCTTGAGATAACGAGGGTCGGGCAGAGGAAGATTCACTGTGTCGGGTGTCGTGAAGTCAACTCGTGCGTTCGAGAGAGATAGGAGATAATATTGAGCTCCAGCCGGAGCCTCCACAATGTAATTGTTCTCGGAACCCTGTGGGTAGGTAGGTGGGAAGTCAGCATAGGTCATTGAGAGACGTCAAGTATGTATACTCGGCCACTCATGTCAGTATTTTTCTCCAGCCAGATCTTCAGCCGATTGAAGGAGTCGTGAAGATTAGAATCTAAGGTAAGGATGTTTTCAAGGCGATGCACTTTTGAGCCGTTAAGCTCTTCAATGGAGTTGATACCACCGAAACGGTCCAATATTGCATGCACGGATGCGGCATAAGCATTCTGCAGTGAGAGTAAGACAATGAACAACAGTAATAATCGTATCCGTAATGTCGTGACAGCACACCTTGGCGGGATCACCAATATCCTCGTTTGTAGACCTATCGAAGATGTGTGCGCAGTGGGTGTATGTTACCGCAGTCACACCATCGTGTAAAGAAGGATTTGCGTCCACAGATCGGGAGTCGAACTGTTTGGAGAGCATACACCTATATCTGTCGCGGAGAAGAGCCTAAAAAAGAACGTAAAAGTTACGGTAAGAATTAATATGCCTTAATCATCAGATATTCGAATCTGTATAGCTATGAGGGCGTACTTTGGCCTTAGCTGCTTTGTGACTCGACGGAGTCAAGGCCAACAGAGCACTGATCTTCTGTTTCTTGAGGTCAAACGATAGTGCAGAGGGATGTAACGTGGATGCGGGAGTGCGACCATTTCCTTTATAAACTACATGGAAACCAGGATCGTTGTATGAACGTATGTATGGGTATTAGGTGGAGGTAGCTCTGACTTACAGCAACGAAGCAGGTGGTCTTTGTAAAGGTTCGCTAGCTCTTGGAGCAACACATCATCACCATTGCATCGAACTATCTCGGCAGCGACGTTCTTGCGACCCTCGTCAGTCGGTGCCTCCAGCAGCATCCGTCCGAGAAGGCGAGCGCAGACTAAGGGAGTGAGCTGTCCGACTTGTGGGACGATAGCAAGATTGTCCAAGACTTTGGATTCAAGATCAAGACACAGATTGTACGCGGAATGTAAGACGAGTTCAGAGCCAGCGTTGAAGCTGTTCGGTCGAGGAAGAGGTTGGGCCATGATGGTGGTCTTGAATGAAACGCCACTGCTTGAATAAAGCAGGCTCTGCGGCGTCTTGGCATGATCGGATCAAACACGGTGTCTTCGAGATTTGCAAGTCGCCGCTCTTCAACAAATTCGAACTCCGACTGTCGTTTATTGTAAAGGTTTCATCCACTCAGCTATGCGAGTATTGTCAGTGGCCATGGTTTTGTGATTCTGAACAAGAGGCTCTGTCGACAGCGGGCCTCAAAACGTGCTTTCGGTATTGGGTTTGTTTCCGTCCATAAAAAAAGAACGCTATCATGCCAAAGCAAGAACTCAGGCCGTGCCAGAAAGATGTGCTATGCGTACATCTGTCAACTAGAAATGAAACAGGTAATGCACCATTGTATTCGCCTCCATGTAGGATTCTTACCCTAACGACTCGCAGATCGAGCAAAGCCACAAACTCCGTGGCTTCCGACACTGGATTCCGAATTATGTGGTCTTGCACTGCAATCTGGTAAGCGCCAGCTGCTATGTGTCCGCTTTGAGACGACCATGGCGTGTGATCATTTACCTGACCCCGCGCCACACGGGTTGGACGGAGAATTGCAAGGTGAGCATCACATATCTGTTGCCTTTCGGGCTAGTCCGCGTTTTAGAAACGCGATGAACATTCCGCTGTATTTATTGTGTGAACACACGCGAGATCTCCACGTGAGACACTTCTCTGCGCCTTGCAGGACCCAGGTACTCCTTATTACACTCGCATGTCGACGAAATGTCGCCCTCAGCCTTTCCTTTTCCTTGTCTCTCTATCGCATGAACGAGTGATGGACCGAATTCACTTGGGTATATCTGCCGGACACATTTGTCGTCATCTTGTCCTCGTTCTAGCATGATGCCAGACTCAAGCCTGATTGCCAAGGCCATGATCCGTGTCCAAATTGAAACAATATGTGCAGCCATTTACTAGCGTCCTTTGCCTATTATTTGTCATGCAGCCAAGGATCTCCTAGTGCCACATCGGCCGTGTCCTCATGTTACACATATTTCTGGACCAGTTGACGGATGTCCATGGTAACATGTCTGAAAGGCTGGCGCAGTTTTGCCTCCATTCCGCCTGGGCCTCGCATCGTGTTCTGGACAGCTGTTTCGCGCTCGACCAAAGACCAGTGGAAGTCTCCTTCTGGACGCCGCAATTTGCGCGACGATCCTCAACTCGAACTATGCCCGATGTGGTTGAACAAGTGATAGGTGGATCGTAGATATACCTGGCTGTGCCACCTGTGCCATGCTGTTAGCATCGCACATTCTTAGGGTGGGCCTCATGACACTCCTTTCTCCATTGGTCTGATTATTTAGTTGATCTTGCTTGTTCTTCCATTCGGCCTACTTTCTTTACACCACTGACTCTTTCATCACAACTGCACACACATCGCGCGTGCACCTTGCGCAGACAACAATGTTTCGCGTCGAAGACAAACGTTTGACGCTCCCCGATGGACGTGTTCTTGCGTATGCCGACGCAGGCAACACCTCTAGCAACACCGTCGTGCTGTTTCTGCATAGCGCATTCGACGTCGGTGACGCGTCTCGACCACCCCTCATCGTGCTTAAGAACAATCTCCACTTCGTGGCACCCACGCTCCCCGGTTGGGGGAAGTCATCGCCAGTATCCCGAGTATCCGCATACGCGCAGACGATCCTGACAGATATGTCATTCCTCCTGGATCATTTGCACCCAGCGGCCCACCGTGGTCGCGGCCTTGACATCATCCTCTGCGGTCAAGGCCTTGGGACGATTGCGGCCCAGATCCTATTCAGCGCGCCGACTGCGGCCTTTCCGCCTTCAGGTTGTCGCATAAACAAGCTTGTCCTCGTCTCCCCATGCTCCCCGCCTCGACTGCACCGCGCGCATTCAGCGTTTCTGACCGGCTGGGCACACATCCTTCTGGGGTCCCACCTGATTCCATCCTACATCTCGACGGCGGTAGCCAAGTACGTCGCGTCTAGACAACTAAGGTCGACTCCTGAGACGCAGAGTCTCGTAAGGTGTTACCTGTCGGACGGTCTGGGCGACGACGGGCAGCACGCGCTGGAGGCGTGGGAGGAGGCACACGGACGATCGGCGAGCCAGTTGGAGCGTGACATCGCAGTGAAGGCGGCGCAGAGCGTGGCGTGCAGCTGGAGAGGTTTTGGGGACCTTCCCGTCGTCTTTCATTCTGACTGGCTGGGTATGACAGTGAGACCCGATCAGTCTGGTTCTGGCGGTGTATTCATTGTCATTGCAAAGTCTGATACCGTCATCTCGCCTGAATTCGGGCGATGGCTGGCGTCCGAGTATTACGAAAATGCCACTCTACTGTGCGTCGAGGGTGGGCACCTATCCACCATCTTCTGGATGGAAAAAATATGGCAAGATATACTGACACGTTGATTTCCGGCGAGGTCTCCGCTCCTGCTGGCATGACGGCAGCCTTTGCTATTCTACTTGCGCCACTTACAAGTGCATGATGACATGAATGAGTGACATTGACGATACGTTACAAAACGAGTAATGATAGTAAACAAATGGTACGCAGAGAGATATATCAACAGAAGGAATTGCAGGTGTACAAAACTAGCTAGGGAACAAAACAATGTAAAACAGGAATAAAATGAAGCAAAAAAATATGTAATGGTTCATGAGTTAGTCACTGAGCTCCAGTTCGCGTCGTATAATCTCCCGCACTTGACGCAAACCGCCAGTCTCGTTCGCAACGCGTTTAGGACTACGTGTAAGCAGTTCAGTAGCTTTGTCAAGCTTAGATGATCCCGGACTGGCTGGCGGTCTGCGAGGAGAACCTTTAATTGGGCTGTTGATTACAGATGAAGCTGTCGAAGAGGACGGGGTCGGGGGAGTGGCAGCCGCCGTCGGTGGCATCTCCAGCCAGTCTTGTCCGCCGATGACCAAGGGTTTCAAAAAGAATGGACACAATTTTGTGAGTATCTCCAAAGACTCGTTCGCTTCTGAGAGAGAAATGGGCACCGGTGATGACTTCATGACGGCAGCAGCGACATCCGATGTCGGCAAGGTTCGACGCTTTCGACTAGATGGGGTACCCATACCTGGCGTAGGCGTAGAGAAGCGCCTGGCAAGAAGCATGGCCAGTGAGCAAGTAATCAGAACACCTTAGATCAATTCCTGCTCACATCCATACACTCTCCGCAACGCCGCTTAACCGCCCCAGCAAGCAGCGACGACGCATTTCGTCCTGGCTTAGCTTGAGCATCTGATCGCGCGTGAGTGTACTTCCCGCACTCCCCTTCAACGGACTTTTCGACGGAGATGCGGTGAGAGACTTCTGACGGATGCGTTCATAGAGCGCTCGTCGTCGAGAACTTGATGGCGTTTCGGGGAATGTCGGTGCTTGCGTTCCGCGCTGGTGCACAGGTGTGGACGGCACAGAAACTTCAGAGAAAGACGTCGTTGGAGTGCGCGTAGGCGATGATGACACGAGGCTCTCGACGGATTCGTTTGCGCGGCGGCGTGGCGTTACGAGGCTTTCAACAGACTCTGAAGCGCGGTGGCGTGGCGTTAGTAGACTCTCAACAGATTCTTTCGCGCGATGACGCGGCGTTTGAGGGAATGGGCTGGCACTGCTCCGGGCAGGTGAAGGAAAGGGTATAGTTGAGCGTTTAGTGGGTGTCTTCAAGGGGGACAGTTTAGGGAACGGAATGGCGAAGTCACGCATAGCATGCTTCAAAGGCGACTTCATGGGGGTCCGGGTAGGTGACGACGGCACTGTTGGCGGCACAACGGAAGTCGACGCGGCCTTGGGTGAATGCGCCGCAAACAAACGTGTCAGGCCAGACATTTTTGTTGGCGAAGCGAGTTTAGGCAAGTCCGCCAAGGGCACTTGGGGTACAGTCTCGCTGTCGCTATGGAGCTGTAGGATAGTGATTAGGACTTTGCGGACATCAGCGGGACAGAGCAGCCGGGATGGCACGCACATCGTTCCATTTCTTAAGCTTCTCACGGAACTCTTGTTTGCGCGAATCTGCTGTGCCAGTCCAGCGAGCGACGGCTGCCATTCCGCCGGTCATGTCCTTGTCGATGTCTATTTCAACCTCAATACCAATCCCATAGGCGGGAACGCGTTTGCGGTCGAGTTTATGTGATGCGGCACTAACGACGATGCCCATAGCTCCACGCTTCCAGTCCTTCGGCGGTGGCGGTGAGACAGACTTCGTATCCAAAAAAGGATTCTCGTCATCGTCGTCGTCTTGATTGCCTGCCGCGTTCGTCAACTTGTCGGCTGTGGGCACAGGATGCCCGTCCCATTCCCAGAGCCAGCATAATCGGCGGAGATCGTCGATTTGGAAGTGGGTTGTCAAACCCGTGTAAGCATTTAGCGAATAGTGATTCAGAACGTTGCGGATTGTGCCCGTGTCAGAAGCGGGAGAGACCGCGCACGTCGCAAGCGCATGAGAGAGAGCTTGCTGTAGTGCCGTGTGGATAGTATCAAGACGTGAGAGATGTGAAGGCAACGCAGACGCATCGTCGCGCCGTTTCTTGCGGTTTGTCGGCGGCGGCGTCGGCGGACTGAAATGAACAACTGGATTGTCAATCTGGTATGCGAAGAACGAGAAAAAGGGCACTAACGCGATCCGCAACTTCTTGGGGGTGAAGGTGTTCTCCTCGAGGTCTGATGATGGACAACGCTTTTTTCTGGGCGAAAATCGCAAAGTCGTATATATATCAGACATCGTAGGAGCGTTTCGGACGAGAAAAAATCCAGATCCAAAAACGGAAGTTGTGAAGTCTCGCGTCGCGTCGACACTGGTCCAACTTTTCGTTACTGCCACGTGCCTCGGCAGTACCCGTGGCATGTGATCGTTGACAGATCGATCTTCGACTGCCATAAACGGCAGTTCAAACGTTCAGCGTCACTACTTAACTTTTGACATTGCTACTTAGCCATTTTACCTTGTTTGCCGTCTTTTCTCTTCGTGGAACAAGGTCTCCCCACTATGATTGACTTCCTGGTCCTGTTTTTGGCGACAATGGAGATGGGAGCCTGTTGTGCCTGTTCTGCTGTCGGGGACTCCCATTGCTGTTGATTGAACATGGATTTCTTGTTCAGAGTTCCATTTGAGGTGATCACGCCTTCTTGGTATATTGCTGATAAAAAAGACAACTAAATGCACACCTTTGGCCTCAAGGCCTCAAGTCTCATGTCTGGAACCGTTCAACCTGATTCGGTCTCGTATCCGCCACACTCGTTTCTTGCACAGGCAGTATATGTTGCTAACCTTCTGCATTTCCGTTCTTCTCTTTCTAAACTACCAAATGCTTGATGGATACCTTTGTTGCCGGTGCATCGCTCTCAGTTGAATAGCAGAGGTCTGTCTCATCCAAGAACAAAAGTGCTTTGTTCTATGATGTGTGGCGTATCAGCAACCGCGACTTCCGTTGCGCACTAGCGCATATCTGCCCTCATGGGCTGAACAGCATATGTGTCGTTTGTGTCGTCTCGTTTATAGGGCTGTGGGTTCCTGTATGCTATAAAACATACAATGTGCTGGGGAAAGCATGTCATCGGTTTCCAGAATACTTTCCTACAAACTATTACTTACACATCTACAACACCTCTCAGCTACTGACAATTCTCTCCCGCAAATATGGACGTCGCCCCCGAGGAAATTCGCACCCTCATGTACGTGTCACTGTTTCCCGCCGGACCCGTGAAACGTATGCACTAACGACCCGCTTAGTTATAAGTACCTCGAAAAGCTCAAAGGTTGGCTCTGCTTCATGGTTTTCACTGCTGTGTCAGTCCGCTCACGCGGTGGCCATCCCACTGGCTCTCAGATGGGTTCGCTCAGATGGACACTGCCACGACCGAGTCTATCGCCAAATTAACAACTGAACGCGAGATGCACAAGCATGCCTACGAGAGCGTGCTCTATCAACTCTGCATGGCCCAAGTCAAAAATACGGAATTGGCTAGCCTGAAGGCGGACCTCGAATCTCAAATGAAGGTATGGTCGGTTACTGTCCCTTTCTGTTCTCGCATTATGCTGAAGGTAGGCCTAGGGCAATCGCTTGGTGGTGCTGCTTGATGGCGATGGTGCCATCTTCTCGATTTCTCGTATGGAGAGTGGCAGAAGCGGCGGCTTTGTCGCCGCCAAGGATCTTAGGGAAGCCGTCAAAAATTATGTGGAGCAGACCTCCAACGCTGCCATGTCAGACGCTCAGATCTGGGTCTACGTATTCTTGAACAAGCGAGGCCTCTCTGATACGCTAGGTCGGGCTGGTCACCTCCAAGCCAAGCGTAAGTTCGACGAATTCACTGTCGGCTTCAACGAGGCCGCTGAGCGCTTTTTGATGCTGGATGTCGGGCAAGTGAAGGAGGGTGCAGATGCCAAAATCAAGGGTGCGTTGCTTTGGTCTATCTCGCTCTAATCTCCGTTTGTACTGCAATGGCCTTACAGTCTGTTTTCTAGCTCACCTCGAGGACGCTGTTCGCCTGCCCCAAACGGTCAAAGTTTTCTTCGGAGGTCTGTTCAGATATTGTCTCAGTCGGCCATTCCACAATTTATAGGCAAATCAACATCTATCCACAGGTTGTCACGACAACGGCTACGTCTCAAATCTCCGGTCGCTTATGACAGCGGGATACATGTCGAAGCTCGTGCTGCTTCCCAGCTACTCCGAAGTCGCAGCTGGCATCGCAGAGCTTGGTCTGCCCATGCTCGAGATCCCGGACCTTTTCCTGACCAGGAAGCTTACTGCCAACGGCGGCATCGCTGTACGCCCCGCTTCGGCAGGCGTCACCAGCGCGGTGCCACCTGGTGCAGCCCCAAACACTGCCTCAGCAGCAGAGTTCCCTGGGCTCGGGTCTGCTCTCCTCTCCCCGTTGTTCGCGCCGCATCCGCAGGGTTTCACAGCGGCAACATACTCCTCTGCGCTCAAGGGGCGCCGCGGATCCGATGCGGATGCAGCGCGCCAACAGACCCCGAACATCAGTGACGGAGAAGATAGCGATAATCGCCGCCCGCCATCTAGAGATGAGCCGAGGCGCCTCGATCCAAGTAAGGTCTGTTGCTCTTCTTTCCTGTGCTGCTTCTTGCATGTAGTGTCACTGTTTTACTCACAATCTTATCTCTGGCACTCTGACATGTGCCCATCGCTGTTTTGCATGCATGCAGATACTCTCGAAGCGTACGTAATCGTTCTATCCTCGATTGTTATTTATGCTCACGGCGCTTTCCTTTCTTTTTTTTTTTTGCTTTCTTGCGATGAATTTGCAGAGAAACCCCCACCGTGCACCATGTTCTACCTCACGCCGAAATGCAAGCATGGCTCTAAATGCAGGTTCGCGCACGATTACAAGCTGAATGATGGGCATTACCAAGAAATGCGCGAGAACGCTAAGAAGGCGCCCTGCCCGTTCCTCAATCGAGGTACGTCTGTATCAATAACACTTGTTGGTGACTCTCCTGAGTCGATGCTGACTGCTATTTGTCTATTTTTTGGGGGGGATAGATGAACCGTGTCCTCATGGAGCGAACTGTGTATACGGACACGTATGTCCTCATTTGCCAAATTGCGAATTTCAACGCTCCCAAACCCAAACGTGCAAGTTCATTGGAGGTACGTGTTGTATCATACCCTTTTCATGGTCTGTTTTCCTCGTTTCTAATTATTTGGTTTCAATGGTCGCATGTACATGATTCGCAGCCGGAATGCATGACACAGCGTGAGAACCGTGGGAAGTGTCTACAATGGGACGCATACGATCATTGAATCACTGAATGGACGCTAACAAATTGTATATATTAAGAGGCGCGGTGTCGTGAAGCGAAGTGGAGGGGAGTGTAAGGTGCTGGATGGCCTGAATAGTAAGTGCAACTGTACGCTCGTCGGACCATTGCTTTGCATGATGAATTCATTTGTATGCATGCGTGAAATTATACTTTTTTGCTTGGACGCCACACCGAGCGACCGCAAGCCTAAGGCAAATGTGAAACGGAACGAGAGGGTAACCTGCAATGGTACGCTAGAGTACGCCGCTACGACGGCTGGCTGTCATCGAAGCTAGATCGGACCAGAGCTATTCCCGAGTGTATAGCGTCGACCACGGCAATGGCTCCCGGTCATCTAACGTACCAGCGTGCCGGGGGAAGATCCCGCAGAAGACGCTGGATGAAGTGGACAATGAATACCATCTGTGTCCGTGCTGATGAAGTCCAGGGCAGGAATTATGCCAGAACAGGTGATTCGTTCCCGCGTATTTACTTACGTGTCGCGCGTGCAGCAGCAAAGAGACGTCCTCATCCAGCGTCTGCGATCTGTCGAAGCTGTGCAGCCAGATCCGGGGCACCAGCGCTGGTGCAGTCTGCCAATGGGAGTCCTCGGCGGGGATTTAGGTTGCTGTCAGATCGGACATGGGAGTGTCTGCCGAAATATGCTCAGAACGTCGCGCCAATTTGGATGATGGCCTGCCAGTTGGCTCGTCCGCCGTCCGAGAGGCTAACGCGACGGAAGAAGCTGGCCTTCTATGTTCTACGTAACCACTAGCTTTATAGTCTCCTCCTCACCTCCTCTCTCCCTGCTCTCCACCTCCCTCTCTCTCCCTCGCCCACCATGTCCCCCCAAACCATGGGCACTCTCCAGCTCAGCGCGCAATGGTAAGTGTAACGCTCCTTATCGTCGCAGCAAAGTCCAATGTTCTCTTAGGGACGAGATGTTGAAGGCGTTGATGAGTAAGTGGCGCGCTCTATGCGCATCTCCTGATGATCATGACATCTTCAGCCCTTTCGACGACGACGCTGTCCCATCACAGCGACATGCACGCTCAGCTTCTCGCCGCGCAGATGGAGAACATCGAGGCGAATCGCGCCTACAGCGATCAGACAGCAGGCCTCGAACAGGAGGTCCTTACCCTCCGTGCACAGGTCGTCTCCCTCAACCAACAGCTTGCCGCATCGCCAGAAATCAAGGTCAGTGTTGCTACATTGGCAATCAATGACAATATTGTAACGTGTGACTCACACAGGACCGAGACACGGTCATCTTATGCGTGATCGATGGCAACACAAACCTCTTCGTGCCGGAGCTGCTTGCGGATGGCGTCGCTGGTGGCCGCCGCGCCGCGCAGAGTCTTGCGATACGCGTTGCCGAGCATCTCAATCCCGAAGGCTTCCAGAGCTACCGCGGTGTCGCGCTTTGGGTCACGCTCTACGTCAACAAGGCCTTCGTCGGCGACACTCTTGCCGACCAGGGCATCTGCTCGCGCCAGCAGCTTGAAGACTTCCTGGCGGTTAGTTGTCATCTTGTCGTCCACATCGCTCATTCTCCTGACGGTTGCGCCGGCATGTTCTGACGTACGTCGGCTGTTTTGTGACCAGGGTTTTAGCGAATGCACGCGCTTCTCTGTCGTCGACGTCGGATTCAGCGCCAACACGTCTTCAAAGATCATCGAGACCCTGAACGTGTATATCCGCATGCCCCACGTCTTGCGCATTATTGTCGGACGTGAGTAGGCTTCTCTGTCCCTATTCCCGTTCTTTCCTTGCCAACATAACCACTGCTGCTCCGCATGACATTTTATCCATTGACTGCTTGACTAACAATTTCAATTCGCGTTTCCACAGCGGGCCTTCATTTGCAGCCCTACGCCGCCGTTTTCGGACAGTTGCAAGATGAACACCTTATCGGCAAAGCCCTCGTACTCCACACCACGACCAATCATGCCTTGCTTGATGTCCCTGAGCTCGACTGCGTGTCCCGCTTCAAGGCTGACAACGTCTTCGTCGCCCAGGACCTGTTGCCTAAACGTCTCTCCCCTCTCTCTATGCCAGGCGGTATCTTCACCCCGGTCGCTAGCACTCGTTACAGCGGTTTGGTCATAAATGGCGGCCTCGCGAGTCCACAATCCCCACGTACCCCGCGGCTCATTGACCCGTCTCTCGTATGTTTTATGTATTTTTGGTTAGTACACGACGCCACTGACACTAACGTGCGCATGGCACCCTCTACCTTACGTCTCTATCTCGTACAGCCCTTACATAAACGTGAGTACCCGCCGCATGTTGGCATTTCATCTCCTAATCTCGTGTTCATTGCGGTGTGCTGATATTGTTCATCCTTTTTCGGCTCAACGCATGTCCATTCATGCGTCTGGCTTTGTTCTATCCGCTCATCGTGCTCCTCTTCCGGATGCTTTTGTTCTGTTCTCGACCGTCATTATTCCCGCGCGGCTGTAGAAAACCCGCCGCCCTGCAATGAGCATTACCTCATGCGGTGCACCAAAGGCGTGCGTGTTTTTCATTCAATTCTCGATATACCACGTACGCTGACGTGCGGGATTCCCTTCTTTAGCCTTCTGGCTGCAAGTACGGGCACGATTACGTGCTGACGCCTGAACAACTGGACCTGCTCGCCGCCAACGCCAAAAAGGCACCATGCAATTGGCTCAAGAATAGTGCGTGTATATGGCATCTTTTAGTTTTGCGACTATTGCTTGCTCTTTTACCTTCGAGGTCTTGGTCTCAATTCGACGTCCGATCTGACGAATTGTTCTTACAGGCTTGCAATGTCCATTTGGCGACGCGTGCTGCTGGGGACATGTCTGTCCCAATGGGCCGTCGTGCTTCCACTTGAGCAAGGGGAAATGCTGGTTTAAAGGCGGTGAGCATTTTTACGTGCACGGCAGTTTCATCTATAGCTCACGAATTTGCTCGCCCGTTTCGTTCGGTATCGTGTCGCGCCGCTTGTTATCAGAAACGATGCACGACATTAATTTCGCCAACATGCTTCCTGCCCCTAACACCGCTTGATTCGCCCGCGGAAGGGCATCATACGCACTTCAAGGCAAACCAATCATCCATCTTTTGCGAACCTATCTCGAATTCACCATCTATATCGGCCGCCAGTTATTAAAACATCAGTATATCCTTTTTTTCTGGAGCATGGATGTTGCTTTAGGTTTATGAGTTGGAGGAGTTATATTTTTGAGGAAATTACCGTCTGGTGCTTGTGTTGCGAGACCACGACGACGAATAGGTTTTTCTTTTCACAAGTTGTGGGCGGATGGGGGAGGAGACGAGAAAGAGCGACGAAGCAGATAGCCTTTTTGTCTGCATCCTGTCCTGCGCAAGCAAACCCGCCCGGGGCGGATCTATCGGACTAGCTAGCTATACCATTTCCATTACTACCACATATCTCTTCTTTTTCTCCGTGTACTTATCCTTTCTTCGCACATCGTCTTGTTTCCCCACTCTTCATCACTTTATCCCTCGATGCCTCCAACACCTTTCCCTACCATATATGATCTTCTGCCACACATACACATGGATTTATATCCAAATAGCCATAACATTTAGTACAGTTTTTAGGTAACATGTTGTCACATTTTTTTCTTGGGCGTTTTGCGGTCCTCAAGCAGGAGTGATTGCGTCGCGCTAGCTGTGTGGGTTAAGCCCACCAGGTGGCGTAACAAAGTCGTCCATGTATCAACTCTAGCGTAGTTATTTTGTATATAGCACAGTTTGCTCGATACCCACGAGGAATTTGCTCTTTATTTATGTATCGGCCTATCGACTAGCACACCCGCCAGGAAAATTCCGAAACGTTAAGCAATTTGATATTCATGAATCCATGAGGTGCGGGAAAATCCAAACGAGGTAAATACCAGGTCCGTTGCAAAACCATACTATTTCATTACGATGAAGGCAGCATCCATTACCATTCTTTCGCAAGTTTAAAATACCACTCCCAATCTATAAGAATTGATTAAGTGGCACAATAATGCATTAGAAAGACACATGAAAGGAGATGAGTATGGAAAAACGTACCCGCATACACTTCACCGTCATCATCTACGACACGACTGCGTACATTGTAAGTCCCCGAACGCGCGATCATGCCTGACGGTGACTCTTCGGAATCGAAGTTCTTAATATAGGGTTCGCCCGTCGGGTTTGGCCCATACGAGCCAAGCATCTGCTCCATCTTATCGACTGTCAATCGAGGACGTTCAGACGCGGCTAATTGGCATGAGTCATGCAGCTACGCGCCTTTAACACCGGCGCGCTTGACAAGCTGAATGTAACGGACTCCCTGAATCACAAGAAAGAGCAAGTAAGCGACACATGATCGACAATTACAGGCAAACAAAGAAAAAGAAATTCAACGTACAGAGATAATGGAATGGTTCACTTTGAATGATATGCGGACACTGTGGTCATACAGATATGCGTCAGATCGGCACGTCTTGTAACATAAAACGAAGAGGGAACGCACTTGTATTCGACACCTTCCTTAATGATGATGGGGTTCTTCTTCGTTTCGGCCATTTGGGTAACATTCTTGAGATCGAGCGCGATCTTCTTGCCTGCAGGAAGAGTCGGCGAATCCAGCTCCAGGGTTAGCACGGTGACCTGTTGGAGGGAACGAAATGGCATTGAGTAATGAATCACTTGGGCATTCAATAGACAGCACAACCCTAGGTCCAGTGGCAGGCTGAGATACCGCGGACGTGATACCAAGGGACGCCTTCCAGCGAGCAAGACTTTCATCCTCCGCATCAAGCTTCGCGTACTCTTCAGCAGTCTTTGCCGCGCCCGGTTTGTAGCCTATTCAGAAAAAAAAATGGAAATATGAGGAACAACACAGCCATTCCCTCGAAACCAGGCAAGCAAATGCCAGGCAATGGAACGGGGAAAGCATGAGCGCGTGTTGATACGAACCAGGCGTAGCAGAAGGCTTGAGGTCTTCCTGGTCTTCAATCTGTCGGGAGGGTGGTCGCAAATCGCGTAGAAAACACACAAGAACGACGAACCGTAGACATGACCGGGCGATGAGGAGCAGATGGGATAGCAAAGCGAGAGAAAGAAGTGAAGTCGATGGTCGCGGTGGTTGCCAATGAATGATTGGTGACTCTAAAGCAACCGACGTTCGAATTGTGTTCGGCATGTTCGAATCGTGACCTTGACGCGTTGCTGCATTGCGCGTCCATCCTCGTCCCTCCGTATACTCGACCATGACTTCCATTGGCACAGGCTACGATCTCTCTGCGAGCACATACTCTCCAGATGGGCGCATATTTCAGGTTCTTTCCCACTGCCTACATTTCGCTCGCAAAAAACTAATTTGTTATCCGTGGTCCAGGTCGAGTACGCGAGCAAGGCCGTTGACAACTCTGGGTCAGTGGTCGACAATCGTATAGTGAATGACAACCTTTTCAACGTTCACAATATAGTACTGCGGTAGGTTTGAAGGTGAAGGATGGCGTTGTGCTGGCCGTCGAGAAACTCGTACACTCCAAACTGCTCGTACCAGGGGCCAACAAGCGCATCCAAACTGTCGATCGGCACATCGGTCTGGTCTGTTTAATGATACGTTGTACATCGATGTGTCTCTGAAACGATATCAGGCGACTTCAGGTCTGTTAGCTGATGCCAGGCACCTGGCAAATCGCGCGCGAGACGAAGCTAGCAATTACCGTGAAACATATAAAGCACCAACAACTCTCAAGGTGCGCAATCAGCTAGCGATTTACTCTTCGCCATGCTTACCCTCTGTCATTCCTATATTCTCATTCTCCCAGAACCTGGCGGATCGGCTTGGTTTATATGTTCAGGCGTATACCCTCTACTCATCTGTGCGACCGTTTGGTATCAGTGCTGTCCTCGGCGCTGTAGACAAAGACGGTCCACAGTTATACGTGGTTGAGCCAAGTGGTGTCTTCTACGTAAGCCGTCGCGTAGTTCTTTGTCTCCACCCTGTTTTTATTAACACACACATTCTAGGGCTACCACGGTGCCGCAGTTGGCAAAGGCCGTCAACTTGCGAAAACAGAGCTCGAAAAGCTCAAGCTCTCAGAGATGTCAACACGTGAAGCAGTCATGGAAGCTGCAAGAATGTGAGCATCCTTCCAGCTCATTGGAATTATTTTCTGAAATGGTTTCATTCGCTTATTCGACATCGTGCACATTTTAATCTGCTGACACTAGAATATATCTCGTACACGATGATGCGAAGGAAAAAGAGTTTGAACTCGAGATGTCCTGGATCGGCGACGAGACGAAGGGGCTACATTTACCCGTGCCAGCAGACTTACACAATGAAGCGGAGGCCAAGGCCAAGGCGGCATTGGAAGACTTCGAATAGTGGGATGGGAAGACCATAGAGCGACCTTACAATTGCTGTTGTATTAGTAGCATTTCCCGTTGCTTTGTTCTGTCACCACATCTTAGTGAGAACAACAAATGATCTTCATCCCAGCTGCGACGAGGGAAAATTATGGTATTCATTGAAGAGAGTATGTGCTTTATACAATCATCTCAAGCTCGCGAGCGTACGTCAGGTACGACGTGATAAGCTTCTGCTTCGGTATCTCCAGCTTCTCTTCTGTCTTCCGCGAAAAGTGGATTGTAGACGTGGTGAGGTCGATGCGCCAGTTTCGCTGTATGAGAAAATAGAAGAATCAGTTGAAGTGGTTCTCGACACGCAATCAGGAGGAGCGACTGAGTTCAGCACCACATTAATTTCTTAAAAGGGAGATCCATGTTTGAATTTGCTTGCGCACGAAAATGTGGAGGGGTTATGATGGCAGAAATGGTCCTTACCTTATCTGCAAATGTGGCCAGCTCTGGTTGTGATGTGAAGAACAACAGTGTCGCTGCGTCTTTCAGTGGCAGGCTGTTGTACGCTGACTCAGCGCAACTGGCGATTTCATTTCTAGGCAGAATACCATGAGCATCTTCGTTTATTCGTCCAGGGGAAAACAAGAGAAAGCACGATGAAAGAGGGTAGAATGTCTTGACATACCGTATTGTGCCCATGATGCTGTCGATAAAGAACTTATACTCCTCCGTCGGTGCACGTTCGCGTGCACTCCACACTTTGCTGTAGCTCCCTTCCATCAACCACCGCTCGAGGTTCACGGGGTGTGCGATATAAGGATTGCTCGCGATCTCTTTGGCGGGCAACGGCAGGCTTTCCAGCGTCGCATGGAAGTCGGCTATCCGGTTTTGTGTAAGTAACCGTACGAGATGCAGCCCACGAATAGGATATTCGCGTTGCGAGGGAGGAAGGACAGAGCTGCAATTTTTGAACCAAGATTAGAATATACTTGCGATTCCGTAAAAAAAATGGCAAAGGAGCATGTGCTCACACGTGAAGGTCAGGGACGAAATCAGAGAGAATGGACTTACTTATAGTCTGAGTAAAATGTTTGCAGTTGTGCGAAATATCTATCAAAAGCAGGCACGTCCTGCGCACGAATACTGCAGAAAGCGCCCATTTCTAGGATGTTGCCTGTATCGAACACTCGCGAATCAAATCACCACACCGATAGTTCTAGAGAGGCAACGCACGCGCGACAACTAGATCATCTAGATTGCGTTCCGTGCTGGTAGGCAGCAGCAGGCTGTTTTCGATGAGGCCGAGCTTCAGCTGCGTGAGGAGCTTGCCACACGTCTTGAGATCGGTCGGCGTCGCGGAGAATGACCGCACAAGATCTTCATACAGGGATTTCATCGACATGGTTGCAGACAAGATGTATGTAACAGAACGATAGCCCGAGATACGAAAAAAAAAGTCCTGGCAATGGACAACACCAGCCAGTGATATTGGGAGACAACTCAGGATGGACGTGACGCGTGTCGCACGACGCGTCATTGCCCATCAGATCAGTCCAAGTCTCGCGTCCTGAACGATATCCTTCCTTTACACCGACAGAAATTACCTACATTTGCCCATCTTCGTCACAATGGACCAGGTCGATATGCAGCAGCTCAAGCATGGGGAGGTTAATTTGGGGGTATGTTCTCCAGTGTTGCTTCTTCATGGTTTTGTAGCGACGCTCAAGGGTAAATCGTTTGCAATCGAGGTTTTGCTGATATTTTTCCTTCAACCTAGACATCCATTATGGCCGTTCAATTTGATGAAGGTGTTATCATCGGTGCCGACAGTCGCACCACGACGGGAAGCTACATCGTACGTGTCCGGATTACTCGACTATGGTTGTACTACTGACGCGCACTGTGCGAATGAACAGGCAAACAGGGTGACCGACAAGCTCACTCACGTACATGACCGCATCTACTGCTGTCGTTCGGGCTCTGCAGCCGATACGCAGGCCGTGGCTGACATCGTACACTATCAACTCCAGATGTACACGTACGTACTCTCTCCGGTGAATCTGTTGCCCTTCAATATTTTTACGCTGAGCTTTCATATTATTCGTCCACTTTTACCCGGCTTTTCAAGTCAAACAGCAGGCGAGAGACCTTCCGTGCATGCCGCTGCGGCGCTCTTCCAGAGAATATGTTACGAAAATAAGGATAACCTGTCAGCAGGCATCATCGTTGCAGGCTGGGACAAGGATGTAGGACCGAGCGTGTACAACATTCCACTTGGTGGTGGCCTGTTCCGTCAGCCCTGGGCAATTGGCGGTACGTACTTTTACATCCAATCGAATTTATAGACAAAGAACTGCGACTGCGAGGGCTGACGAGTCGTGTTGCCAGGTTCTGGCTCAACGTATGTATATGGTTATTGCGATGCAACATACCGAGATGGATGGGGTCGTGATGAAACGGTGGAATTTGTAAAGAATAGTACGTGTGCTCATTTATTACCAAAGTTCCGCACGAAGCCCCCCTTTACCCTCATTCTCTCCCCAAAATACCTTCTTACCTCCCGTTCTCAGCTTTGGCGCTCGCCATGTCGCGTGACGGCTCGTCGGGTGGTGTCATTCGTATGTGTGTCATCACGGAGGGTGGTTTCGAGCGACTCTTCGTCCCCGGCGACCAGTTGCCAAAATTCTGGGAGGGCCACGATATTGTAGGCAATTACGAGAAAAGTTCCGGTGTTGTGCCAATGGCGGTAGAGGCGTAGATTTGGATATTACCGTGCGTCAGGTCATATGCTATTGTCGGCAAACCATTCATCAACGTGTGAATTGTATAGTTGCAAGTTTTCTTGCGTCTGCTTCGGTCTCGCGTCTACGACACATAGAACAGATCATCTATTGTACCCACTGGCGTCTCTGTACAATTTATTCATGCCTGTAAGACCTTTCTTCAAAATTCTTGAACCTTCCTATTATGATTCTACCTCCGGAAATGGCTTTGAACATTGAAGCTGAACACTAACGTATGACTTTCCGTAACGATCGGTTACAAGAGAGAGGGTGGGGTGAGTAGGAGTCTCTGTATCCGGTTGTCTTTGGTGGAACGAATAACAGAACTGGCCCAAATAGCCGGCCAGCTGGCACGAGTTATAATACCCAGCCGGTTGCTTCAAATAGCTGCCACCTGAATTCCAGCCATCCACAGAAAAACGCGGCGAAGGTGCAAGACCAAAAGGCTACCCAGGCAAACGTCCTCTTAAGGCAATCTAGACACGTGAGGCTGCCGGTTGTGGCCAAACACCGTCACGTGGGCGGCACCCATCACTGCCATTACTGTTAGTTGGCGCGCGCTAGATCTCGAAGATCTAAAGTTGGCTCTTGCATTCACCCACTTTTAGAATACCGCGACCGTTGCTACAAACATTTGGCTTGTTTTTGGGTGAGTTTTGAAGTTGTCCCCATGGACTTCGATGTGGTCTGACAATGTCACCCCTGCGAACGCTACCACCGCGAACGGCGATGTCGCGCTTTCATTGTCGACGCCCCCTGTAATCACCCATGGTACTGACATCAACATTGCCTGACGGACAACCATCATCACCTCGGCTTCATCATGATGATATTACTGTGTCGATGCCCCGCAGGGCCGTGCCATTTGCTTTCACCTAGAGCATCACATCAGCACACCTTCGAGCCGCAGTGCTCGTGATCCACTTACGACTAAAACGCCTCCCCAAGTACGTCGCAAACGTGAAGTTTTTTGTGGCAGGACGAGACCAGCTGTCCGATGCACCATGGACCCTGATCTGTTTATCGACACTTTTCTGGGTCACAAAAAGTACCCTAAGAAGAAGTTCTATCCGCTTCTGACGCAGATATCGAAAACAGAGGGTACAGAGAATAATTCCTCCCCGCCCCTCGTGCGTTTCTTATACTTATTTCTTGCTTATTTCATGCAACTGCTTACATGCATTTAGGTTAAAATGTTCAAAGCACTCATGCCAAAATTCCTCACGCGTTCTGTGTCCCGGAATTTAGCAAAGGGTTATAATCCAGGGCCTTACTTCATGGATCTAGCAACTGCCACGCAGATGCCATTGCCCTGGACAGAGAAGTCGCCCATCCTGCTCTCCCAGACAGACCTGATCACTAAATTCGAAGCTTCTACCAATGCTGATCCGTTTAGCGATCCTCGGGTTGATGAGCATGACCCCTACAACACAGATGAAGAGTCTACGTGGGGTCAGATCCTGGACTACGTCACGCGCGTCTACAGCACTCGCCCTCGCAGCTGCCTGTTCTGCATATGGATGGACCACAGCCATGCCAGGCTCATGCGCTTCAACCCGAGTGGCATGGCTGTCACGCGTTCGTTTCTGTATGTTCCTGCCACAGTCTGTGACTCCAGCCCCCTTGCACGTTTTCTACATAACTTCCGACATGCTACTCCTCAGCAACGTGGTATCGATCCAACCATTCACTGACTCTATCTTTCTGATCCAGCCGACCTCGAGGACATCAAGCGCATACATGCAAAGCTTGGAGACTACAACCCTTTATTCGGCCATCACACATCCAAGGACAAGGCAGCCGATGTCGAGCCGATTCCCGCAGGTGACGTGGATGACAGCAACGAACCTCCCATGTACCGCATCACCGTCTACAGCAGAGAGGGCGAATACCCGCAAGACTACCTGGCTTGGAGTCCTTTCAAGCTTCCACATTCTCCACGAGGGCGTATGACCTCTGCTTTTCCTGCGATTTCCCGTTTTCCGCCCGATGACGGGTCCGACGATGACCCTGTCTTTTTAAAGAACTGTTTTCGGGACATGAATTCCAAGAGCTTGACTGAGGAAATAGACATCCTTTTGGCTCTCGAGCAGAAGGATGTAGAGCGTGTTCCTCGGTATCTATATGGTGGCTATGTACCTTCAGACGGCGACGCGACGCACACGTCCAGAATGCAAGAGATCTTCAAAGGGATGAAGACGTACAAGCAATACCGGTTTGTATACACGCCGTTATGTCGTCCCCTCAGTACCGCGGTCAACGTCAAACAATTCGCTGAAGTTCTGGCAGATGCTTTGGAAGGTGAGACAAACACTCTGATCGAACGCAGGTTTTCCGTATATCTGAAGCTTTTACACAGCTCATCGACAAGCCTGGGAAAGCGTGGATCCTCAGCTTCGAGTGCTTCATCGAGATATTTCGGACACCAATATTCAGATTGGGCCCGATGGGCGAGGGTATCACAACGATTGGGATTCTTCGATCATCTATGCGACATCGCTCGAATGCAAAGAGCCACGCCGGTTTGCCTTAATAGTGCGTGCATCGTAATATTGTAACGAGCATACCAATGACTTTTTGCTGCTATGTCTTTGTTCAGGGAACTTGGTATTTCATGGCCTCAACACTTCTTATGAATCCTGGAAGAGTACCCCACCGAGCTGAAGAAGACCTGGAATCATTTTTCTGGGTCGTCGTCTACTTCCTATTGAAGTACTTCCCTGTTAAGGAGACCTCACCTGCGATTCTCCGCGATCTGGAAGAGAACTTCTTTTACGAGGTGAAAATAGATGCCAAAAGTGGCCAAATGACTGGCGGTACTCAGAAGAATGTCGAGGTCTGGAATAGAATGGGCTGGCTCCGTCAACTAGACGTCGAGGGATTCCCTGCCTTCAGTACCTGGGTTCATAAGGTTGCTCTCCGCATTCGACAACTGTGGCTCAACGAGCGGCTCCGCAAGGAGGCCCACGGGCAGCCGGGTTTGGGGAAGTTGGCGCCAGAAGACATACCCGAATTGTCCACACATGAAGCGATGTCGCAGCTCTTCATGGAGCTCGTACAATCTCTTGAAGCTGACAAGACTCAGGGCGCGAGGTCGTTCCCACCCGAAAAGGACCGGTTCCTCGCTGCTTATGCCGAGAAAAAGTTGAAATCTATGGCGGCGGATAAGGAGCAGGCCAAGCGGACGGAAATGGAGAACCTGCAACGAAATAGCGGCTCTCTGCAGCAGCGGGATGCACAGAAGGATTGCATGCCTCCACCCGAGTCTTCTCGATCGACTTCCAAATCACAATCCCTTCCTCACGACCATCCTCACGACCATGATTCCGAGGTGCTTGTACCACATGCTCCTCCGCGTCGGTCTGCGAGACTCGCTACCAAACTTGCAAACGCAGTTCAGGTCCCCCCGGCATCTGCTCCCACTGCATGCTTTGCCAGTTCTTCGCGCAAACGGCATTGTGGTGATGAGCCTCACGAGGAGGCACCGGCGGCGAAAAGATCTCGCTGCAATGAACAAGCACCTCGGGCAGGTCCAAGCAGGAGGCGAGGCAATGGTCGGGCAGCGTGGTAGTGCTTCTCGTCGAAGCGCACGCCCTCCCGACAGAAGTCGCAAGTCTGGCCGCAACAGCTCAGACGGAAGGGTGCAGGCGCAGGCTCATAGCATAAACGGAAAATAATATACGACAATTCATATACGATCTTTTTTTTTCATGTCCCTTTCTTTTTATGGAACATGCATGTCGTCTCTCTCCTTGCACAAATTCGATATCCGTGCCTTAGCATGTACAACATTATCAGTGCCAATGCTTCATATTAGCTTTCATGACCAACCCATTCCAATAAACTGACTACATACACCTACGTAAGTGAATCGAATGACGGCACATGCATACACCTCACTGCTAGGTAGGCAACGGTACGAAGACACTGTCAATACTCCTTGACTATTAGAACAACAGCACGTTCACGTCTAAATGCATCTATCTACTTCTCTCGTAAACCCATTCTTTCCCGCTCTCTTTTGCACGAGTCTCATACACAGCACTTCTTCGGCAAAAGGAAGACGCTCATACACCTCTAAGCTGGGTATCTTCCTTCTTCTCGAGTCCTTCCACCCTGTTCTCCCCTTGGATCGATCTGTCCGCCTGCCCTCTCCGCTCTCTCTGCTCCATAAACCAAACGAACCACGTGATGCCAAGCGTCGCGACGGCGACGCATATCATGGCGATCATGCCTTTGCGGAACCGAGGGGCGTCGGTAGCGGGGTAAAGGACGAGTTGCCACCATGCGTTTACGACGTTGTTCCACATGCTGAGGGGGAAGGACAGGTCCAATCAGTGTGCCCGCGTATACATCATAAAGGGCCTGAACAAGTAATACTCACTTCATGGAAGCGAGCACAATTGCGCGCTCTTGGTCGTCATCCGCGCAAATCTGATTCGCCCAGCTATATCATTTCAGATGGACAAAATAATTAGCTAAATGAGACGTCAAAAAAAGGATCTACGGACGCGAATGTCGTTGCTTGGCCAGCATATGCGGCGCCGGATAGATCTGCAGTGAGCCGTGAGCACGACGGGCGGACATCGTCGGCCAAGAGGGAGAATGGCGCGACAGGGGAAGGAAAACGCTCAATGAGAGAGAAAATGACTCGACGTACAATATGCAAAAAACTTGAGGCCAGTAGGGCTGCTCCACACAAGGATGCACACGCTGGAAATGACGACGGCGACGGACATGTAAACCAGTACTGGCCAGCGCTTGCCCACTGCGTCAGTCCACGCTGCAACTACCAGTGTCGACGCGATGCCGAAGGCCGTAATGCCAGACGGGTAGTAGTCTAGACCGCGTGCAGGCATATAAGAAGCGTTACGACCGTAAAGCGTGTGAGTATTATTACGCATGCGTCGCACATATATGCCCAGTCACAGAGACAAGAACGTCAATATCGCAGTGGCAGACGCGCAGACAGGTTACCATTAATTGCACTCACCGATCTGCTCAACAGTGTACCCCCCGACAGCCGCGAGCCATTGACCCATGAGATTGTTCGATCCAAAGCTCTCGGTTTCCCCGGAAATCGCGAACTACGGGGGAAGATCGTTTGCTTCAGAACAAATAGGTATAAAAGAGCGGGAAAGTAGACAGTAGGAAAAGAATATCAACGCACCAGCAAGCTACACCCGTAGTATCGCCAACGACCAAGGATGCGGCGGGCCGTGCCCCACGTCAAGGTATGCACCTGGACGTCTTTCTCATCCTCCACACGCTTGCACGCGAGGGCGCGCTCATCATCGTTCAGGTAGAATGCGCTCGTCTCCTCCGGCCGGCCCGGGAAGACAAGGAAGCCATACAGCGCGATAGGTAGCGTGATGATGCCGTCGATGATAAATCTGGAAAATGAGCGTGAGTTACATTCTATTTTTGAACAACTGAGATGAGCTTGAAAAATGAAGGGCAGGCCATGCATTCACGTGGAACTTTCGGTCAGTCCTCGAATATGCATATACTGCGGCTCTCTTTCGGGAAACGGACACCAGATACTCACAACCAGCGCCATCCGCTTCGTCCGTCGAGGCCGTCGAGATTTCTGTGGTGACAGTGTCAGCAGCCGTGTTCACAATTAGAAGTGTATTTACAAGGTGCTCAGGGGAACACTGGCCCCTGCAGACAACAAAAAAATCCTGGAAGCAAAGAAAAGCCACATACTTGTACACAGCTGCTTGTAGAACGCCAGAAAATCTGTGAAGAAAGCGGCACCGTGTCAGCACACTTGCCTCGACTGAAAAAAAAAGTATATGGGAGAGAATTATTGTCGAGTCAATAAAACGGTTACCACAAAAAAAACGCCCAAGTCCCAAAATTCCACGAAGAAAAAAAAAAGCATGTGAAAAATCACCCTTACAATGTTCCAGCGAGACCTGAGCTCGTGAAGATACCTGTCAACCATAGGGGTCAGCAGGAATGGCGGCGGCCAGCAGTTGGAAGTTGACAATATTGGCGGTCAGGAGTCCAACGAACGATTGTCGACGTCCAAATTAGAAGACAAAGGATAAACGTAAATGTCCATGAATAAGCCACACAGCAAGCAGAAATGCAAACAGTACCCGAACGCTTGCCAAGCTCCGAGGGTTTATACCATCTGCACAATAGGAGCGGTACGCCCCGTCGCGTTATCGGTATCCACATAGGTCGGCCAGCGAAAACGGGAAACAGGGAACGATGGACGGTCCGATAGTGCGCATACGTAGATAGAGCAATACAGTATCACCGAGCGATGTCGAGGAATTCGGAGGAAGCGCATCGTGTGTGCATATTGTTTCGGGGGACGAGCGCGGAAAAGCCGTGGTCAATTGCCAGGAAAGGAAATAACCACCAAAGGGGAAGCCGGTGTACGAAAGCATATGGACAATCGGGTGTTATGTATACGAACACATCAATGTGGTCGAGGTCATCAGGCGTTTGTAAGTTGAGAAGCAAAGAACAAGGCAACGGCCGCGCCATTCATCCCGCGTGTCGGAATCGCCGTGCAAATGGAAGGATAGCAACAGGGTATAAAAACAAAGGGAAAGAAACAACCACATGTCAGCTCACAGGTACAAGACGACGAGGCAAAAAAAAAGAAAAGATCCTCACGATCCTAGAATATAATGCGTCCCGACGAAGGTCGACGCTTCGCTCATACCCTGGAAAAACCGGATGACGTAAATCTACGTAGTCGTTATAGACCATAGCGGAAGATTTTCTCCACGCGTGGTGGGAATATGGAGTCATACCCGTGCACGGGGAAAGTGTGTGATGGGCGACAGACGCATACATGAAACCCAAAAGCGCATACACGAATCAAGACGAACGTGCATGCAAAATCAGAGCAGGAAGAATGGTCGATTGAAAGGCGTGCAGATCTAGACGGCCATGGAAGGAGAACCCACCCATGCCGCGCGTCGCCGTGGGAGAGAACAATATCGGACGCAGCCCCGTTTCAAGCGCCGAGACCCAGACACGGAGTGTCGAGACCACAAGACACAACAACGCATGAATAAGCGGGTTGCCACAGGTGATTATCATAGTCATGAGCGATAAGATCGTTGGTTCATGATCATTCGCGGCGCGTCGGCCCATTGTTCGTAAACCCGATCCCAGCAGGGAGTGCACCGGATTATCCAAACAGGGTAAATGCGAATTCGAACCCCCAATTCAAGATGATATCCACATATTGGATGGATGAATACGCGAGGCAATTCAATGAGCATGAGGAACGTGCAACGAACTGCATACGGACCTGCTGCACGTTGTGCACGGCGCTTGTGCTACAGGTATATGCATTCGACCGTCGCGACACACGAGACGGGCGAGCAATCACCGTCGCAATGCGGTAGCACGAGGCAATTCGGTAGGCGCCCAGGTTGTATGCAGATATTGTTCCATAAATTGTCGTACCGCACGAGTTTATAAAGTTAAACGGGCAGTTCCCGGCATCACGAGTTGTGTCGTAAGTGACCAGTATCAACATCGAGTCAGTATAGATGATCAGAAGATCAGAGTTCATTCAAAGTCGGAAAGAATTCGGGGTCGCAGTCAGAACGCCATTTTCGTCGGAGTTAAATTGGATGGGAAAGATGAGATGAGATCAAAGAAAAAGAGCCCAGAAGACCGATGCGGGAAGATGGAAGGCGGAGAACAAACAAGAAAGGTGAGCAAGAGACGAGTTAGATAAAGCGTTGCGTTGATGAAGCAGAGACGGTGCGGTTTACGAGGAAAACACGGTTGAACACGTTCGAGAGGAAGTACACAGAGTTACGGAGACGCGAAAGAACAATAATATACCACAAAGTTGCATTCATGACCGTTGACCAAAGTAGTAGGCATGATCGGAATGAACATCAGCTAGCGCCTTGTGCAATGACCTCCCTGAACGGCTGCGGACTCACCCAAAAGTGAGGACGCCCCAGACGATCTGCATGGTGGGGAACCATATTTTGGGGGAGACGACTTGGAGCATCAGATTATCTGGAAGAAATGAGGAAGTGGGGGCACGAGAAGTCGACGAGAAACTTACTGGGTATCATACCGACAATATAGCCACAAGTGAAGATGGTGTTGATTTTCTGTAGGTGACGGCAGAGAGACGTTTCTGGGATGAGTACAGCGGTCATCAGACAGAGAAATAAGAGGTACGTTGTACTCGGTGCCGTGCATATTGAGTTCCTCCTTCATGCCGGAGACGTAGGCGTTGTTGACATTGGATCGGTCGAGATCTGGTGAGAGGACATCGCATCAAATGGCGTAGAGAAAGGGACAATAATTATTGGGACAATGGTGGCGGACCAGGGTAATCATACGCGCATGCGCATGAAAAAGGATGCGAGAGAGAATCGGCGCGAGAGAAATCGGAGAAGAAGGACTAACAGTTTGTGAAATACTGCTAGACGGATAATCGAGGAGACGGATGCGGCGGGAGGCGGATAAATTGTTGGATCGGTTCAAATATCGATTGATGAGACTGACCATGAGACAGCAGTACGAGAGGATGAACCAATCAATTTTGAGGAGGAGACGGCGCTCGACGTTTGTGCGCGGACGCTCGCCCCAGACAAAGCGCCGGATCGAGGACCAGAGTGACATGATTGAGGATGAGCAGATGGTGCGTTCGTTACAATGAGTCGGAGCGGAGAAAGATGAGTCATGGTCATGTCATGCCGTGGAAGATCGCACACTCGGTCAACTACACGGCCGGGCGTTTCACATACGACAAAAGTACCACGGTCGCAGTCGTACACGGCCGCGCGTTCCGGATACCAAAAAGATATCACTGACCGAGTGATATCTTCCCGATGCCCGGCCGGGATACCGTCCTGGTATCTTTTGCATTTGAAATTGATGGGATGATCGCTGGATCCTCTTCGGAGTTCTGGCGTTCCGGAACAGGTCGGACAGGTCCCAAAACGTCATTTTTGTCATTATTGTTGTAATTTTGGGGATCGAACAGTATTGATTTCGATCACATCAGTAAACTTGCGCATACGTGGACTTAGACTCTAGAGCGTACGTGGACTTAGCGTATGTGGACTTAGCGTACGTGGATTTGGAGACAGTTTTGTACTGTACTCATTTGCCCCAGCACTGTCTGTGTGCTCGCGGGGTCAAATGTATTCTCTCATGTTACTGCTGTCTTCGCACTAGGGTCTATATCAACAAGCGACCCCCACACTAGTCGCCGCGATTACACACAGCCCACCTGCTCGACGCCGACCACATTTCCTGCCAACAGCCCTTTCTCTGCACCTTGCAAACCTGTAACGGTTTACGTTGACCGCAAGGGTGTTTTTTTACGACCCAGGTTTCCGCCGCTTCCCCCTCATCCAGTATGGTCCGGCGCCGCCTGACTGGTGGCATCTCAACCAGAAGGTTTGTCTTCGATTTCTCTTCTATAAGTATGTGTCTGACTCTTCAAATCCACAACGACCAGCAGAGGATGACGGTGAGTATGGTTTCTCCCCATTGCTACATACCCACTGTACGGCTGCTACCTAGCGTACTCATTCACAAAAGCCTCTTTCGCATCCGTCCATCTCCATGCCCACATGTACAACTCCCCAACCACATCTAGTTCCCCATTCCCTTTGTCCATTGTTCATTCTAAATCAATACAGTTTATATGTTGAATAGGCAATACATACAATTTATTGGATGTCTGTAGCATGCTCCCAATTTGGTAATGCATGACTCTTAACTACCCTGGACTGTGAGAAACACGGAAAGCTAGGCAGCGGTGCGTAGTGGACGCAGCGGGGGCGAGAGGTTGAAGCACACAGAAAGGAGATTTTCCGAGAAGGACCGGCGTTGATTCCGTAAGGAAAACATAGGAATACATGGTTTGTAGCTATATAGGGAATGACGAACGACGCACAGACCAAGCAACAGTGGAGTGAATACAGTGGTCAGCAGGCAAGGAGAAACGGAGAGCGGTTTGAGATACAGGTGATCGGTAACTACGAAAGGCCGTGTTCTACTTACTAAAGGCCGTGATCCGTGAGGACCTTGACCCTCACATCATCCCCCCTTCAAGGGCGAGAGGCGGGCGCACGAGACTCAAATGAGCTCGGGGTCAAAGCGCGGTGCGGGGCGAGACACGCAGCCAATGCGAGTCGTCGTTTGCACAGGTGGGATGTAATCAGAACGCAAGTTCTGACGTTGGAGCGTGGGCGAGGGAGGACGGGCATGGGCAGCGGCAGAAGGCACGGTGAGCGAGGCAGGCGCGCGAGGACGATGCGAAGAGGCAGGCGAAGGACCTAAATCAAAGGAGACAGGCAGATGAGTGTCAACGGTCGGCGCGGATAGAGGAACATCGTCGAGGGCGTCATCAGGGAACAACAATTGCAACGGTGGGGGAGCGTAGGTATGGCTGAAAACAATGGGATGCGGGCGGGGTGCACGAGGGTGACGACGGTGAAACCGATCAAGAAGCTCGTTAGAGGTGGTAGGGAGATCAGATAAAGGAATCCAGGAGTTTTCAGAGGGGGATTGGTTGCGAAAGGAAACAAGATATTCGAAACGGTGACCGACTTTTCGAGCATCAAGGACGGAGTGGATAGAGAGGGAAGGATCTTCGAATAAAGCAAACGGTGCAGGATCAGCATGTGGATGGAATTCAGACGGGTCGTGGTAAGGCTCGAGAAGAGAAATGTTAAAAACGGGATACAGGCGAGAAAGATAAGAGGGTAGTGCTAAAACATATGCATTAGATGATAAACGTTTGAGAATGGGGTAAGGACCAAGTCGGCGGTGGTCGAGTTTATCAGATGGGCGAGAAGAGGAAATGTTGCGGCGTAAGAGCCAAACAAGTTGGCCTTCTTGGAGGGTTGGGGGAGTAGAGCGGCCGCGATTGAAATACTTGGCTTGGGAGGCTTGAGCGAACTCGAGCTCAGCTCGAAGTTCGGTATGGATGGCGTCAAGGCGTTGGGCAAGGTCGTTGGCGGCAGGAACAGAAGAAGAGTCGGAGAGGTGTGGTTCAAATGTGGGGTGATAGCCGAGGTTAGCGAAGAATGGCGATGTGCCGGTGGAGGAGTTATGGTGGTTGTTAAAAGAAAACTCGGCGAGAGGGAGATAATCGACCCAGTCGTCTTGCTGATAGGAAGAGTATGTACGTAGGTAGGTTTCAAGGGTTTGGTTAGTGCGCTCAGTAAGGCCATCGGACTGTGGATGATAGGCGGTGGAGGTACGTATATCAATATCAAGCAAGGAACACAGGGCGGACCAAAACTTGGAAATGAAAAGAGAACCACGATCAGAAATGATTGAGTTAGGGAGTCCGTGGTAGCGAAAGATGCAATCGAGAAATAAGAAAGCTAATTCAGGTGCAGTCATGGATTCACAACACGGAATAAAGTGAGCGGCACGGGTCAAGCGATCACAAATCACGAGGATTGAATCATAACCGTGTGAAAGAGGAAGTTTGACGATAAAATCAAGGGAGATGGAAAGCCAGGGACGTGAAGGAATATCAAGGGGTTTAAGGAGACCGAAGGGTTTATGACGAGGGTTTTTAACGCAGGGACAAGTATCACAAGCATCAACATAACGACGAATAAAAGTAGTCATACCAGGCCAGGAATAATCACGCGCAATGAACTTGTGCGTGCGCATACACCCAGGATGGCCACCAACAAGGGCATCATGACGAGTAAAAAGGATGTCAAAACGCAAAGAAGCAGGAACAAAGAGGCGACCTTTGTGGAAAACAAGGCCTCCCTCGACACAAAAATCGGGGTCGCCTGCAGCGACAGCTTGACGCCATTCGACATCTTCTTGAAAAGCTGTTTTGAACCGGAACAAAAGATCAGAATTGTCAATAGATAACGTGGTGAGAGCACCAAGACTCGCAGACGCAGAGACGGTAAAGTCGTCATGCAGACCGACCCCCCCAGGAAAGAAGCGCTCGGTATGCTTGGAGGTAAGAAGAACCCACCGCTGAAAACGAACATGATGGTCATCCGGTTTCAATACAAAATCAGGACGACGTGAGGGGGCATCAGCAACATTACTACAACCAGGTGCCCAAGTCAGTTTAAAATCGAAATCACAAAGAAACATCGCCCAACGTGATTGACGGCGATTAAGAACCTGAGAAGACATAAAATACTCCAAGTTCTTGTGATCAGTAATGACAGAAATAGGATGCGGGGAGCCGAGAAGCCAGGCACGCATATCGCGGAAAGAATCGACAATGCCGAGGAGTTCTTTATCGTGAACTTCATAATTGATCTCGGCAGGTGACATCTTGCGCGAATAATAGGCGACAGGGTGGAGATAACCATTAGAGTCGGGTTGTTCCAGGACACCAGCGATGGCGAAATCGGAGGAGTCGGTGGTGAGGGTGCACGGTAGATCGGGATTGAAGTGGCGTAACACAGGATATTTGGTGAATTTGGACTTGAGATTTTGAAAGGATTTACGGGCGGCATCTGTGAAAATGAAAGGAGTATCTTTCTTGGTTAGGGTGACGAGGGGAATAGTAATACGAGAATAAGCGTGAATAAAACGGCGGTAGAAGTTAGTGAACCCGAGGAATTTCTGCACATCTCTGACAGACGTGGGCTCGGGCCAATCGGTGATGGTGGCAAGTTTCTTCGGATTCATTTTGACGCCGTCAGCGCCAATAATGAAGCTGAGGTACTCGGCTTCAGATTTGTCAAACTCGCACTTTTTGGCATTAGTGCAGAGCGACGCATCACGGAGTCGATCGAGGACCATACCAACATGTTGGTCATGTTCCTCCTGGGATCTAGAAAATATGAGTATGTCATCAAGATAGACAACACAAATGATATCCAGGAGGTCGTGAAGGACATCCTGAATAAAGGATTGCCAAGCAGCGGGAGCGTTGGTAAGGCCGTAAGGCATAACAAGGTGTTCAAAAAGTCCGAGGTGCGTTCGAAACGCCGTCTTCCACTCGTCGCCCGCATGGATGCGTAGATGGCTGTACGCGGACTTTAAATCAATTAAAGTGAAATGGGTACAGCCTTGAACACGATCGAGAAGGTCATTGACGAGGGGAAGCGGGTAGCGGTTCTTGCGCGTGATTGCATTGAGGCCGCGAAAATCGACGCAAAGTCGAATCTCGCCCGTTTTCTTCAGGGTAAAAAGAACAGGGGCGCCGGCTGAGGAAGTAGATCGTCGAATGTGACCCCGACGGAGGTTACTGTTGATATATTTGGCGACCGCTTCGCGTTCAGTGGGGGTTAGTCGGTAAATTGGACCAAACGGGGGAGTTTTCCCCTCTTCGAGGTCGATGTCGACATCGTAAGAGCAGTGTTGTGGCAATTTTTCAAACTCGGAAGGGTTGAATACCGTATCTGCCCACGCGTGATACTTGGCTGGCACGTGGGTAAGGAAATCGTCGTCCAATGGATTGATATCAGGTGGAATATCTGGTACGAGCGGTGGACGATCCTCCGGGGGTGGAGGATCAGTTAGTATGGAGTTAATAAAAACAGGGGAAGAGGTGTCATGGAAACGAATATAACAAGAGGATTCAGGATTAGAGGAGGCGGCCCGAAGAAATTTTTTGGAAGAAACCAATTTAATGTTGGGTTGGGAGGGAGGGCCGAATATGACAGGGGGAACAGGGGTGCAGGGTTTCGTGAAGTGACCGTAGCCATTAGCACGAACAAAGGATGATAAAAATGAAATACGAGCGGGTTCGGGGGGTGGTGGGGAACGTGGTGGAACAACGCTCGAAAGTTCCGGTGCATGCGAAGCCGGAATAGGTAGGTACCTAGGAAACGAGGTAATTGCCTGCTTGACAGGTGAACCGGCGAGAGAAAGATTCAAGCCGGGTGATAAAATAGAATTTATCGTAGAGGGGGAAGGTTCAACTAACGGACCGAAGCCCTTCGCCGAAATGGTGACAGGGTGAATTTGGGTTAAATCACAACAATCGAGAGCAAGTGTGGCACCCTGCCAATCAATGCGAGGATTGTGGCGGCGAAGCCAATCAAGACCGAGGATAATAGGATAAGGGACTGAAACAACGTTCAAAGGAATAATTTCGGAATGGGAGGACACAGAAAGTTTGGTAATTACGTCGTGGGTGATCAAGCCAGACGCAATGGGGCGGTCGTCAACCGCCATAATAGGAACAGGGACGTCCTTCAGACGTCGAGATAGGTTATGTCATACAAGAAACTTTTCACCAATACAAGAAGAAGAAGCGCCACAATCAATCATAGCATATGTATTTATAGAAGAACGGTGTGGAAAATCCAGACGAGTCGAAATGAAAAAATGGGAGGGAGAAAAAGGAAAAGAACCAGTAGCAAAAATAAAACGAGGAACATGGCGAAGAAAAGGATACTCAGAATATGTGCCGTCAGACAGACGAACACACGGAGGGGCCGGAGTGGTGCATGAAGGCACCGCTTGGCGAGTCCCATCGTCCTCCGGCGGCCCTGGGACTGGTGAACCGCTGGCTACGCTTTTCCCGAACCCCCGAAAGGGGGCTTGGGAGCAGCAAACTTGCGCGGTTTAGGGCGATTGGGACAATTGGTGGCAGGGTGGCCTGGTTGGCCACAATATAAACAAAGGTTGTTGTCCCGCCGACGCTTGCGTTCGGTGTCGGTTAGAGGGCCGCGCGGCTTACTCACACGCATGGCATCGACCTCCATCGGAGTCGGGCCAGCGAGATGCGCGGGTAAAGGTGGCGGTGGCGGCGGCACACATTGAGGAGCAGGAGGTGCAGAGGGTGAGAAGGCGGGACGCCTGGATGAGGAGGAGGCACAAGCGTTCTCGCGTTCGCGATCGCGCTTACGCTCGGCCTCCCGTTCACGTACGCGATCGTCGGCTTCAACGACGAGATCGCAGTATTCTTTGAACTGCTTCGGACGGTCCTTCTTCCGCGTATGTGTAAGTTCATCCTTCGTTTCAGATTTAAGACCGCGATAAAGCATGTCTATTTGAGTCTGGTCGCTCCAATCAAGGTGGACCAGGTAATCTGAAAACGTGGAGATGTAGTTTGCGGCGAGGCCCGTCTGGCGAAGCTCCTCAATCTTGGATTGGGCTGTGAAAGACAAATTCGAGTCACCAAAGTGGTGCTCAAAGAGTTGGGTAAAATAAGTAAAATCATCAAGAGCCGAGGGGTTGTTTTGAACTAAAGCACTATACCAGTGACGAGGAGCCCCGTTATCAAGGTAGGACGCCATGAAACGGGTCCTTTCCTTATCCGAAGGGAGCTGAGCCTTTTGAAGCTCGATAGCGTCTTTAATTTCCAAAAGAAAACTCTTGACGTCGCCAGCGTTGCCCTTGAAGACGCGCGGCTCGCGGAAACGAGGGGCACTGCGACTGCTTGGAACAGAGGATTGTTCGGGGGGGACTCGTGGCGCGAAACGTTCAGCAAGAGCTTCAAACGCGCGGCCTGTAGCGAGTTGGTTCTCATGGGTGGCGCTAACCGCCCTGCCAATCCTCTTGACGGAATTGCCGATGTCAGCGACGGTATTCGTCAATGCGACGAACTCCTCCCAACGCGGATACGGCGTGGGTGTAGAAGTTGCGGGGACGTCCTGAGGCATAGTGTCGGGATTCGGGCTATGCTGGGTTGGCGTTGTGTCCCCTGTTATCGTAAGGCCTTCAAGTTCGGACATAGTGGCGTGAGGCTAGGCTTCTTTAGACACTCAAAAAGTCAAAACAAGCAGTTGTTGACGGAATCAAACTGTGAGAAACACGGAAAGCTAGGCAGCGGTGCGTAGTGGACGCAGCGGGGGCGAGAGGTTGAAGCACACAGAAAGGAGATTTTCCGAGAAGGACCGGCGTTGATTCCGTAAGGAAAACATAGGAATACATGGTTTGTAGCTATATAGGGAATGACGAACGACGCACAGACCAAGCAACAGTGGAGTGAATACAGTGGTCAGCAGGCAAGGAGAAACGGAGAGCGGTTTGAGATACAGGTGATCGGTAACTACGAAAGGCCGTGTTCTACTTACTAAAGGCCGTGATCCGTGAGGACCTTGACCCTCACATGGACGGAAACAGACATATAGCTTGATTGATGGTGTTTGCCTGAAATGGACATGGCACACGGAGCAGTAATCCAGGGAAGAATTATCAAATTTGACAGATACTCGGGTGATACACTGACCGAGTGATATTATCCCGATATCATTTTGATTGCTCACTTCGTTCGCAATCATCGGCTAAGGGGCAAGGTTCATGGTGACTCACAAATAAACAATGACAAGCAGTAAATATGAAAAGTGCCTTCAAACTTGGGTAAATTTTGGGCGATGCAAATTGGGACGGAAGACTCCAAATTTTTGTATGCCGAATGAGGAAACCATTCTCAAGAGGATAGTGTTTCCCGTTTTCGAAACGGTGCATTTAATGTCGAGATATGTGTTGTGCGCAAATTTGCCTATTCCGGAAGATCGAACCATCGGAGTCAATCAACCGGGTCAAAGCGTTTTGATTGTGACGTAGTTCAAGGAAAAATGCAAACCAACGAATGCTACTGCGCTAAATTGGCTTTGCTACTGCTCTGTTTACTATACCCACAAAATTGCCATGCTGCCTCATTGTACCAACAACCGTGACACCCCAACATAAGCACCAGGCCGACCATGCACAGTGCCAGGGATATCTCAGGTTCTATACTTATTGTAGCTTGATCAGTCGGATTACTCTCAAGTTAAAATGGGTCGTCTTGTGGGCTCAAATTTACAATTCTGTTTAGATAACATAGCACATAGATATCCTGTCAATAACGATATGAACTAACAGACAAGTTTGTGCTTCGCGACAACGGATCGGAGTGAGCTTTTCTATGGGTCACCCATCCTTTATATCGCTTTTGTATCGGACCTGATATCACTGCGGTACCTGACATTGTAGCAGTTTGTCGTATCCGGAACGCCCGGCCGTGTATGTGAAACGCCCGGCCGTGTAAAAGACCTGGAAAGAACTGGAATCGGGATATACAGGAATGTCTGTATCTGATACACAGTCTTACGTGAGAGATGGTTTGTCATGACGGCTTGAAGCGATTGTGTCTCTGTTCATGCATTATAAATTCTCCATGAGATGAGACGTCCCTATCCGCCACCCTCTTTCTTTACTCGTCATGCATTTCCATCCTCTTGTCCTCCTTCTCGCCGCCCACCTCAACTTCGCGCAAGCAGGTCCGGTCGATGTCGAACTAGATACACATCATGCACCGGCACCTTCCGTCCTCGACGCCACTCCTATCTACATTCGCAGGCCCGACGAGCATGCCCACGCTCACCACGCCGCTCCGCTCCTAGAGCTCAACGAGACACAGGTCACTCTGTACCATGAACCGATTGGCCCTTCTTACTACACCATTGATTGGGAAGACCCTCAGCATGTTTCCGAACGACATCCTGGTCTCATCATGACCCACGCCCTGCTTATGATGTCCGCCTTTTTCGGCGCATATCCAATCGGTGAGGCTTTCCGCTCGTCCTTCTTTCTCGACGTATGCAGATCGCAGTGACGCTCGACATTTCATTTTGGCAGGCATTATCATGCGATCCACCAACCACGCCTGGCACGGTGTCGTCGTCCTCATCTTCTACGGCCTCGTCGCCCTCGGATGTGCCTCGTCGATGCTCTATCGCAAGTTAACGCCGGACATGTGAGTCTTCGTCCGTCGATCGTTGACTGTGCTGACCAATCGTCATTATAGGTACCCAGGTTCGTACTACCAATAGATAATCGCATTTGTCATCCTGTCATCCAACGCCAATCTCAGGTTCTTCCCACGGTCGGCACGGCTATTTCGTCCTCTTCATCGCGTGCGCTCTTTCCATCGTCGACATCCTCAGCATATGCCACCGTGTCTACGCCTTTTTTCGCAGCGGCGACAAGTTTACTTTCAGGGGCTTCTGGTTCCAAACCATCTTGGGCCAGTCGGACAAAGATCCTATTGCAGCCGAATACGAAGGCCTCGTTCATGATGAGCCCGACGAGTACGACGAGACGAAGCTCGAAGATGACAATCAACACGAAGAAGCAGAGTGGTCCAACCATGCGCCCTCCAGTCGCCACCGCTACAGTGCCTCCGTAACAACCGACCACACCCTTCTCCCGCGCCGCCTCTCGGCCGAATCGGATGACCACCATGGCTTCTCTCTTGGATTCTCCGCTGCCAAAAAGCCTCTCCTCCGTCGTGTCGGAAACATCGCCTTCGCGACCTTGGAGCGCGTCATGGTTTTCGCCGGGTTGGCCATGACTATCTCTGGCATCGTGATCTATACTGGTTAGTCGACGTTCTCTCTGCATGTCGAAATAACTAACTAACTTTCTTTGTAGGCGGCTGCCGTCAGAATTACATCAACGGCTGCCTCGCGCACCTTATCAGTAAGTTTTTTACTTCCCTCTTCCGCATGCGGGGAGGCAGATCAATGGCTAATCTTCTGTGTCTGCTTTCGTCTGCCTGCCTGCGCTGCTTCTCAACGCAAAAATCTTATCCTGATACACAATGTACAGAGGGCGCCATTTTTTGGTGCTACGGGCTGGTCACCTTCGGGCGATATCTCGGCTCATTTTCGGAGTTGGGATGGGCGTGGAACCGCGCGCCACGAGGGCGCGTCGTGTCGGCCGAGTTTGTCGAGTCAGCCGTGATCTTCGCGTACGGGATCACAAACACGTGGATGGAGCGCTTCGGCGCGAACCCGGGCGACCCCTTTACGACGAAGCAGATCCAGCACATCGGCATTGCCGTCATGTTCTGGTTCGCTGGCTTGGTCGGTATGGCGCTCGAGTCTCGCCGTGTGCGCCGCTGGCTCGCGTCCTCGACGATTGCGACCGTCCAGACGTCGGATATGCCACCCGACTCTGTTTCCGAGCCGCCGGGCTATATCGCCAGTTTTAATCCGTTTCCTGCCCTTGTGATCGGTGTGACGGGTATGGCGATGGCGATGCATTTCCAGACGTATCTTTTCCAGGTGTGTACTCTTGATTCCGTCTGTGCGAATGCTACGCTGTCTTTTGTGTATGCACGTTTACTGCATCATTCCCGTGGTATCCTGTTTCGGCGACAATTTGCTGACTTGCCTGTGTTTCCTGACTTTTTAGGTCCAAATTCACATGCTGTGGGGCGATCTGCTCGCGGCGTTCTCTGTTCTGCGGTGTTTGACGTACTTTTTCCTGTGGCTGTCGCCCCCGCGCTCGATCCTGCCATCGCGTCCACCGACAGAGGCCCTCGCCAGCTTTTGTCTTGCGTGCGGTGGCTTGTGTTTCATGTTCTCGACGGAAGAAGTCACGATTGCGGCGATGCGTCGCGGAAGGGATGGTGAGTACCCTCTTTCAATGGCTTTTTCCCCGTCTCTCGCATACATGCATGTCTGACCGATGACGCTAGATGTCATGATGTTCCTGAACGTTGCGGTGGCCATCACGTGCTTCGCATTCTGCTGGACCCTCTGCATGGTCGGCTACAAAGGCTGGCTCAAGTCTCACAGCAATAAAAAGGTCACTTTTGTTAGCTCGGCATAGAGAGACCATGTCTCGCTGCGGTATCCCTTTTCCTTTTCTCTTGCTAATGTTTTTTCTTTTCATGAAGTATTTGCGTGTCGTGAGTATATCTTGACTGCGAGTAGTTATACATCCCACATTCCGTTTAAATTCCACACATGAGTTGGATTTTTTGTATTTTTTTGTCAACTTTGTATTTGTTTTGTTCGAAGGCTTCCTCAAAGGGGCAGCTTGTTATTCTCCATTAATGTTCATCATCTTGTTTTGTTCTTTGTTGTCCATTGCTGTTTAATGTCGCCTGCCTCTCTTCCCATTTACGACTCTTCAACGTTTAATTTTACGACGGCGTGGGTTCTGGTGGCTGTAGTCCATCAGTTTAGTACTTAGTTTCTGCCTCAATGACAGAAATGACACAATTATTTTTTGTAGTCGTGTGAATGCCGTTCGTCCCGCTCAGCTTCTCCATTCTATGACGATGTCTTATTCCTATGCATATACATAAAAGTCTCAAAGAAGAGACATGCAAACAAAGTCCGCCAATGCGCCCATCCATATCCAAAAGCCGGACCAGCCGCAGCCAACGAAGCCCCGCCAGCAGCTCTCGCGGCTTTCAAAGTCAGTGCGGTAGATGACGCGCGCTAATTGCGCGGCAGCGAGCCCGATGCCGAGGTAGAAGGGTGTGGCGTGCCCGTTGAGGTACCCCGCGGCGGCGATCAGAGAGAGCGATGAGACAGAAAGCGCGCTCAGCACGGCGCGCGACCGGTCTCCGAAGAGCAGTGCAGTGGATTTGATCCCCGCGTGCACGTCATCGTCCTTGTCCTTTCCAGATCGAAAAAAAAAAATTGGCGAGGGAGACAGGTGAGACCCACAGACGCACAGAATGGAAAGGGAATGTGCATGAGCGTACGTCATCATGGATGAGAGAAAGAAGGGCGGACCTGGTGTGCGTAAATGGTGTCATAGACGAGGGTCCAGCAGACGCCACCTGCGTATAGTGGGAGACATACGGTCCAGTTTGTGACTCCTGCGACAGCTGACCATCCTAACAGGGCCCCCCAATTGAACGCGAGGCCTAACAGAAGCTTTAGAGACGCGGAGAGACAGCGACCGTACAATATTATTGAGTAGTACCCAGGACAAATTGTGGCCAGTACGTGATGCGTTTCATCAACGGGTACAAGATGACCAGGGACATGGACGACGCTCCCAGTAATATACTACAGGAGGTCAAGATAGCGGCTCAGAAATGTACAGCGGGCGGACGTACCTATACCAGTTGAGCTGTGTCAAGACTGCCAGCCCGCCAGTCAGCTGTATTCCCAAGAATACGATAGCATTTTTGGTGGAAATGTCATCACGCGCAAGCGGGCGAGCCCTTGTGCGGGCTGACGCGTTATTTTTTTTCACTCAGCTTAACAAACCGAGTACAAACGGAACAATAGCAGTTGCCTCACCAACAGATTTATCCAAATCTCGATCCCATAGGTCATTGATCGTGCAACCCGCGCCGCGCATGATGAACGCGCCTGTACCAAAAAGTGCCGTGTAAAATATGGGCGTGCTAAGCGGCGTCTGCAACGCAAAGCTGGCCATAGATATCGACCAAGCTACGGCATACCTGGCAGGTTACGCACATGGGTTAAACAACGAGTGGCGCTGGACGACTTACCGCACGGATAGAAGAGCAGCAACGTGCCGATGGGCTTGTCGAGACGCGTCAGGGAGACGTACGGCCGCACTTTCCTGGGCAGACGTTCAATCCATGATCTTTGTGGAGGGGAGATTGCAGGCTTTAGGGTCTGTGCCGGTGAGGGAGGAGGGGAGGACGTAGAGTGGCGCGTAGAATATCGGAATACCACAGGATACCGCCAGTGTGCGATTGGCACCGCTGTTGCTCTGCGCCACGAGACATTTCTCAACACCGTACCAACAAGAAAATCACCCAGCATATTTCAGAGGAAAGAGTGTCAACATAGCGGTTGTGATGCCGACAATGTGACTCATGATATCTAAAATAGGCAAATCTACTCTCTATGTAGATCATGCTTGGATGCTCTCCGACCATGCTAATCATTTACAACGTTTGAACACAGTACATCCTCTCTAACTCTGCGCATGTATATATATAGATGATCATAACAAGCATTGAGACTAAAAATAACAGACCGACAGTGTCACCACGAGGTCGGACGGACACCAAGAGGGCTGGCGAAGGTGCGTACTAGACGCCACGGCGATGAAAGTATCGCATGAGATGGGCTTTGGTATAGAACAGCCTCGTTAACGACGAGGGTACCGACGGCTCTGTGCGCGCCCACGGCGAAACGGCCAATAGCCGCAGAACACAGGCATCTTTTCAGTGGGGTGAAAACACCGCGAAGGGGATCTACCGCGGCTGCCTGGCTTTGCAAGACGTGGTAGGAACAGGACGCGACTGACCCCTACAGTGGTTTCGACCTGTCCCGTCGCTAGGCCAAGCCGCTGCGTACGTCTCGAGCACCCTTTGAATGGTGGCAGCAGCTATAGAATATTTGGTCGTTAGTCGTGAGTTGGTCTTGGAATGATCGTACTTTCACATACACGTACAGCAATTTAGATTTGAGCAGTAGCCTTACAGAACGGAGCATAGTCTGATGGTCGACGTGGACGATGATCACAGCCCATCGACGGTTTGTTCAAACTTTCAATGGACCCAATGGTGGGAAATTCGAAGGGCCAGAGGCGTGTTCGAGTTGCCCAGCCGCGGCGGACATGATACGCGGAAGCAAATGGCCTGTCACGGTGTTCCCTGACACCACTTTTCCTCGTATTTAAGCACGGCTTTCACACCTACACTGATCCCACTGTCCCTACACTTACCTGCTCCTTATTTTCTAATCGACAGAACGCCTATTATCAACGAAGTGCCCTTCATGTTCCCCTCCTTTTCACTTTCTGCATTCGTTCTCGCTTCCCTCGCGTTGTCCGCTCATTGTGAGCACTTCAAACGCGCATCCTTCAGCAACCCGCTTCACCACCGCGCACCCGCATCGAGAGCCCCTTACCTCCGTCAGCGCGATGACAGTGCAGATCTCGTAGTCGCATCGTATTATGCTGGGTACCACTACAATGCGACGCCTCCATTCACTCTTGAAGATGTCCCATGGACTAGGTACACCCACCTAACCTATGCTTTCGCGTGAGTTTGTCTATCCGTAGTTTGTGGTCGATCTCGACTGACCTGCACGTCTCATCGTCCTATTCATCTTGCTGCTTGGGCCTTGTGTTGGTCTGTGAATCCAATCTAGCGAGACTACGGCGAACATGTCTTTGGACCTGTCAGCCTCGGACCCAGATGTCCTTCCTGACTTCGTGTCGATGGCGCACGAGCATGTTCGTTGTCCCCCTTCTTCCCTGGCAATTGTACCACTCAAGTGATCTGTATTCTTGTAGAATATTACTGCGTCTGTCAGCATTGGCGGGTGGACGGGAAGCCGTTACTGGTCGACCGCTGTTGGCTCGGCTGAAAACAGAACAAAATTTGTGAAGATAGTATCCGACTTTGCCAAAGACTATGATCTGGATGGGCTTGACTTTGAGTAAGCCTTCTGTTCCCAATTTCATCATTTCGTGGACTGACGCATCACATGCAGCTGGGAATATCCTGGCGACCAGGGCATTGGTTGCAATGCCATCAGGTGGGTTTTATCGTCTATATGCGTACCAGCGATCCGGTGATTGAGTTGCTTCGTAGTGCCAATGACACGGACAATTTTTTGCTTTTTCTTCAAGAGCTGCGCCAAGATTCTGTCGGTGCCGACTTGATTCTCACTGCGGCTACCGCGATCAAACCCTTTTATAATGCGAGTGGTTCTCCCTCTACCAATGTCACTGCTTTCAGCGAGGTCCTCAACTTCGTAATGGTTATGAATTATGATATCTGGGGGTGTGTTTTCTTGTTTAACCTGACATGTCCTTCGCTCACAGTGAGCTGTAGTCCGTGGTCTGCCACTGCGGGTCCGAACGCGCCTCTCAACGATTCCTGTGCTTCCGCTGCTGACCAGCAGGGCTCCGCCGTGAGTGCCGTCAATTCATGGATGAATGCTGGCATGCCTGCCAATCAAATTGTGCTTGGTATTGCCGCGTACGGACATTCGTATACCGTGAACTCTACCGATGCGTATCCCAACAACACATGGGAACTCGGGCTTTATCCCGCATTCAATAGCAGTGACCGCCGCCTCGGTGACTCTTGGGATGATCCTGCTGGCTATGATGAATGCGGCGTCTATGAACAGGCTGGTGGCATCTACACTTTCGCGGGTCTGGTCAGGGATGGCTTCCTTGGCGAGGAGGGCGATCCTATGGCCGGCATTGCATATGTCTTTGATGAGTGCAGCCAGACGGTAAGTGGCCAATTTAGTCACAAGCTATACGTTAGATTTCTGAGTGCCCCAAATCTAGTCTTTCATCTATAACGAGACTGCACAGTTATACGTTTCGTTCGATGACGCCGACTCGGTTGCTGCAAAGGGCGAGTTTATCATTGACAACGGCCTTCGCGGCTTCTCAATCTGGGAGACCGGAGGAGATTACAATAACATTTTGCTGAACTCGATTCTTGATGCGATGTGCATCGACTGATTATTTCTTACTCTTACCAAGTGCTTATTGTGTTATACCCATTATTTGATAGTTTGATAATAAGCAACTGTTTCGCTCGTTTGCCTTATTTCCTTTTAAAGTGTCATGAGATACCCTGAAGAGCAATGTTCAATTCCAGATCGGGGATGGCGCGTGATCATGTTTGATTGCCGTTGGATTCACCGTCAATTCGCGTTAACTAGCGCCTAAGTACTTGAGTGACGGCGTCTTAACAAGTTCATACCTGTTCTGACAGCAACTGCAGCGCCCTGCTGACTTTCTACCGTAAGTAAACGAGCGCAAAGGCCCGGTCAGAGCAGCGCAGCGCAGATTGAAAGTTACTGTGTCCAATGACCGCAGGCGCATGTGATGAGAGACGGTCCGTTGCGGTCCGACCAACCTTGGGACCCACATCTGCCCTCCCCTCCTCCCCTTCCCCGCGTTTCCCCAGACGTCCCCAGACGTCCCCCGTATACCTCATGCGCAGCGCTTGATTACCAAGTGATTGCCCTGAACGATCTCTTGATATCCGAGCGTCGGACACCCGACTCGTTCCGCTTTTGGGCCCTTGCTGGTAACTACTGAGCGCATATAAATTGTGTCGCTAGCCAAGGGACCTTGTGTCTCAGCATGGTTCTCTCGTCTGCCACAGATTTCGACGTGCCAAATCCCACCTTTCAGGTTGAGGGTATTGGGGAAGACCTAAAGTCTGTCGCGTCAAAAGACGAACAGCTTGAGCAGGGTATGCCGCCATGCCGTTCCTCTCTGTCCCACGTGTGCCATGCACGACTGATATCTGCCTGCCAAAGCTGCCATCCATGGAGTAGACATCGAGGTCGCCAAGTTCTTCGCCGAGAATGCTGCTAACAAGAACAAGGCCATCGAGATTGACCAGGCGACGAACAAACGGCTGCGATGGATGATCCACAAGAGAGTCCTGGTTGTCATGGTCGTCACGTATTGTACGCGTCGAATTGTTGATTGTTTGCCATCTATCACCTCAAGCCCCTCCTCCCCCACCTTCCAGTCGCGCAGACCCTCGACAAAGGCACTTTGAGTTTCGCTTCTATTATGGGGATTATCACGGATACACACCTCAAAGGCCAGGAATACAGTTGGTTGACCACGTGTGGTATGTCCTGCTGTGCATCTCCGTGATCTCGTCAGCTTATATCGTCCTCTCTAGTATACATTGCAATGTACGTGTCCACTCAGTTCTCGGAGTCAGGTGGGAATCATATGTGGTTCGCCGTTCGACAGTCTCGCCTGGGAGTTCCCCGCTAATCGTCTGATCCAACGGCTTCCCATCGGAAAGTACCTTGCATTCTGGTGGGTTTCGTTGATATATGGTTTTCATACCATATTTTTTCTCATCGCAAAATTCACAGTATATCCATGTGGGGAGCGGTGCTTGCATGCACGGCTGCTTGCAAAGGTTTCAAGGGCCTCGTCATCGTCCGCACCCTTATGGGTATCTTCGAATGTGTCTGCCAGCCTGCATTCGTGTACCTGTACGTTGCATCCCGCACATCTTTGTCATCTACGAGTTTACACGTACTTTGTTTTCAGGTCGACGATGTGGTACCGACGTTCTGAACAATCCCTCGTCATCGGTGCCTTCTATTCGATGAATGGATTCCAGCAATGCGTTGGCGGTCTCATCGCCTACGGGATCTCGCAAATCACGACCACCCACCCGCTCAGGAATTGGCAAATTTTATTCCTGGTATGTTTTCTTCTTTCGAAGAGTTTCTTTGAAGCAGAACGGTGTCCGACGTTACTTTTGTGTAGGCTCTAGGGTGCATAACGTTCGTCTGGGGGATTTTCGTTGCGTTCTGGCTACCTGATAGTCCTATCCGTGCGCACTGCTTTTCTCCGGAGGACCGTGTTCTCATGGCAGAGCGGGTTCGGGACAACGAGACGGGCATCCAGAACCGTGAATTCAAGGTATGTGGCTCACCTGTGCCTGTTGCTTCGAAAGAATTAATTACTCGTTGCTTTATCCTGATTAGGTGTACCAATTCAAAGAGGGCCTAGCTGATCCTGTTATCTGGGCCATCACAATCATTTCTTTTACCAACGCTTTACCGACTGGTGGTCTCGGCACCTACTCGTGAGTCGTACACTGAGAAGAAGCAATCTGAATTTTAATGCGCTGGTGTTGCTCAGTAATATTATCATTGAGGCATTCGTGCGTCATCTTCAATGCGTAATCGCCCACCTCGGCTTTGCTGAACGGCACCGTTCTACAGGGTTATACTATATTGCAAACATACCTGCTGGCAATTGCTCAGGGTGCGATAATCATGGGTGCACTGTTCAGTGGCGCCTATCTCTCCACTCATTTCAATCAGAAGCTCTTGACGGCCTTTGTGCGTGCACTCTCCTACATTGAAAAGCACATTGTTGACCAATGTAACCAAAGGTTTACACACTGCCAAACGTAGCGGGGACTATCGTCTTCCTGAGTGTACCGACGACGCCCCACACCAAAATTGGGTTGTTACTCGCGTTCTAGTACGTTGCACTTGTGTAGCGAGATATGCATTATATCTCACTACTCGTCTGTAGTTGCACGCAGGTTTATGGCGCCGTTGCGGTGTTAAATCTCGCAGTGATGTCCGGAAACGTCGGCGGGCGCACGAAGCAGGTCGTCGCGTCATCCATGGTCTTCATAGCCTGGGCGGTCGGCAATGCGGTTGGACCACAGGTCTTTCGTGCCAACGACGCTCCGCGCTACATAAAGGCCTTTGTCGCACACATGGTCATGTACGCTGTGCAGCTGGTGACCATCGTCCTGCTCCGGCTCTATCTCATGCGCCTGAATGTACTCAAACGCCGCGCGCAAGCATTGGTCCCCGTCAAAGATAACGGCGAGACGAAAGTGAGTAACGCAACAAAGCACGTCGTTAGCCACTCGTTGTGCTGATCGGTCATATATGGCTCTAGGATGAACATCTCGCTCACAGTCATGCCTTCGATGATCTCACGGATCGCGAAAACCCTGATTGTAAGTCCGCTCGCAACTACATAGATGGGAATAAGAGTGCTCACGTGGCTGCCTGTCAGTCCGATATATTTATTAGTCGATATGGTGTTTTGCGCCATTCGCTGTGGATACTTTATGATGCTACGATCTCTGGAACCTTATTTTCGTCATTGTCCTGATTGATATGTTTTCTTGCTATTTAACCTTGGCGGCCGTGTCTCGACTTGTACCATACCATGACTATTCATTCTAACTATACCGACGCAAGTATCATACTGATTATTTGCGATTATCATAACATGCACGACTACGACTTGACGAACTCTAAGATGATATGAGTGAGATATGTGGATATATTCAATGGGTATACAGAAGCATAAATTTGCGTCTCCCACGACGACGCAAGCTTGAATCGCTCGATGAACAGCGCCATCTCCCGACTTCCACGTGAAGACGCGCCGTCCATAAGGTTCTACTGAACATACTACAGATCCGTTTTATCCTTAACCGTCGAGGAATGGCCTGTACGACGTCGTTTTGGAGACGAGTGTTCTATTTCGCCCAAAGCGTCCGATCCCCGTTTCCGACTACTGAATCGCTTGGACGACGGAATGGACACAGAGTGTTGCGATCGATTGACCATCGTCTTGGACGTGTGAGACGACCCTGCGCGACTGCCGCGTTGCTGGGCTTCCTGCTGAATTAGTAACTTCTGCTGCAGGGCGGCTATATCTCTCTCCATCTCTAGCATCGAGTTGTGCTGCTCAACAAACTGATCCGGGACGGGAGGGAACTTCGCACTGCTCGCTCCGCTTTCCTTGAGGGACTGTACCAGCTCTTCCAGGAGCTTCTTCATCTCGCGATGGGTGGTCAACCCCGACGGGTCCTCCAACTCCTTGTCCTGGCCATTCTGCTTCGGCTGCGGCGGCTCTCGCTTCGACTGGCACCAACTGTGGAGGCGTGACTGAATGTCCCGCACCCATTGTCCGAAAGCAGGAAATTTGGAGACCTGGAATGTCGCGAGCCATCCATCCCATGTATTGATTTCGTACCATTTCTCGAAGCCACCAACCCAACGCCAGCGTCCTTTGATGAACCGAAATTTAGCTTCATCAAAACATTCCTCTTCTATCCCCGGGAGGTTAACTCGAGGAACATTCTTGACGCGGAAAAACTTCAACAGAAGGTACACAGTGACCCAGAAGAAGGACTCCATGTCCTCCTGGATTCCGTGGGTTGCATCTATTGGACGCTTGAGGAGAGATGCCGCCATAAAATACCACGTTCCCTGTCAGCCATGCAAAATTCAGGTTTTGAGGCGAAGCAGATAGGCAAAGATACGTACAGCCGAGCCCTCGCAATCCATGAGAACCTGGCGAAGGAGCGCGAGATCCCAATCGACCAAATATCCTCTACCATCAGGACCAATTTGGATGTTGGTGTCGGAAATGTCGCGATGGAGGACTTGCTTCGTGGGATCATTCGTCGGATGCTCCCATGCCTCCATGTGGGCTGGGACAAGGTCAGAACTATCATTAAATTAACCTAGAAAACACACCAATAAATGCGTCCAGTATAGCTTGAGCGAATTGGAGAACACTATCTGCAGTCTCAAGGGGACGGCACAATGGTGTGCAGACAAAGCGATACTGCTCGAATGTCGACAATCCCGCAAATAGTTCCTGGTTCCTCGAAGTGGGTCGCGCTCCATCGTATACGGGTACATATCCGCCGTATTGATACCTCGGGACGCGTCCAACACCTTTCTCTTCCAGCACCTTGAGGATTTCCACCTCCTCTTGTAGAGAAAACACCGACCTGTCACGAAAACAATTCTTCAAAAAAACCGGATTGTCATCTGACCCATCGGTAGGTGGAAAACGGGCAATGGCAGGGTAAGCGGAAGTCATACGCCCTTGCAGTGAATGTGGCAGCTTGAAAGGACACCAAGCCAAGTAATCCCTGGGATTATTGCCCTTCTCGTCAAAGACAACAATGCGATACATAGGGGGGGCATTCTTGGCATCTTTGAACAAATCGCCGGCGGGCACCGGTTCGACATGGGGAGCCAGCTTCGGATTCCTTGCCTCCCTGGGACGCAAAGGATTATAATCAGCTAGCTTTGCGTGAACGCGCTCGATGTCAGCAAGATGGTCCGGGTTGGAATGATACAGCCGTTGAATGGTCGGGTCAGTACCGCGGTTATGAGGTGCCGTGTGAGCGAAGTTGTAGAGGAATCGTGCTAGAGGACTAGAGCCAGTGTCTGTGGCAGGAACATACAAGAAGGCGTGCGTAACCACAACACCGCTGGAGTCGAAGCGCATGAGTCTGGCGTGTCGATAATTCAGCCAGACGAAGAAAAGACAACTGCGAGGACGAGATCTATAGATACGCAGGGCACAATCCAGGATTTGGGTCCACATTTCTTCCTCTGAATCTGACTCCGCACGCAGACAAGATACCTCATCCATAACTGTATCATCGGCGTCCATGCTATCGTCCCCTATGGTCACATCGTCGTCCTGTTCCTCAAAGTCATGACGCTCCTCAGGGTCGTGGTTGTTTTGCTTCACGTTCGCATCAGAGACCTCCTGAGATGACTGGGCAGGCAACTTCTCGTTTGACTTTGAAGATGCACTTTCTCTCAGCCGCTTTGTGTACTGAGCGTCAAATCCGTGAGTAAAAGGATCATGTTGTACTTGAGCGTCAGAGAGGGGATCATCGAAAAGCTCGTCGTAGTCCAACCTCACTTCAGTAAGGAGGTCAGTTTCCGAGAATAAGATGGGTTCGCTGGGATCGTCAGGTGGCCCCCGAGCAGAAGTGACGACATCCGGACACTGCTGGCCAGAACCACAGTCCTCGTCCAGCATAGGTGACATCGAGCGCGAATAGAGGTGGGGCATAAGCTCCTTATAAGCAAGAACCTAAAGGACCCGTCAGACGCAGAAGGCAACAGGGAGATGCAACACACGATTGGCTGGTATATGTCTGTCCTGCGTTGTTTCTCATCACCTGTAGCGCTCTTGCTGTGAGAAATATCGCCAAGAAGAGCATGAACCTTGAGACGTCTCTTTGGGTCGTCAGCGTAATAATCGTCATCACCAACAAAGACACGCGTGAAGACATCGGGGTCCAGTGGGCCACGGATACTTATTAACATCTCGTGAATGGGTGAACGTGAGCTTTATATGTGGTATGCTTCGGATCTGGCTCTTAAAATGTTTGGGTCGCAAATGCTACGAACTGAAGGGGTCTTGAGATGATCGAGGCGGACACTTTGACACGAGACAGACTACAGCAGGTTTCGATTGGCTTGGGAGCTGAGGATCGAAAGAGACAGGCAGCAGGCGCGTTCCAGAGTTCAGATCGAGGAGAGGCGCGAGGCGTGGTAGGGTCGGCAACATTAATGGTGGTTTGAGAGACGATACGCGTCAATGGCGAGAATGCAACATTGTTGTGCGCGATGGAAAAAGACAGATTGTCAGACACCTCTTGGGAGCGCATAAGGACGACAGAGAAACTCACCCAGAAACAAATCAGACACTTATATGTAGGACAACACGACTGTCGTGGTAGTCAAAGCGCGGGAAACGGCCAGAACCAAGTTCAGATCTTTGACTCTTTGAGATGTAGCGCGCGACTGATGGTAGTGATGGGCCACTTCCCACGTGACGGCATTAATATTTGCCCATAAATGGCAGCATCACGTGCCTACACTACCTTAAGAGGAAGTTTAGCCGGCTATTCCTGTCGCGTGTTCATGCATCTTTGCCGCATTTTCCCGCGGTTTTCTATGAGATCCATTAGCACCTGTTGACAGAAGTTGACAGATATCTAACCAGAAGCAGCCGGCTGGGCGAGGTCTCAGGTAGACCAGCTGTGTGGCTCCTCTATGTTGGATAACTACCAAAAACTGACAAAAGACGCGAAACACGACCCTGATGTTGTCATTGAAGTCCGATCCTACCTCTTGTCTAAATTGATTAACAATGCGTCTGTTTGAACACAAAAACGCCACAGCAACCGGATGACATAATGGCGAAGTAGATAAAATACGTGTTGTGAAACTAATTCCTGCTAACTTCCCCCAGTCCCCGCATTGTATGGGCGAGTACCTCGCTCTTCGGAGTAATTTGACGGTTCGTGAACACGTCCGTCAAGCCCGAAAAGGCTTACAGAACGCACACGCGAACTTCTCGATTCTGGTGTCGGGCACTCTGGCACCTCATGCGGAGGAGTATGGACGAGTAAAAGCGGCTGAACAGAGGTGTTTTCTATTTGAATGTGGCGGGAAGGCAACAGAACATACCTGCGCTGACGTTATCCCGAGCAAGCCTAACGACGTGTGTCGGTTGCGCGGTATTCCATACTGTACAACATCACCGTGGAGTTCTGATGATGGACGGTGACGTCGGTCCCAACCCCTGAAATATATCGGACGGTCAGCAATGGGGTCGTGGGCCTCTGCAGCACTGTCCTGCTCGAGGTTGTGGACACCGTCGAGCCGCCTGCCGCTGTCAACGCCGTGACCCGACGGCGAGTCCGCAGGCGACCCCCATGCGATGAGGAACACGCCCGCGAAGGTCGCAGTGCATCCGTAAAGGAAAGTAACAAATTGGTGGAACTTGGCTCGTTCGAAGTCACCGTACAGAATAGCTGAGCCAGTAATCGCAGAAAGATTAAATAGCACGAATTGCAAGGGTATGACTGCCTGGAGCCATGGTCAGGGCGCAGTCATTTGAATCGATATCTCAGAAACGCACCTTGCCGTCAAAGCGCATTAACGCACGGTTCAAGTAACGAATCTGGCTGAGACCAGTGCCAACGAGTATCTGCGTAGCTTCATGGGCAAGGGTGGAGAGTCTATCCATACGTACTCACAAGTATTACGGGATATGTGATCCAATGAGTGAACATCTCAAACCACTCCATGGTCAGTAATGTAGATGTAGCTTTGGTAGCTAACACGGTAAATCCGCCTGAAAGACGGTAAGCGAGGACACGAGTGAAAGAGGTGTCGCGTACCGAACAACGAACAAATGCCTACGTCGATGATCGCGTAGCGCCGGCCACATGGACCATGCGACAACGGTATTAATATCAGCAACGCAGCAACATACATGCATGAGTACACCGCAAAGGGTGTCCGTGACATCGCTTGCAACAACGCGTCGGGATCTAGGCGTTTGTCCGACGACTTAGTCGAGAGTACCACGGTAACCGCACCGATGATGGCGATGAACATGCCAAGGACGTCCCACTATGAGCGCAACAGGATTGAAGATGGCGAGAACATGTTCAGTGGGTCTTACTTTATGAAATCGCTCGCCAATAATGAGCGGCGCGAAAAAGCAATTAGCAATCAAAGCGAACTGTTGAGGTCGAATGATGGCAGTTGAGGAAAATATACACAATAACTTAACTCACAGTTCCAAGGGGTGCAACGACCGACGCGGGAGCATACGCATATGATATGAAGTTCCCTAGCTCGCCGACGTTCATCAACAGAAAACCGGTCCACCTAGACGAGGAATGAAGCTAGTACAAGGTGTTTTAGAGGAAGAATGCAGACCATAATCTTGACTTCAAGTAGTCGGATTCATACTCGTGTGCTGCTAATTTCGAGGAGGTCGACTTGGGGGTAGAAACCAGTCGCGAAGCAACCTGATTTCGAGAAGCCGCACTGGTGTCATGGGGCAGATGATCCGGTTGAATCCCATACGAGGAGAATGGCCCAAGAGACTGCAACAATGGTTGTTCTGCGTCCGGCGCACTGCTGTCCTCTCCATGATCAGTAAGGTTGGTGGTATCTTCGGGTTCACGTCCTGAGCTGATTAAAGGCGCAGATTGAGATCCAGAATGAAGCAGTGGAGCTCACACTTACGGTATCGATGTGCTGTCCTGCCCGAGTTCATCCAGTCGTTTGTGGGCCAACTTCTGCAGATTGAGTGCCAGCGAGATGAGAATGTTGCCAGTGACAGCGACGGCGATGCCGATGCCGGTCGATGTAGTGACTTCTGGCAAATCTATACCAGTATACGCGTCGGAGACAGACGCGGGAGCCATGGCATTGAGACGCGAGGTGTCGAAACGCGAATGGACGAGTCGCCGCTCCGTGGTTCAGACAGTGGTGCACACGTGTGTGCATAGCGTGGTATCGGTGAGTCATCGAAACCTGTTCTCGCTCTTACTGTCACAGAATGCGTGCCAAACATTCTGCATGCGATCTCCCCGCGTTCCCAGTCTATTGCGCGTCTTTTCTTTCGGACAACGAGTTTGTCCTCGGCGGCGGTGGAGGCGCATCGCGAAGTGGTATCAAGAACAAGCTGGTACGTCGTCCGTCAGACTTGTAGTGCCATGTCATTCCAGTCTATAACGGCAGAGGCTCTACACTGTGGATAATGCAAGGAACATCAATTTGAAAGACGAGTTCGAGCTCTCTGTGGGCGAGGATGTGCCCATGAGCATGGCATCCGACGCAAGCGTGAGTACCCCACACATGTCTAGGCGGAAAACACCTGACGTAGCTAGCAGTCCAGCACTATAGTTTGTGGTGTGAACAGCACTCTTGAAAAGTTGCAGGACGGTCGGAATGAGAACTGTCGTATATTCGAGGTCAAAGACCATATGTAAGCATAACCTCAACCGTGAAAGGACACCAAACAGATGTAGTCGACAGGCTCTCTTTTTCCACTTCCTTCAGTTCACATAGCCCTGAAGACCCAGAAGACTTCCAGGTATCTTCTTAAGTTGTCTTGGTTATCGTCTAAATACCTGGTCTTGCCAGAAAGTCACCGTTCTATCCCCTGACGCGACCTCTGTGGCGGTGGCGTTCAGTCACTGCGTATGCGCTCGTGTTCTTCGGTGGTGAACTGTACGCTGATACGATACTAGCTCTCGTTCCTATCATATCCGTCGCTCCAGTCTCTTGCTCTGCCGATACACACCGACAAGGAAATCTACGACGCAATTTTCACCGATACTACGGTAAGCGCTCCCTACAGCTTGGATCGCCGCTGGCATTAACATCCATTTGAAGCTGGTTGTTGTGACCACAGAAAGCCTTCTCACGTATAAACTCCCCGCGTCGTCGTCTTCGCCTACGTTGTCCAAGAAGAAGAAAGGAAAACAGCGGGCTGCGTCCAATTCAGCCTTAGAACTGTTATGCACGATAGAATTGCCGAAATCTGTGGTCAAGGACTCGAATGCGGTATTCCGAGCTGCCAGGTATATATATGAACGCGTTTTCTTCGCTGTTATTGAACAGTTGTGCATTTAGGTACTACAATGGAACACTCTACACTGTCATAAACACGATACCGGTTCGTTCACGAACAAAGAAGTCGGCTCCGCGACAGGCATACGTCTGTAAATGGCAGAACGAGGGTACCGGCTCGAAGTCGAATGCGTGGACTGTAGTCAAGTCGAGGAGTCTCGGTGAGAAGGGGGCCACCTGTTTCGACATGAGGTGCGTTTTCCCTTGCAGCCCATACACACGGTACTTCATCTCCTTTCACGTCAAAACAGCCGGGATGGGAAACGCCTCGCGCTAGGGCTCTCTGATTATTCCATTACTGTGCTGGACGCGGACAGCCTTGCGGTAAGTCATTTTCCAGGTTGGTCGGGGTGTTCCATCATGTTTCTGTTTTCAGTCGCAAGTCGTCATCCTGAAAGCACACAATTTTCCGGCAACGACGCTCAAATTCAATCCTTCCGCGTCGCTCTTGATCTCTGGCAGTGCCGATGCTACTTTCCGCGTCGTCAGTCTGCTAGACATGTCCGCGAACACATGTACGTCTCTTTTCATTGCTGTTCAGTGCTAATAATCAATCACACTGTTTCCAGCGTGGAGCAATATCATCTTGCTCGTCCTTGCAGTTCTGATACTTTTACTCGCCTTGGTGCTTGCATCGAGTTCAGTGCGAGGTCAGTAATGTATATACGTAGTTCAGCTCTAGTCCTTCGTAGATTATTAATATATGTTAATATGCACAAGGCACATAAATTATGAGAACATCTGGCAACCTTTTTCAGGAAGTGTACGAGTATAATACAAGGGTATCCAGAAGGCGAAAGTAATGTGAAAATACAGTTATAAGAACAAAGAGTACACCGTCCAAATGACCTAATCGTAGTCATCCTCTTCTACCAGTTTTCGTTTGACGCCGTTCACGGCAGGCTGAACCTCTTCCATTGCAGCATCACTATCGTCGTCGTCTCCGCCAGCAAACAAGCCATCGTCCTCTTCGGCTTCGCTGCCCTCATCAACTCCAGGATTATGCCGTGCGGGTGTGAAGATGTCCATCTCGGATGGTGTTGCGAGCGCACTGACAGGAAACGGGGTATCCTCCTGCATAGGCTCCTGCTCTGCGGTCGGGTAGGAGACGGGTGGCGGCGGCGGCATGGCTGCTGACTGCGGCACTTCTGGCTGTGCTTCCTCAAGCTCGGATTCGGACTCGGACTCTTCGATCTCTTCAACCTCTTCGTCGTACTGCTTGAGGTCTGGCGGAGGCTTGTTGGGGATCAGGTCAAAGTTTACGGACGTCAGGCAGTCTGAAGACTGTGGCAGACGGATACCAAAGACTTCTGGGACAGCAGGGAGTGGTTGTGCATTCGTCTGTGCGGCCAAGGAGAGCATGTACTAGATCCCCGTGCAGAAAATCAGTAACAACAGATGAACAAGAAGATGAGAGTAGATTACCTCCTTTGGAATTCGACCGCCAAATTCCCACCCGACGCGGGCCTGTACAGCGAGCATGACGTCGTCCATTTCTATCTTGCCGGACCTGCCTGCGTGCTCCGAGTAGACGATTGCATCGGTGAGGACCTGTTGAGTGTATCGGTGGGAAAACTCAAGCAGCTGGTGCAGCACGCCAGGCTGCGCGTCCTGGACAGACGGTGTCGATGCGAGCAAAAGGGCAATTGAACGCGCCGTTGGCGGGAGCGTGTCCGCTGAACGCGACATGACAGTCAATCGACAAGGGATAGTGAGTATGAGTCATCCGACTAGATAGATTTGGCCAGTCACGTGGATAACGTACCGTCTATCGGCCGAACTGACGGTGATTACGAAGCGGAGCTTGCCGTCATGCCGGAAAAGTCAGCCATATAATTATAGCCCGAACATCCATCTGCCCGCATCTTGCTCACTTCACCAGCAACCATGTTCCGCTCAGGCATTGCAAAGACCGTTCTCACTGCTGCCCGCCCTCGTGCAACCCCTTCGCTTACCCGCTCGACCCCTGTTCGTTTTTACCACGAAAAGGTGATATCACATTACGAACAACCCAGAAATGTAAGAGACCCTGGGCCTTCCTGGGCCTGGAACCTACCTCCAGTTATCTGATAACTTTGGGCTGACTCTCTTCGATTTTCAAGGTTGGTTCGCTTCCCAAGAACGACGTTGATGTCGGGACAGGGCTCGTGGGCGCCCCTGCGTGCGTTTCTATGTTCATGTCTCCTGTCTTTCACATGTTGATAGTGACCTGCCATAGCTGCGGCGACGTTATGAAGCTACAGATTCGCGTCGACGAGAATGGAATCATCTCGGACGTGAAGTTCAAGACGTTTGGTTGTGGTAGCGCCATCGCCTCCAGCTCGTACATGACCGAGCGTGTTAAAGGCCTCTCCCTCGAGGAGGCTGGCAAAATCAAGAACACAGAAATTGCAAAAGAGCTCTGTTTGCCCCCGGTCAAGCTCCATTGTTCTAGTTAGTACCCTCTCGCTGTTAGCATCATTCTTCTTTGACGCGGTTCGTTCTTTACAGTGCTTGCCGAAGATGCCATCCGTTCAGCTATCCGGGACTACAAGAGCAAGCGAGGCACGCTTGCCAACCCCATGCAGAAGGGTTTCATCGATGTGACACAAAGCACTGCCACCGGTGAGACTGTCGCCACCGCCCATCCTGGCCAGTCGTAAAAACGAACCTTTTTGCTTTTTTGTTCGCTTTCTTGCTTTTCTTTGCGTAGCTTAGTATTCCCCGGAGTAGTTGCACAAAGTGCCTTGTACACTGTATTTGTAGTTCAACCTATACATGCACGGTTTCTTGCTATAGATATGGAAAACTGTGTTCGTTCCTGTGGACCGTTGTCCTCAATTTGCGACAGACTGTGCTAGGGCTTTATTTATCACTATTCCTCAATGACGGTTATACAACAGAGGCAAGCTATGTAGAGCGGCTGGGGCCCGTGGGTAGGGGTCTTTATTTTCTGTTTACCCTGAGGGAGGCTAGGTTGCTAATGAGTCCAATTTGTTCAATTGCGCTATCGTGGAGTACCAATATTCAATATTCAGTGTACTTACCCGATGTACGGACGTTCGTGATGGAGCTACTTCCTAGATAAGGTGGACCATATTCACGCGAAGACGATTCGGAAGCGGAGTACTTATCTTACTGGTGTTCCACATGTCTTCTCAACTATGTGTAGTTAGGAACGGCCAAATTCTCCGTGAATTGCTCAACTGGTGCAAGCCGTCCAGCCAGCTGCTTCCTGTCGGCCGGTTGGAAAGGAAGAACGAAATTCGATGATGAACGCTAGCGCCGGGGCCCAGATGGCAGACAGTTGACGGTGCCCTGTGGGTGCCATTTTCTGATCGAGTCTGACTCACTTCCACCCGAGTGTTTCCCTCTGTCCCTCTTCGCACCATCCGCCTATCCACTAGCTCCTGTGCATAGCTATGCCCGGTGCAAACAGCATCCATTCTCGCATCGCCCGCGACATGAAGGCCCGCAGGGGGGTCATGACCAATGAAGTCGCACGGCGCGCATACCTCTACGTCGCTCGCAACCAGCTCCTGCCGCCGCAAATCCGTCATCAGGCGCAGCTCCAGCTCAACACCTTTGGAAAGTACACGAGACCCACCACTGTCAAGAATAGGTGCATTGAGACTGGCCGCGGCCGGGGTATTATGAGCGAATTTGGACTTTGCAGGGTGCGTTGACACATGTTGGTCGCTCGACTCTTGATTTCAGACTGATCAGCGGTTGGTTGATCTTACATTGTGATGTTCTTCTGAAATGGTGGTTCGCTTCATTTCATGCACTTCCTTGGGTGTGTTATGTTGTTCAACAGTACCAGTTCCGTATGAAGGCTCTGGCTGGCGAGCTTATGGGTGTGCGCAAGGCTTCATGGTGAACGGATGGTGCGTGAAGAGTTTCCATGTTCTCTGCTGTGGCTAAATGCCTTTAGGACTAGATCTACGTCACAAAACACATTGGATTGAGTATCAATTTTCATGAGCCTCTCATGTAATTCCTTCGCTTCAATTGCTTGACATAGATGTCAGCATTTTACCACAAAGTGGGAAGTTTCAGTATGCACTACGCTGTAATCGACGGTCGTACAACTTGTCATATTACTGCGGTCGTTAATAGTCTAAGGAGAGTTTCGACGGGCTATAGGCTGCGGCTACATAAGTAATGTTATATGAAATCAGTTTCTCACACAAGAGAGTCCAATCAAAATGAGTCAACGAGCTATGTAAACGAAACAGAAAATTCGCTCTCCTCGAGATGTCAAATCTATCAGCACCACTTCGTGTCGTATCCATGCTATCATAATGCAGGCCAGTTCACACCTGTCGACGACAATTACGTCGAAGGTTGTCCCGTCGACGCAGGCACAGGGGTGCTCTCTGAAGTAACCAAATCACTGAGTTTCAGCTCAGGCTCCCCACGTTCACGACGCCAACGATTCGCGATATTGAGCGTTGCCTGTTCAACCAAAAATCTGAGGAAAGAGCTCATGTCAGCAACAATCACACACGACACAACCATACATATAGATGAGAGGTGGGTCAGCGGAGTGATAGGGGGACGATGACAAGCATGGTGGGGAGGACAACAACGTGAAGTAGAACTGACCCGTATTGTCGCAACCACTTCTCTCCAATCTCCCAGTTGTTATGTGCCAAAACGTCATCTCCATGTATTGTCACCGCACTGCGATAGTCCAACAGACAGTCAACGAGGTCGAATCGCCCCCGAAGTAAGATCATGCGGTCCCGCAATTCAGGGTGTAGAATCCGATCTATTACGCTTTCATGCGGCACAGTCCTGCAACGGAAGTGTCATCCACGCCGGCCTCAATCAACAAGAGCCCAAAGGTCTTGCAAAAACACACCTTTGGACAAGCGTCGGACGTAAAGAGGATGGCAGACAATACTGGCTATTCCGTTTGTAATTATCGAGGTGGTAGCTGTGGATGAAGCGCCGGTCAGTAGATGTTCCTGTGAACATAAAAATGGGCTGACTGGATGAGTTTATAGGCTTCAACTTTGTTGGGATCGTCGTCCTCTTCATTGGCGTCGGGTGTGAGTGTCGGTCGTGAACCACGCGTCGCGGCGGGAGATGCGACACCCATGCTCGAAGAAGACATACCCATGGGACCTGACGACTCCAAGCTCACCCCCGACACGGGCGGCGGCATGGGCGAGACATAGTTGTATGGCGTGACTCCAGACGCCGCGCCATAAGGCGCCGTGGACGTCGAAGGTGAGGTCATAAACAATGGAACACTGCTGCCACTGGACGACGATCGGGGGCCGGGCAGATCTGAAAAGTTCATAGGACTGTTACTTGTCGCGTTCGGACGCGACGCGGGGGGATAAATTGAACCAACACCGAGGGTAGAGTTCTCAAGGGGGACCATGCCTGGGAGCTGGTAGCCGTTGGAAATATCCGTCTTAGAACGTTTCGAAGGCCCCGCGTCGTCGTCGTCGAGCGCACTACGTTTCTGCCCTAGAGCTTCAGTTGTCCGCGCCTTCCTACGGCGCTGGTAACCCTCATAGGCGGTGTCTGTCTCGGAACGGTTGATGAAATTATCAAAGTCGTTTATGTCCCATCCAATCTTGGGCATAAGTCCGCCAGCGCCGTCACCGATGAACGAAGCGAGGTTGCGAACTAGGTTGCGGAGCGTCTGGTTCTCCTGCATGAGATCCTTGACGATGTCGCGCATTTCCGTGATGGCCTCATCTTTCGTGCCGGATAGGATTTCAACCTTCGCCTCGAGATCACGAATCTAAAACGCAGGAAGGAAAGTCAACGCGCGTCCACATGACCCGACGCAGAATAAGTAGTACACACCCTTTGCTGCTTACGAAGGCGGAACTCCCGCTGAGCGATACGGTTTTGGTCGCGTCGAGCAGCCTGGGAGCTACCGAACAAGTTGACTAAAGGGGAGTGACCTAAAAAGCAAGGCACGCACTTCGGATTTTTCTTGCGACCAGGCTTCCCGGAGCCGGCTTCATCAGCGCGCGACTCCACGTCTGAATCATTCTACAGAAAAATTTATGAGCTAAACAAGAAAAGAAATAAAGGAACACTGAGTCGAACATCAAAGTCGCCAGAAACGCTGCGTCCGCGCCCTGCCGTTGCCGCCATTGTACCTTGGTTATGCAATGTGGAGGTGTCTAAGAGGGCTTACGCAACACTTACGCGATACTTTCCCCGTCATGATCCCTACACGGCACCTCGGCGATCGCATCGATCAAGTTCGAATTCGAACGCAATCGAACCTAGAGCCGCATCCTGGACGGCAACAGAAGCACTCGCAAGATAACAAACAAATCACCGTGGAATATACAACAGAATTCACGTAACAATGTCACGTCGGCTGGAGAGCTGCAGTATACAAACTTCGCGTTTCGACCATGACACAAATGACAATTGTAGGTCAGTCGCGCTCTCAACTTAAAAAATGCTAGCAATAGCTACCTTTGAGACTACATACAACAACCATGACACGACATCTGTCAAATATAATCAAATGAAAGGAAGTAAAGATCGTGGGCAAGGGCGCAGGTCGCCGCCCGCGGCATGGTCTCGGACACAGATACAGCATACAGGATTCAGAAGGTTAGACTTCCTTTCGAAAGCATCAAGCTGGGTCATATATATCCTTGGAGATGACGTGTTTCGAATGTTCCGGTTGTGCCGTTGAGTGGTCAGGGCCGTCGTGGCTTTTGTGTGCCAAGCTGACTACCGTGCCTCAAATTGCACCACTGATAAACGCAGTACAAGTGAGAACATGGCATCAACAATAGATATAGAAAGAACTTGCTTCTCTTTGTACGTTTCTTGTACATGATGCGATGTCCGCATTCACGACAACGGATGGGCTCACCAGCCTTAATTTGAGTGTGAGCACCACAATCTTGAGAAATAACCGGTTGTCGATGTTTTGCAGTCCACGGACGGGCAACGGATTAACAATGGGACGTACCACATCGACAATAGAGTGCAAATTTAGGAGGTGCACAGTGAATTGGCAGAAAATAAGACGAAGGGCGAAAACGCGTAGTCTTACCTGTGCAGATGTACTCCATCTCATCCTTCTGCTGAACAAAAGTGTTGGCTCCTCCTTGTCCGCTACTAAAGCCACCAGGCTGTGAGCCGTCCATGATTGGTCACTTTCAAAGGCTCGAAAAAGGGATGAACTGGAAGGTACGGTCAATGTTGGTTCAAGTTTTGCTTGAGTGGCTTGTGGACCACGAAACGGAACGACAGGGCACCGGCATTGTCCCCGATCAACGGATCTTCGATCGTATTCCGACCTCAAGCTCAAGCCTCAAATCCACTGCCAGTCGTCGCTTTGCGACCCGTCGACGTTTTCCCTATGTAGGTTGGTAGCGCCGGCGGTTTTTATGGGGGCGGACTCTTTAGCACCGAACTTAAGTTATCAAGTTTCGTCAACGAGCAAGCGCGCGAGCTTTTGTCGCGTCTCCATTGTCTTCAAATGTCTCTAGCTTTCCGTCCACTAAGCAACTTGTAGCCGTACTTCCCAGGCGACGACGACGCAGTCGACTGCTGCATTGGCAGCTGTTGCATCGTCCTCCCATAACCTTCCATGTTCCGCCATTTGTCTAGTGAAGCTATCCAAGCCTCACGTTGCCTGTCTCCCTCGAAACTCTGAAATTCGTGTCGGTCTTTTCTGCGGAGATTAGGTCCCAAATCAGATTGGCTCTCTCGGGGACCCTTCCGGATCATGCAAGCTTGTGTTTGGCGACTCCCTCTGACGTTGCTCGTTGACGACCGGCGACGATGATGGGGCATCTTCAAGGTACCTGGTATGTGCAATTGATACAATGATAGGTACTGGTACCGTATTGATGAGCTGCGACCACGTCTGGTCGTCTTCGAACGTGGATCGTTTCTGTCCTGTCGCATTAAACAGTTGTTGCCAAGTAGTGTATACGTTGCGTCTATTATAGCGTGTTTTCGGTCTCCGTGCGCATCGATCATCCTTAGCATGTCATCGCCCTGCCGACCCCTACGCTTGTCATTGATACCGGAGCTCCTGCGCAACCGCAGAACGACGCCACTTGGCCTTAAAATGTCCATAGCAGCATGGCAACGAATACAGGGCACCCCCCACCACTTTTAAATAAGCTGTGTGTGTGGTCCTCCTCTTTTCGTTTATCGTTCATTGCAAGCTGCCTAGCGTTGCTATCGACGGCTACTATACTTACGATGCCAACTCCTCTTCCATCCTTCATAGAGCTCATGGCGTCACTCGGTCTTGACGCTGTCCAACCAACAAAATCGTGCATGAAGCCGTCTTCTTGTTCACCCTGCTCGACCCCTGCACGATCTCCCCGCCTGTCCCCCACTCGTGGCCACAGTGCTCGCTCAAAATCGATAACATCTGCGCGCGAGCTTACTGCTCTGCGAAACCGTGCAGCGCGATACGCACCTTATTCCCCTCCTCATGTAAGTGCTACATTAATCGCAAGTAATTTGAGGCTTGGCCCTGACAACCATATGCAGTCTACGGTGAATTCACGCCGAGGGAGTATCTCGTCGGTGACTTCGTCATCGTCACAAGAGAGCGAGACACGCGCGCCACTCCGTGTTAGTTCTTATGGTTTTGATATCTGGCATGTGTGGTTGATTCTAAGGCATAACTCTTCAGGTCCGTCGCAACGCCGCAGGGAGGCTGACAGTCAATGTTTATGACTCTACCCCCGACCTCTCTGCCACTGCACCGATATCAACGTATGTGCGCCGCAAGACGCCTGGCGCATCGCCCACGTCGCCTGCTTTCGCAAGGCGTGAACCATCGGTATCACCTGTGACTCTTACCATCCCCAAGCTTCCTCCGCTGTTTATCTCATCACATAACCTGTCGTCCGAGTCGTCGTATCCTTCGTCTCCCGAAGACTCGGCGTCAACTCCTGAGGAAGAGACATCGAAGCTTGCGTGGTGCAAGCGACAGCACAGCGGCCTCCGTATCTCAACACTACAGCATTGCGATCGCTGCCATCACCAATATAACAGCCGCATCCCCGCTCAAACGCGAAGCAAGATCGCGCCACTGGTCTCATAATGACCAGCGACATCGTGTTTTGTTGCGCACAGCCATCCTGCCATCGTCGGCTCCTTCAATGGAGGTCCCACATGGACATACGGATAGCTTGTGAATTTAATTTATTTCCGCTGCCCTGATCTCTCCTTCGTTCACATACACAGTCGCAGCGTTTCTTGTTGATTCCCAGTTGTAGGTTGTGTTTATAGCACGCGCAGTCTGTGGTGTACGGTGTATAAATATAATTATCGGCCTTCCTGTTTTTACTTGTGTTTTTCATCATTGCTTGTGACCCCTCTCCTTTTTGGACGTCTCTCCATCTTATACAGCTTCAACCCAATCATTTTCTGTTGGCGCATTGCTGGCGCGCCTGTTTCAATCTTTATACTCTCGTTCACTGTCCTTGCTGCCGCACTTATTTTCGACTTTGTGTGATACCACATTCCGAGACTGAGTTGTAGAGAGTCGACAGTTCTGAGTCCGGTACTTAGAGCTGTCACTTGTCATCGTTTGCCTATTTTCGAGCACAGCATGTACTTACTCCAACTTTGATCATCTTCTGCATGCATTTTATTACTGAACGTTGTTTTTTTTCGGTCCTTAAGTCGCCGAGTCGTAGGCAACCACCGAAGACTTGCTCGGCTCGTTGGTAGTACATACTCCTTAGTGTGAGAATGCACACAAGTGCAGCTGGCATTTCTTCCAACCTTACGGCCTCTGAATTAATCATTGAAAGGACAACGCTGGATTCTTGCGAAACAACCTGCTCAACCTTGAAGTGCTGGAACGAGATAAGCACTTTGAATCCTGAAAAGCGAACAGAAGCGTGACCGCCCATACTTAATCATATCACTTGGGAAGGGTAGATGGAAACCATCTGTATCTACGCAGACGACCATCGTGATACTGACAGGACCCAGCGTTGCGAGCGATGTAGTCTGTAGATGTTCGTTGCACGAGGTTGCACGTCGTTCAAGTCTTGGATGCGGTATCAAGAATTGTCGTGCTATTTCCGCGTCGAACTCGCAATTTTTAGCTGGCCACAAAATAATAATATGGAGACGAAGGCACCGTTGCAGCGTGGTGATACCGTTCTGTCGTCAACAGGCAGCTGGCTGGTCTCAATCACAGCCGCTGTTCTTTTCTAGACCACCATGGTTGAGAAGTTGAAGTCAATTCAGGAGAACGGAAAGACAACCAAGAAAACTATGAAGGCTAGAATTCACGGCGCAGAAGGGCCGGATCTTCTATTCGGACAAGAGAAGTATAATTCCGAGATAAGTACTCACTGTTTATTTGTCCATTTCGGGCACGGCAGGATTTGCGCCACCCTCGTCAATCATGGTCATCCTCCTCAGGACCCGGACAATTCTCCTTCATGTCGGCCTCGTTATCGTATTGAGTACCGCAATACAAGCAATACGCATATCTCGTCCGTAGATACGCCAATACGAGCGAGAGACGATCGCGCGCCTGCAGGCAGATAAAGTTTATCACAATGGGATTGCACGGTGGTGATAATCGCAAATGCGCAATGAATGATAGATCCAACGATGGGTGGGCAGGACGATGAGAAGGGAGAGCAGAAATGCAACAGAAAAGCACATAGAACATTTGAGCGCATGTGATCAATGTTGCTACAAGGAGATTGCGATACGCACCGGTAGCCGCAAAAATTGGACAGCCTCCTCAAGAACATCTGGCGCATATTCGGGAGTCGCGATAGACTTTCGCGGCATCTCATCATCGGCAGAGTCGATAGGACGCAACGCATCCTCCCGCATCTGCCGCCGTAAGCGTGTGGCTCTATCGATGCCTTCATCGTCTTCGTCTCTGGCAGTAACTATGCGCAAGTCCAACGTGGTCAGCGTTTCCAATCCTTCAATAAGCCCCGTGGGGAAAGAATGCGGATTTTCGGGATCGAGCCATAACACGTTGTACTACAGAAAGTTGCTCATCAGTTTACTGTCGACTCAAGCAGAAAGATGCACGGAACGTACGTCTTTCTCCGCCTTTTCGTCCAGTGTACGGCATGTACGCTGTGCGCTACCTGCAGCTCATTGCGTCAAAGGGGATCTGTTGACTCTAAAAACAATAAACGTACGTAGTTTCCCTGCGGCACGTCGGTCCTCATACTCAGTGCGTGCTCGGTCACGAAAATCGATCTTTTTTGCATCCTCCGCCATCTTGACCATCTTGGCCGCCATCTCCACGGAGGGCGGTGACGGCGGCCGACGTTTGACACCGATACCAGTACGTCCTGTTGCAATGCCATCAATATCTACTCAAAGCACCAGAACAAAGCAAGGTATACATACCGGTCCATTCGGTCACAGCAATGGGATTCACCAGATGGCGTGATGGCTTCGTCGGCGGTTGCTGAGCACCCTGGTCAGTTCCCGTCGCATCGTCCACGCCGTCCTTCTTGGACGCCGTTTCGTCATCGTCGCTGGGTTCCGGCTGACCAAGAGCCTGCCCTGGCTTGAAGCCCATCTTCATCATCATCGACAACGCTTTGTTCTGGCTGCCGCCCGCTTCTTCTTCCTGCTTCGCACGCTCAAACAGGCTAGTGCCAAGCCCCTCCTCACGAGCATCACGCATGACTTCCAAGCGCTTCTTCTTGCGGTTCTGTAAATTGAGCAGCTCAGACTGCTTTTTGATTTCTTGCCGTCGCCGGCCATATGTCTTGGGTGCAGACGTGCTTGGCTCGGCTGCGGCGACAAGGAATTTGTCTGAGAGATAATCGTCTTCGCCGTCAGACATATTGCCGTTATCTATTACCGTGAATACAGATGTGTTCTTAGCTGAGAAGGACAAGAACAATTCGCAGTAAGAAGAAAAGAGCTAGAGACGCATAACGCATAGCTTTGAGTATCTGTTGTGATGGGTTCTGACGCGTTCCCCTAACCTGGCAGTAAATCCGATCAACTTACATAAGTTACTGCACAGAGAAGTGACATTTGTTTTACAGAAAAAATGTCGATCGGATCAGAATACCACATACAATTTTATGTATAAAAGTCTGAGAGGAAAATAAGATCCCGTTAATGTGCGAGAGACCGCATCATTGAGTGCAATGGAATGAGCATGAAATCACTCAATGGGGCAGCGGCGTCCATCCAAAGTGTGATCGCCGATGTCACGAAGTGGACTCGTGCCAAATTTTTGCGATCGTACAATCAATACAGCTGTCATGGAAGACAGAGATGCTTTTTCAAGCAGTTTTTTCCAAGTGAGGAGCGCACAGAGATGCTGACTTTGTGCATTTGTCGTTGGAAATCTGTGCTTGCCGAGCTGTGGGTGCTTGTAATAGCTCCTTGTCTTCCATCATGATCGGGGTCTGTCATGCCTCGGACCTTCCAGCTTGTCAAACTTCCTTATTTTGCCTTTTTTTTTCTTTAACATGTCAGGTAATTGACCTGATCATAGACACATTGGGAAGTTGGGAAGCATACAGAGACATGATATTTATGATGGGTGTCAGTTATTTACATGAATCTACAACCAGGTGCAACGACACAAATAATTTTCAGTTTTGCCTCTATTTTTCTTCCTTCCTTTCACAATTTTTAGGACATACATATGCATATGGGTACTGTACATGTATAGACTATAGATTATCTAGCAATCTGGCATGAGGTGTCAAACCCTCCTAGTATGAAAAAGAATTTTTTTCGCATGCTCATTGGTCTCAAAACAGGGGTGTCCCAGATGGTGGATGACCATAGTCACTGCTCAAGCTGGGCTCGTATATCACCCTCTATTACCACTCACTGTACTCCCTTAGTGCTCAAGCACGTACTTAAACGTAAACGCGAAGTTTTGTTAAGTCATGCGATTCATTAAAAACATTATTAAAGGGGATGAACAAGGAACACCCAGATACCTAAACGACATTAACATAAGAACCATGTCGAACAGTGAACTAGGTATAAAAAGACCAGACCGCTGTCCTTCGACAAGTGAACAAAAGCCAAATTCATCGCAACGTGACGACTGAGCTCGTGACGCGAACACAGCACGCCATACATTGCGATAACGGAAACATAAAGCATACCATAAAAGATCACTGTCGGTGAAGGAATTTGGACGAACATACAGAAAGCGGAAACGAGGAAGAGTTTACAATCCTCGTGATCAGTGGGTGATGAATTGTGATTAATGAAACGGTAGGGACGAGAGTTGAGAAGATGCGGGATGGAGAGAAATTAGGCAGCGGGCGCAGTGTTAACGGCAGAAGCTTCAGCAGAGGTAGAAGCGGCACCCTCCTCACCACTTTCGTAGTTCGGAGAGTTGACGGCGACCTTGACCGCAATGCTACGGCCGCCGACCTCCTTGCCCTGCAAGACCTCGATCGCCTTCTTCTGCTCATCCTCACCACCAACGTCGACAAAGCCGTAGCCCTTGCTCTTGCGCGGCTTTCCCCAGCGACGACGTACGATACGCGCAGAGGTAACAGTGATGCCGGCCTCCGTGAAGAGCGCCTCAAGCCCGGCGTCATCGACATTGAAACCAAGGTTCGCTACAAAGAGCATCGTCTTTGACGGCTCACCAACCGGATCCTCTCCAGCTGCACGAGACGGACGCACAGACTTCTTGCGGGGTTTCGTCTTCTGGGGCACTTCACCCTCAGCTGCCGGCACCACCTCTTCCTCTGCACCTTCAACGGCAGCAGCAGCAGCCCTGGCGGCCTTGGCCTTGCGCTGAAGACAAAACCGTCACAAAATCAGCACGACACCCTTCACAACACACGCATGTACCAAGCCGACATCGACCGGACTACTCACATTGCTCTTCTTCTTCTTCTTGGGCTTTGCGGCCTCGTCGGTGCCAGTTGGTGTCTCCGTTGCGGCATCGGCAAGCTTGGCCTCACCGTTAGCCTCGGCCTCGGAGACCTCACCGGGGACAGCCTTGCTGCCACGCCTGCCGGGACGTCTCCTCGCGGATTTCCTCTCCTTCCTCTCCTTGTCCTTTTGTTCAGGAGGCTTGGCGACCTCTACAATGACCTCGCGGCCGTCGAGCTCCTCTTTGTGGAGGAGCTCGACAGCCTTTTGCGCAGCCTCGAGAGTGGAAAGAGCGACAAATCCGTATCCCGCGGAGCGGGTCCCACGCATGATGACCTGCGCGGAGAGACTGTAATAATGGCAGCGCAGAACACGAATTGGAGTGGTCAGATGACAAACAATGATCGATGAATGAAAAACACAAGGCTCACACGTCGTCCTTGAGAGGCGCAAAGAACGTCTTTAGCCCGTCATCCGTGGTAGCATACGCAAGATTTCCGACGAAGACCTGGCGGAGAATGAGGATCCTGGACGACGACGCGTGAAAAAAGTGAACCGACCTTGAAACCAGGTTCTTCGACCTTGTCTTGAGTGACCGGAGGCGCGCCATTCTCGGTAACCTGGGCGGCAAGGGCATCGGACATTTTGTCGGGATGAACTGGTGGGAAATGGGAAAGCTGAACAGGCTGTACTGGACTTGCAACCGATACGGGGGACTTGAAGGTTACAATTGAAGAAGAAATTTCAAGTCGCGCGAGGCACGCCATTCACTGGCTGCGCCACGTGTTGATGTTTGGCCCTGTTGCATGGTTCCAGTAGGGCCGCTCGCGGCTGTCTCGACTGTCTGATGACCCTGCGCATTCATCTTCCCGTCCAGGTTCTGACGCGTCGAGAGAATACAATTGCACTGCGTTCCGCTGATACCAGCGTGGTGATCGCGAGTAACCGGCACCGCCCACTTTGCTCCAGCGGGCTTAGTGCGAAGCTGTGATCAAGGTAAGACTGCTTGTTTTTACTGTCTAATAATACGAGATGATATGTAAATCTAGGTAAGTGGCTTGACATGAATATTTAAGTCAGACTACGGCATCGATGCCCCAGTACAAATGTGAGAATCTGCCTCGCGTCTCTTGTCGTACTCAAACGTGTACGACAAAAGTCCCTTTGCTGCATGTGACTTTTGTGACTCAGCCCTATCCTTTGCAATGTGGCGCATAGAATGCGCGTCGAGGTTGGAGATGCGGACGTTGTGCTTGCGACTGATATACTGATAGATGTGGCTTGTAGGGAAGAATACAAAGGAGCAGCAGAGAATGGGTTGTGCACAGCACGACGCGGTTAATTACTCGTAAGTGTACCACCAGCGACCAGTCATCCGATGTACAAGTTCTAGCTGCAGGCAATCCCAGAGATGGGATGGAATGCTGATAGGGCAACGACTCGAGAAGCTGTCGAGAGGCTGTGCAACGCGGATGCAATAAAAACATGCTGCGGGCAGGCGCGGAGATGATACGCGCCGTCATGACCAGATACAACAGTGGACCCACAACGCGTCGGTAGGTGCGGGCGCAACCAGGAAAAACGGTCGCATGCCATGAAAAATTTCAGGACATCGATGCCCCCTCGAGCAGGCTTGGCGTCTTGGCGGCAAATGCCGAGCTATTCCTCTCTGATTCCACAAAATCGGCTCGCCTCAATCTCGACTCCTTACATAAGCTTCTCTCAATCCACGACGACCGCCAGACAGCCTTTCTTCTAAACCAGCGTCCACTCACATTCTTTTCTTCTTCAGACATGATCGTTAAAATTTTTGGCCTCGCAGCCTTGTCGACGCTCGCTGTGCTTCTTGCTGGGCTTGCTGCCACTTCTGTGAACGCTCTGTCCGTCCATCGTCACAACGACATTACGCGCCGCCTCGCCAATGCAGAAGCTGCGTCTCAGAATGGCGTGCAGATGAAACGCAAGCGCGATAGCGGCCGCTGCCGCCAGCGTCCAGCATCTGCGAGCTTCATCGCAACGTCCGGCAGCAATTATATCCCTCCTTCGACATCTGCCGAATATCCCGCTGTTGATCCCAGTTCGACGTACTATGCCTCGCAGTCCAGCTTGGCTTTGGACTTGACTCCGGAATCCTCCAGCGTTGCGTCGAGTTCCTTATATTATCCCGCCCCGGCAACAACGGCGTACTCTTCCTCTGCAGTTCCTACCTCCTCCTCTGCTTCCGGCTCCAGCTCCAGCACTGGGCGCACCAAGGTTGGCATAGCTTGGCCCAACGGCGATGACAGCTCGCTTTCCTACTACAAGACCGACAAGGTTTCTTAGTGAGTTCGTCGTTCTCACATCAGAGGACTCTGGCACCGATCTGGCGTGCGCAATGTGCAGCTTGTACTCTTGGAGTCCTTACATGCCGATGCTTGCTGAGTCCCTCGGATTCGTTACCATCCCTCAGCTCTGGGGATACAATCAAGTCTCTGATTTCCAGAGGCTCGTCGTCCCCGGCTATGCGCAATATGTCTTGGGTATGAATGAGTAAGTGGTTTGCATTGCGTTTCCTCCTAATGATTTTGCGAATCTCGTTATTCAACCGGAACCGTAGGCCCAACGAGATCGGCCAGAGCAATATGGATGCTGCTTCTGGCGTGCAGCTCTGGCGGACATACATCGACCCTTTGAAGGACCAAGGCTACCAGCTCATTTCCCCTGCTACTAGCTCGGCGCCATCTGGCAAGCAATGGATGGAAGATTTCTTTGCCGCATGCACCGGCTGTCATGTAAGTCCTTAATAAGCTGTTGTCCGTCTGCGTTAAGTTGGAATGCACATCCTCGCTCGTTTCGCGCATACTAACTAACTTCTCTCAGTTTGATGGTGTAGCGCTGCACTGGTACGACGTGAAGGCAGATGACTTCATCGCGTACGTGACTGACTTCCACGACACGTTCAATTTGCCTGTGTGGGTTACGGAGTTCGCGTGTCAGAACTTCAACGGCGGGTCGCAGCCTACGGAAAGTGAGGTCTTCGCATTCATGAACACGGTAACTGCGTGGATGGATAGCACGGACTGGGTCGTAGCGTACTTTGCCTTCGGCGTCATGCACGACATGCAGGGTGTCAACTCGGCCAGCCAGCTCATGTCCAGCAGCGGTCTCCCCACGCAGTTGGGTTATGATTACATCAGCTCTTAAAGGACAAGCTGAGGTTGTGAAGTTTTCAAGAGCATGATAACGCTCTGACCAGCCATACTCTCCTTAGTGATTTGCTGTTTTTTACACTTGTTCCTTGCACACTGTTTACTGCAAGGCTCGCCCCGCCCGTTGTTCCCTACCCTGTCTTTCTGAAGCATTCTTAGCATTCTTTCTCTTTTTTCGTCTTTCCTTCTTCTACATTACGCTGCTCATTCCACTTATACCCCGACGTCTAGATTCGAAATGTTAGCCGGTTGGCCTACATATTATGTGCAAGTGGTCGATATTCGACCACGTACTTATTTTCTAGTCAGCGTTGACCGTTCTTATCTTCCATAGCTTCACATTACTCCTCCGAAAAAATTTTCCAGGCTCGAAGCTTGGCATTCTTGGACGGGCATTTCGTACCGTGTACGCGTCACGGTTTGCATACGTTGATACTGGTTTATCGAAAAAATGGACGTTTTTGTAGGTGCGCGTGCACTGTCTATGTGCTGTCGGGCAACTGCGTACGCATGAGGCGCTTGAACACTGCATCCAGGCGCTGTGACTATAGGTCTTACGGAGTGCAACTGTTCTTGTCGCACTCGGTTTTTCATCTGGGTCTACCGCAGCGCTTCTGGTTGTGAGCTCGCCGAAACGACCTTGCAAGTCAGCGTAAGTAGCTGTGTAGAATTAGCTGCTCTGCATGTATTGTACTACACCCTATTTCCGAAGGACGGCAGCCTTCTATCTATCTCTCCAAGGTCCTAGTTTGGAAGTCGGTTTATCGGGATTTACCACGGTGCATGACTCACCCTTACGCCGAGATTTCGTCGCCAATCGGAAGCGAGTTGCGCTCAATCACATCGATGCACTCGGAACCTTCGCAGATCTTCACATGGACACTTGGTCCGTGCGCACAAGCGCCCGTATATAAGGCAGGGAAGGTTGAATATAAATCTTCATACTTACCTTGATGGCACGGTCCCCTTCAAGGACCTGGGTTCGTGGGTCGTGGAACCTCTCCATAGCACGGCGACCCTGTCCATACAGGGAGGGTCTGCGGTTTGTATGGGCTTCGGCTCATGCACCGTCTCAATATTTTCCTGTCCCACATTGGCCACTCTGGCTGGGTGGGCCATTTTTTATGTTGGAGCACCCCGCTAACCCTAACCTCGATCTTACTATATAAGGTAAGGGATCACACCATCAATACTCTCAGTCTGGAAATGTTAGCAGAAATGCAATTAAAAATTGGTGGTTACATAATGGCTAAGTGCCACTTCGAGCGAGGAAAAGCTACACACAAAAAAAATAAGCTAGCAGCACGGTGTGATTTTGTATTTGGGATAATATGGTGGGGGTTTAGAATAGTCGGACGCATTTCAAGTGATTTGTTTGTTTGTTTTGTTTGTTTGTTTGTCAGTACAGTGGACTACATATGAACATATAAGGAAGTTAAGAAACCTGATTGCCTGGCTTCCGGACTTGATCGGTGCCCGGATGTGCAATGTCCATGCCTCGGACTTGCATTTTGCATTCACTAGCCTTCCTAACTTATCTTTTCTTCTACTTCTCCTCCCTGCTGATAGCAGGTAAAAGCACACTCGGGGCTGTATGCTACACCCGGTGCGGGCTGTGACTGTCTCGTCGTGTCGACCATGTCGTCCTCGATCACAACCTCGGAGGGCTTTCACGTTGTCTGTACCATACCAGTTCTCCCGTTCCGGTGAAGAATCTGGTTCGCCAACTTCAAATCCACTGCAGCAAGTGGAGGATCCATCGGAAACCTATACTGGCGCAAAGTACGCACCACCTTTGCAGTCCCTGCAACGTTCGCAGACTTCACAGGCAACAGTGTCGCAGACATTGCTTGACTTCCGGTTGCAGCAGCTACGCGAAGATTGCCGCAACAGTAATGCTATGAAGATCTGGGTGTCATATCTCAACATCGTCAGTAGCATTGGTCTTGCACGACTGCCGCTTGCGCTGCACCAAGAGGTCCTGCGCAAAGTTGCCCCATCGCCAGACGAACTGCGTGCGGCGCTAGACTTGCATCTGGCGGATGTCAAGCCGAATGCGCTGCATCCGTTCGAGACGCATTTTGACCATATTCTTCGCAACATTCGTGCGACATCCGACGCGCCACCTACGTTGGACGATTACCACTTCATTCTGCGCCACTTCGCTGCCGTGGGCCATTATGTTGGCGCCCAGCGCATATACGCTGCATTGCGCGATCAAGGTCTTACTCCGCGTAGTCGAACGTACGGCCTGTGTCTTCAGGCTCTAGCTCACCGTTTGTCATTGCCCGTGTTCAAGGACGAGGACGGTGATTCCCGGACTGCTCAATGTGCAAGCTTCCATAACACTATCCTCGCCGACATGCAAGCGTTTTCAGCACGTACGGTATCTGCCAACGTTGACCTGCATTTGCGAGTGCTCAAAGCGACGGCCGACGTTGCAACATGTGATCGCCTACTCAAAGTTGCCTACGCCGTCGATCTTGCTAATCCGGACCGTGTTCCTCTCGAATTTCTCGATATAGCAGCCGCTGCAGCAAAGCAAGACGGTGTTCCCTTGCGCCCTGTCGCTTTTTCGACCGCTGCTCTCAATACTGTCATCGATCTATTCGGCGACCGCGGTGACATCTCTCGCATGGTACAGGCCTTCGAGGTCCTTACGAAACCACTTCCACCAGCCACTGCTGAAGGCCATTTTGCATCGGCATTCGATGACGACGACGATTTTGGTGTCACGCCTGCCTCACCCGTTCCTCAGCCAGGCATACCTCCACGGCTTGCGCGCGCGAACACATTGACGTACACACTCCTTGTGCGATACGCCGCGCGGGCGGGGAACGAGACCATCGCGCAACATTATTTCGTTGAGGCGATGCAGCGGGAATATTTTGTGCAGCAGGCGTGTGCCCTGCGCCTCCTGGAGGGCAAGGGCCACAAGGTGCGTGCGCCCAACGTGGCGGTAAACCGCGGAATGGCGCTTGCGATTTTAGGTCTTGCGAACCGCGAGAAGGACGTGTTGTTGACAGATTGGCTAGTCTGGGTCATCGAGAAGGCTGTCCGTCGCAAGATGCGCGCGCTTGCATTTTTCAAAGAAAGTCGCCATTATCGTCTTGAGCACGGGCGAACTGTCAATTACGAGACGAAACGGGCGACCCGGACCGTGGAACGCCGTGTGGGACCCATTTTCGAGGACGCAGCTATGCTCAATGCGTGGTCTTCTGCGGAATCCGAGGAAAATTCTCCCGAATGGGATATTGTCGAGGGTGATGCTCCATCCGACTTTTTCTCTCCATCATTATCTCTTGCAGATGTCGCATCAGGTCTGTATTTGCTTTCTGTATGATGCATGTAATTAACTAATTTTTTTTTTCATAGGTTCGCAAACAGATGATGCTTCTTCATCACAGAAACCTGTGAAGGACGTACCGCGGCGGAAACTGATGGATATAGACATGCACATCACCATTCTTGAGCGCGACATTGAAGAGCTCACTCAGCTGTATCCTACTGTGTTTGCACTTCGTGGGCGCACGACACAACGCATTAAAGAGCGCCTGGGACGCCGCGTATGGGCGACTAAGGACATTTTTTTGCGCACAGAAGATGCGCGAGTTGTCCTCGATCTAGAAACGGACGAGAGCAATACATCGGGAGGTGAAGGAGAAACTGCAGTGCCGGTGGAGGCCGTGGAGGCGGGACGCCAACGTTGGCGGCAAATCGCCAACTTTAAGCCTAAGCGGCATCCGCCGAACTTGAAACGGATATTGGCGCGCCAGATCCGCAAGTCAGAGGTAGGATTCGTGTCATCGTCTGCGCTGCCACACCGAACTACGACTTCACCTTCAATGCCGTCTAGCTAGCACTGTCCTTGCCATTTCGTCCTTTACACTAGCTATTTTACCCTTTATAGTCTACCTACTAGAAAATGCCCGTTGCCTCTTGGAGTCCATGACAACCCGTGCTTACGGTGTCCAAGCCCCGTGCGTGAACCGCGCGATGGACGAGGACCCCCGAAAATAGACTCAGAGCCCTCATACCTCTGTCGAACAAATTTCTGGATTTTGGCGCCGCAGGCTACATTTCTTGTCGGACAAATAGGTGATTCTGGCCAAAACTGCTTGGTACGGCTGTCGGACAAACGCTTGGGACCTTTGTGGGGGTAGGTCCTAACGTCGGACTTCGTGACGATGTCGATGATCAGGCTTTTAGTTCGAGGGACAATTGACTTTAGCAGAAGAGCATGAAATGTCCGCAGTAGAGATGTTTGCAAATCCACAGCGAGAGAATCTTGCGAAAACCACTATGCTAGGTACCTATGTCTGACAAAAATTGGCGCCGCAGAAGCACACATACTTTGTCGGACAAATGGCCGAAAAGCGGGCAATTTTTGTGTCGAACAAAAGGATCCTCGGGGGTCCTGGATGGATGTCGGTCTCCGCAATACGCCGATCAACCTTCCACGTCAAGTCATACTCCATAATCGTATTCTTATAGGGAGCTTCGAACAATGGCTGGGGGCGTTGCGTTGACTATATAGTGTTGAAATGTCTGAAATTATTTCTAGCATCACATACGTGGCTATAGATATACTTCTATGATCAAATCTGCAACAACAGTAGCTGTTATGAAAAAAAAGCATACAAGTGTGTTATTGTTACCCCATGAGCCGCCTTTCTACTTCTGACAATCTTACGGCCGACTTTTTCACGAATAACGACGAAGATTCGGCGTCTGTATCATCATCACCTACTATCGAACCAAGGGTGTCGGATGAAGCGATGTTATCCTCGGTTGAAAGGTCACCACGCGAATTGATGTCGAGAGGATGATAGAATTGTATCACTTCCGTGCGCCGTGCGATGCGCCATACAGCTAAAGAACCCCAGCTGTAATAAACGAGTCGTGTGGGCAACAAAAGAATTGTAGGAAAGCATGTTGTGTTGCTCACCTTTGCGTAATGAACAAAGCGGCGCCTGTGAATACGAGCATGACGGAAAGCAGAATATCTGCAACGTGCTCCCGCTTGTGGGCAAGTTTCACGCCCCACCATGCGAAGAGATAAACAGCGAAGAAGATTTTGCATATACTAAGTGGAAATCAGCTGGTAATCCACAGATATGTCAAACCACACTTACTAAGACTGTATCGCAGCGAAGCGTAACACACGAGCAGTGCGTATGCGATTGTAATTTAGACGGTCTGAAGTGGACAGTGTGAACATGCGGTTCGAAAAATGATGCTACACAATCACATACACATGATCATACCCACGAACACCGATTGCTCGAGTGTCGCCTGGAAAAGCCAGACATCACCTGCAACAGCTAACGCAGGGTGATGTGTCACATCCATTACGCTAAGTAAGACAACAATTGCGAAAACAGTCTTTCAAGGCAAGGCGTTTGAGTTCTCCATCCTTCAAACATTCGTTGGTGAATCACACGTACACATATATGGTGGGCCCAAAGAGAAAAACGCATGAATGGCCGGTATGTGAGCTCAAAAATATCTATATTAACAATGATACTGTTAGCCCAGGCGTTATAAGTGAATAAATGTACGCACACAAGCCAGATACGATAAGTGCCACCAGCTTGAGCGCACCGAAATAATCCGCACGATATCGCTCAGCAAGCACTGGTGAGACAGCAAGCTGGAGCACCAAACCAACGGTAGTGAAGACCGTTGAAAGGATATCTGTGATGCATTAGGGCCTGGGATTAACGCGCGGACGTATCAGAAGACTTACAGGTGACAGTGTTGTGTTGATTGGAGAACGACAACTTGCGGTAGGCGTCAGAATTGCGTTGGAGCATCCACTCCGTAACCTTGGCACAAACATACAACAGGAAGAAATACAAAACGTTGGACAATGCAAACTGCGATAACATGTATTTAATGAGCAGTTGAAAGAGATGAAACAGAATGCTGCACTCACGGCAGCGAACGTCGTCGTAGTAGCGGATTGCATTTGCGCACGCACCAGCTCGCGGAGTACATCATCTGATAGTCCCCGCGCATCGTCTGCATCGTAAGATGTGTTATAGGCCAACAGCGTGTGCGTGAACGGAACTTCGTCCACAATTTCCATGTAGTCGCGAGCGACTTGTCAACCCAAGTCAGAATGAGCAAAACATCAAACTATGGCACACGTACTGCACATGTCCCCGCCAGAAGGTCCAATGTGATCACAATGAACATCAGGTCGGTATTTTACCATGTCTGTGGATGCGTTTGAACAACCAGAGTCGACCGACACGCATAAAGAACATACTTTTGTGAACATATCTGCACCAACCCGTCTGTACGCGATCAAACATATGTATCTTACGTGACAAGGCAACTATGCTTACATTCAACCCACCCTCATAGGGTCGCCCGAACGGCGTTTCTACCGTCAAAAAGTGCATACAATGATCTAGCCTATGGCAACGATTAACACCTGCTCAAACAAATTACGACAAAAATACTAACGAGTCATACTGTTGGTTTTCACCCAGGCAATGCTCCATTGCAATCTCGCATACATCCGTTGCTGCACGTCGCGCAATGAGGTTCGTGATGTTAGAAACACCAGGTTCGTACGTTTCGCCAAACTCCTCTGCGATCGCCGGTGCGAGACGAGGCATGAGATAGTCGAATAACTGATCCCATCGGCGTAGGGTGGCATCGTAAGAACGAATAGCAAGAGAGTCGTCCCAGTTGATGAACATGTCTATCTGCAACGGTATGGTGTAGTCGACCGTACTGTAGTACATGTCCGTGATGAAGCTGACAGAGGTGACCGGCGGCTGCAACGCCACTGATTGAATCTGAGACCGCACAGGGGAACCAATGAGTTGCGTGGCATTTTGCCGTGTCGTCTCCAGGAAAAGACCAAATAGGTACTCTGCGGAATAGTCAGGGTACATGGAACGACCACAAGTGACCACCCACGCACCTATGTTGAGTTCCTGGCCTACAAAAGCTGACCGAGCCAAGTGTTGTGAGTAATGGCATACAAAACATATCATCGGCCCGACGGCTTGCTTACTGGTGGTGACATCGATACGTCCTACCACATCATCTGCCAAACCTGGGTCGATATACCCTTCCACGACGCCAATCGGGTGCGTAAACCTGACATATTTTATTTCAGCTGTTGAGTACGAAGCACAGGCAGGAAGGGAAGATCGATATTGCTGGGCATATGGAAGGATAACTAATGCGGAACTATCATGACTTACGCTTCTGCAAGCCGTTCAAGGGCCTCAAGATAATCGAAAGGCTGCCGTACCGCTCTATAGAGAGGCGCTAGATAAAGGCAGCTTACCGCGAATACGAACATGAAGAAGGGCATCCGCATTGTGAGGACCATATCCAATGTACATGAAAGGAGTGAAAGCAACGTGGGTTATCAGAAAACAGAGCACGCTGACTTGAAACGTAACCTCGGACAGCTTTAAAAATCACACACTCACTGGTAGGCCTCGCCATGAGAAAGTGCACTTGGTAGATAGGCATCTCACGCATTTATCATCGATGCATCATCCTTCAGTTTGAAAGATGGTGAATCTTGATTTGCAAGATCAAGGGGAGGTGTTTGCGACCACCAATGTTTGCACTGCTCTCGGATATAATCTCGCGGCCCTGGCATCTCTTGTTCCCTCTTGTTTCATCGGCATCGGGCTTCCGTGTATATGTGCTATGGGGACACATTTACACGGCCGGATAAGATTAAGCGCTATTGCTGTGACATGTAATTGTTTTGCGACGGTGCAGCAGCGTACGGCGTACGGCCGCCGTATGTTTGACCAAACGTAGGCAGTAATATGCCGCAAAGTATTCTCGCATACGACTGCAACTGCTCATACGCTTGCCAGACGCAGTTCGTATGAAGGTTGTTTTTTCATTGGAAAATCCAAGTTCTTTATCGTATTAACGCTGCAACAAGGATTTCGATGAGAAAACATTCTGTAAGCCGTGAATCTGCAGGTACTCGTGGTTCCTGACCTGTGCACTATGAAACATATAGTCCCGGATAGATATTGCGCTATCTTCGGAATTTATCATGTTCAACGCGATCCCAGATGCCCAGCGACATGCGTATCATGCTGAGAGACGCTACAGCTTAGTTCACAAAAGGATGGTCGGAACTCATGAGAAAAAGCATTCATGGTGTTCATTATAGTGCGCTCGAGCCTCGAAGCAATACACTGCTCAGCAGACCCAGCCGCGTCGCCGACTGTCATAAGCGCCGGAGAAAATTTGCATGATGCCAGAAGGCTGCAGGAACTCGTCGAAGGCCATTTTCTCAAAGACAAACTAGCAAAGATTGTTGGCCGAGTGATGTGAGTTTGCGAACAAACAGCCCACACAGCCTGACTAATATACACTTAGATAGGAAATCCTGAGAACGTCCAAGATGACAGCTCAGAGTTACAGCAACAGCGAGAAAAGATAGCGAGCAAAAGGTTTCTTAATTATAATTATAGATGTACATTTGGAATGGTGCACGTAGAGTTGGGGAAAATGGAAAGAAAACACAAGACAGATGACATGCGTTCCCAGACCTGAGAGCAAGCCTGAATACAAAGAATGGGATATAAGAGAATGATGGCCCCGACAGAGCGCACACAAGGAACGGTTTGCACGACAACGATACCACATGGGCGAGACGAGACGATGCAAAGCTGTCACCAAGCTGACCAATGAGCAAATCGAGACGGGTGGGCGACGCTCAGTGAGAAGGCATCCATGAGTACAACGACAATCCAAATAAACTGTTCCAAAGGATAAGTGTTAAACGAAAAGATAATCGGCACTGATGACATAAGGGAAAATGTAGATCGTCATGAGAGATATACACGGATAAATAACATTGTCGACAGGAATTCGAAAAAGGGCAAAGATACTGGAGTTCGCTATTCTGTAGCACCCGCCACGGCGCTCACGCGCTGCTGCAATGGCGTGACTCCAGAGCCGCCGAGACTTCTCGCAATGCGGGAGAGTGCATCTCCACTTATGATAGGACGTGAGGCGTGAACACGACCACTAACTGGTGGTGTCGAATGTGTACGAGCATGTACATTGGGAAGGCGGCCATCATGGGGAGTGGCTGTCGCAGACACGGTGCGATGGTTGCGGTGTGCCGGCGGACTATGTGGAACAGTACGCCCGGTCGTAAACGAGCGATTGTGCGTCTTCAGATCCTTGGGTGCATGAATTGACGCTTCCAAGCCAAAAGGATTTAATTGGGCGTCAGCGTAAGCAGTAAATTCTGTCGACTCCACTACGCGATTTCCTGGTGCGTGTATTGAAGCCTCAAGACCTTGCAGACGTGCCTTATGGCTCGGCAGCCCACCATGAGTCTCACTTTTAGACTCAGCACTTCCGCTCCCTGTCGTCATAACAAGGGAAGACGTCGTGTCTTCAACAGATTTAGACCTTGTCGCATCAACAGCGGGCGGGTTCGGATTCATCAGAGCAGTAGAAACCGCCTCAGAACTGTCTTTCTTAGCAGGCGACTTGTTCTTTGATGAACAGGGTGAATGAACATTGTACGCTGCATGACCACGCATCGGAGACGGCTTTGTGCCGTGCGAGCCACGGTGAGACATGGGTCCGATAGGCTTGGGAGGAAGAGACGGAGATAGACGGGCCACAGCAGTCTGAGGAACGTCAAGCAAAGCAGATGAAGACTGGCCACCGTTAGGCATATTCTCATCGACATGGCATAAAGGCGCCATAGGCTGGATTTCAACGGAAGGAGCGGGTGATGGAGGCTTCACGAAAGGCTCAGGCAGCGCTTTAAGGCCGTCGACGAATATCGGAGATATCACCCGACTCGCGACGTCGCTTTCGCTGACCGTCGGTTTGACTCCCCAGTCGTCGAGATCTGGTAGATCCCCGTCGTCGTCGTCACCCGCCCAGTCAATGTGGCTACCACTGCCGGGAGTGTTTGGTCGTACTTCTATGACAGCTGCGCGAGCTCGTTCGACCATGGCATCGATTCGGCTCTGAAAAGCGGTCGATAAATGCGGGGGAATGTCTTTGACGATGGGTGCCGAAAGAGGCGGGCGAGGCATCCGCGACCGGTTGCGTGAATTGCCACTGCGGGAGTCTGGATGAAGATGTAAGTTTGGCAAACCAGCACTAGCCGGCGTCTTGGGACCGCGCCTACGCCGCCCGTGTCCAGTTGTTGAGTCTCCCGATGACAGCGTGAGCGGACCGTCACTGCGAGCAGATCCTGGAGTGATGGAAAGTTGAGGGACGTTGCGCGAGCCCTTCCGGGACCGTCCGCCAGCACGAGGCTGGCCTCCAGATGAGGCGCCTGGCTCAGTGATAGACTTTGTTGTGCCCTCATCTGCAGGCGGCTTGTCAGGCTCTTTTGTCGCCTTGGTCACCGACTCTTTTCCATGAGCAGGCGACATGGCGCCTTGAAGCTTAGCTTGTCGGCTTGACCCGCTACGTCCCCCCCGACCGCCTCCACGGCTACCTCCACGCCCCCTGGTGCCTAGCCCGCGACTCAGCCCACGAAATGCGAACGCAGGGTCGCCACTTGTCGTCCATTCCCGCGCATGCGACGACGTCGTGGTCGGAGCAGAGGCAGGAGTAACCATCTGTTAAGGACCCAAGATGAAGGAAGTAACGTTGCCTAGCCTGTGGATTGATAGAATTTGTGTACGATACACTGAAAGCGCAGTTTAATGTTGGACCTCCGGTGCCGCTCCTTCGTTGACTTACGAGGTAGATGGGCGCTGTCGTGTCAGATGGTCATTCAAGAAAATAGTAAGTAGAAAGCACGATATTGAAAGTTCAGTAGCAAAAGGAGAAACAAACAAAGACGACAACTCGGAGTCAGACCATTGCTCCGCATCAGGCAAGTCGATCATTTCACTTTCCCTCAACTTGAACCGCGCCGCCACCATGTCGAAAGCCTCGCAGCCCGAGCTCAAAAAAGTGCGTCTCCATCAATGGAAGGCATACAGCTTGCTTATCCCGGCCATCTACAGTTTATGGACAAGAAGCTGTTTGTCCATCTGCAAGGTGGCAGGAACGTTAGCGGTGTCCTGCGAGGCTATGACCTTTTTTTGAATCTGGTCATCGACGATGCTGTCGAGGAGACCACGCCTGCGCAAAAACATCCAATTGGCACTGTGGTGTGTTTTCCATCTCGTCTATCAGATAAGCACTCTACAATACAAGCCTAGGTCATACGTGGAAACAGCGTCACATCGATGGAAATCTTGGAAGCAATGAGACAATGAGATGACACTCAAATGCACGTTCCCAAAACCTGTCGCGACCCTGACTTTCATTACCGATGCGTGTGTATATCATCATCACACCACATTGAACGCACGTTTAGCTAAACATATTTCGCAGGCGTAATTCAGTGTGGTCTTCATTGATCTTGACCACCTGAGACTCGTGGTCTTAATTCGAAAGCATTCTCATCTTGCGTCATACTGGCCCGCAGCCTTATTGTAATTGTTTGTATGTATCTTCGGTCATGAAATCTATACAGCTGATATGTTAAACGTGTCTGGCGCTTCTGAACACTGTCACTGGTTGTTCGGATCTTTTGCGTGACGTGCGTACTGTTGTGTGATCAAAGCAATGGGAAGCCCAACAGGTAGAATACTGACAACACAAGAACATACACTCGTTAGTTATCTATGGATGATTTGGTTCATGTACCCTTCTGACCCACAAACGAGAAGTTGCCAGCTGCAAACCACCGATCGTTCGCTTCTTTCACACGCTGTGCAGCCGCGGCACGATTGGTTAGCTCGAATCCTGCGGGAAAACACAGAGGCGCGGTAAACATAAACAGAAAAGATATCATTAAGTGGCAACATACCTTGCGCGGGTGTAACACTCAAGGACGTTGCCGTGCCCGAAGTCGACGCGCCCTGCGCACTCCTTGTAATGGCGGCCGTACGCAGCTTATTGGCCTTCGACATTTTGGCTGCGCAGTTTCATGAGTATATACCGTTCTGAGAAACTGGGGAAAGACGTACCGCGGCTCTTCGCGTCTCCCATGCCCGCACGAACCTTGCCCGTCCCGACGCCAATCATACCGAGACCCTTCGTCTGATCGAACGCGCCAACTTCTTCCTCTGCCTCGCCGAAGGCCATGCGGTTCTGAAGCTTGCGAAGCTCGGTCTGAGCATAAGCTTCTTTAGCTTTACGAGCTCTATCAGGGATTCAGTAACTCTAGAGGAGATATACTGGCGACAAGGACGCAACTCACCGTTTCCCGCCACGCCGTTTCTTTGGCCCATCACTCGGTATAGGGAGCGCTTTCGTGACCTTATTTGGCGGTGGAGCAGTTAGCCGGTCGATGTGTTTTTCTATCTGGTCTCGCAAGGCCTCCCCGTAAGAACCTGTTTCAATAGAAGAAAATTGAGCGCGAGACAGAAAAGGGTAAAAAGGCGTGGAACAGACCATCACGCCGCTGACGTTCAAGATCCATACGTGCTGCAAGGACACACTTTGCACCGACCGTGCGCTGTACCTTGAGCTGGTACTCTGATGGCGTCTGGGAAACGATCTCGGATTGGTAAATGAATCCCGTGTGCCGGCGTTGTGTGGCAGACGAGAAACCGGCAGCAATCTTGCGTTGGGCACCCAATAACTATCGGCCGCAGAAGAGGGGCAAAAAAAGGGCAGCATAAGTGTGAAAGACGGGCGAGGACAGAATAGTAACCTACATGCACGTTCGTGGCAGGCATTTTTGCGAGGGCTGCAACACCACCTGCAACACCGAGAAGTTTGGCGGCTGTGGTGGTGCCAACAATGGCTGATAGGTTCGGTGCCAGGACATTCATTCTCGAGCTGACGTACATGAAAATCTGTGTTCGGGGAACTCGTTAGTCGAAAGGCATTCACAAGCGGAGCTCAATGACCGCACCTTTTTACGAGCCTCCTCTAAACGGTCGGCCAGATCGCAAGCGCGTTCGACTGCAGCCCATTCTGCGTCGGTCAATTGCTTTCCAGGCGTCGTGGTTGCAGTAACGACAACGCTCATGATAGTTGCAGGTGGAAGAATTCCGTTGAGGTCAACCTTGGTGAAGTCCTACAAAGTCTGCATGAGTACAGGCACGTAAAAGACGAACAAAATCGCTCACCTCGTTGTTGGCAAGAGCACGAACTGACTTGATAAACATAGTCGCGTCCGCCACGAGTTGCTCGAGTTCAGGGAATTTGGGTGCGTAGTGGTCGCGAATGAACTATAAATACGGCATCAGTGCATTCGCTGATATGGTTCCAAACTTGCACACCTTGTGCACCAACAGAACATCATTGTCCACTTCGACAGAAAGGTTGTTCGCTTGCACGATGAGGTTATACTCTGGATTCATGTGCGCCGGCAATGCCATTGTCTCCGGCGGACTAGCATTCTCCTGGTACCTCTCAATTTCCTACACGATTTGCATATCGGCTTCCATGGAACAAGTCTGGGTAACGGATATACCTTCAAAATGTCGTTCATGCGCTTGGAGCCATAGAGTTTAGCAATCTTCGATACGTCTGCCACGCTTCTCAACTCCATCTGGCGTACGTCTTCCGCGTCAAACTCCTCTGCAGGCTTGACGCCTGTAGCCATGATAAGACCACCAATGATCTCGTCGTCCCCGTCCACCGCATCAGCGTCATTCTCATTCTCTGACATATCCGCGTCGTCAGGCGCCTTTCGTTTCAAAGTGGATGACGGGCCAGCTTCGCGATCCCCATTGTGCTTCTTCTCTTCCTCGTATCCAGTATTTTCGTCACCAGAGAGTCCATCAAGGTCAGCAAGAAGTTCGTCGGCGAGACCACTCATGAAAGTAAAGGTTGAAATTGTCGCCTCGGGCCGCCAGGGCCAATCATGCACATGCATTGTGCTCATCCGCTTCAATTGATCGCCGTTCTAACAATCCGTGATCCGTCACTGGGGAATGCTGGTTACCTGAACAGGATATTTTTTAGAGTTTTCTCCGTGAACAAATTCGTCAGGCAAGTCCATGTCCAGAGCACGGTTTATATACGTACCCAAGTGGATAGTTTGTCAATATTCTGTCATTCACCTGATCTTCTCCAAATCCGCCTGAGATGAATCATCGCAGCGAAAAAGGTTCCAGATCGGGTGTCGATTACTAAATGGAGACAACCCCACAACCACCAATCCGGAGCCCGGAATTTTCAGGGAATCTTCGGAAGCAGCCTGGGGCATAACCCGATCTTGTCCTCGACCGTCATCATCGACTTCGACGTTACTGCTGGTCGATTGCTTCGATAGGTTGGCAGCACTCCAACACTTGTGGTACGTGCAAGTGTGCCCTGCGATGTTCTCGGTCAGCTTCCCGACTCATTTCGCTTCCCAATGCTTGCTTGATTCAACCCGGACTCTTTTCTTCTTCATACAGGTATAATACAGCAGGATGAACGTTTACAGAACTCTTCGATTCACAACGCGCCGTCGTCGCGCTTTTGTTTCGACTCTCTTCTCTGTCACCTTCTGTGCCGCGGTCCTGACTGTATCCGCGTCCAACATCCTCCCGTGCCCGGTCAGGCCGGAGCGTGCGCTGCATGCGGACGATGAAGACGAAAACTTCCCGTCGAACAGCAGGGTCACTATCACACGCAGACCTAGCAGGTGGATACAGGAGAAGGATCCCACCCACCCATAGCGCCAGAATGCTATGTGTTGGTCCTATTGCGATATATTATCTGACCGGGAGGAAGGAAGTTGTTTGCCACATCCGCAACGAAGGCACCTATCGTACAATCAATGGAATTATATCACCCACGTTATAGTTCGTGCAAGTGGCGATGCAAATGCATCGTTTGTTGAATTTAGTTCCATCTGAACTCCTGGATTTGAGGCCGTATCTCATTCACCGCCGTCGAGTCCAGGATCCAGATTGCTTTCAATTTTGGCTGCATATGTAGACGTTATCCATTGCGTCAGCTGCAGCAGTTTAAGCATTCACTTTAAGAATAATATTAATTCGATATTCATGTCGCTTGTGTGTACGTGATGTTTAATTTAATCGTTATCGAGCTCCGCGAGGTTGCGATAATGTTCCTCTTGTTCTTCGTGTGTACCTCTACATAAAGAATAGGTTAGCATGACGTGCGAGTGCGACGAAAACAACAATAAGCACGGCAAATGGTTTTCCTGGATGGGTACACATGCGATGAACCCGGCGATGGCCATGACCAGCTGAAATACAAAGACGATGCGTAAGGCATCTGCGTAGGAGTCGACAGCCGCCTTCTGGAGGATCGGATCAAGGTCATGAACATAGTCGGTGTTGTGACTAGAGCGACGCAACATCAGAGCTGTACACGAGCAGTGCTCATAGGGGTACGTACCGAATTTGCTCAATAATCTGAAATCATCCATATCATTGAACTACAACGAAATACAAATGGAGGAACGGAACATTCGTACATGAGTAGCATTCGGCCCATGGATGCGCTTACGCAAACCATTGTTCAGCACCGACTGGAGGATAGCGCCGCCCAGGCTAACACCAAGGACCTGGCCAGTTGTCCGGAAAAGATATGTAACTGCGGAACAGCTTTATATTCTTTCAAATGAGATACATCACGAAGGAGGCACTCACCGCCGGTCGCGACTGCCATGTCCTCCTGGTAGACGCCCGCAATCACAGCCTGTCATCCACGATAAGAGAATACTGGTCATCCGATGTCCAGCTAAAAAACGCACAATCAGGGTACTCGTGATCAGACTGGCCATCCCAAACCCTTGCGGGACGATGTCCAGCCAAAGATGCCAGGGAGCAGTCTTGTCGTTCCATAGGATGACAAGAATATTCGCGAGTACGCACCCCCCGGCTGATATCAACGTGAGTGTGTAGAGTTTGCCGGTTCGTCGCATGACCCTATATTGGAATAAACGAGTCAATGACAAGGGTTGCGGGAAAGAAGATGTTGCTCGGCCCGTGGAGGAGCACGCTGCGACGGCAGGACGCGTGCCTGTGTTCGAAAAGCGGAAGAAAGTCCTCAGAGAATATCGGACATCTGGTGTCCGAGAAACCCGCACATGAGGAGGGTGAAAGTGCACCTTCACACAGGCGGGCCAACAACTTTCCCGCGGAAACGGTCAAGATGCCGGATCGATATTTCTCGAAACTTACCAGCCAGCAAACACGCTTCCGGTAGAGATAGCAAACTAGAAACGAGGAAAACGCGCGGCACGTCAGATACAACCGGTTGCTGTCCACGCAAAAAGACATCCGTTGCTTACCGAGTGGGGAAGTAGATGGAGACCTAAAAACCGGTGAGACAATTTGACTTAAATGGTTATAATAGCCGGTCCGGAAACAGGAAGAAGCAAGGAAAGAAGGAAAAGAAGATAATGCTGACCTGAGGTTGAGGCGGAATTGAGTTTAACAGCTATAAAATACTGTAACAGACGTTCAGCCACTACGACTGAGCAGGCCGACTGTAGGGGAAAAAAACTGACCAAGGGAATGTGATAAAGCTACTAGGACACGATTGAGCTTTCTCCATAATGTAAACAAACAGCGAAAAGGTCCAGACTGACCATAGAAAAGGCCGTGGCACTTGATACAAAATTTGCTATACATACAGCAAGCGGGGTGCGCTGGACCATCAGGCGGAGCGGCATGACGGGGTACGGCGCCCAGTGCTTTTCCACGAGTACGAAGAGCACACCGAAGACCACACTCGCGACGAACAGACCCCATATTAGAGGATGTGACCATGGTATCTCCTCCATAGTCTTCAGACTGAATCCGAGAAGGAGGCATCCGACGGTGGTGACGAGGGTGAGCGACCCGAAAATATCTATGCGCCTCAGCTTGTCTGCCAGGCTCTGGTTCTGTACTTCGTACGGCAGCACAATGTTCACTTTCCACGCGACGAGCACGATGCTGAAGATAAGGATTGGTATCTGTTATTTCCGTTCGTTTCGAGTTTCAAGTTTCGGGGCCGGCATTCGTTTTGTGAACGAAAGCGGTAGCATTATTTGGGTCAGCCGCGCACGAGGAATTCATTAGGGCAGGATTAGTGGCGGACAATCGAGGCTCAAGGGAAAGAAAGCATACCTGAAACATGAACGCCGCACGCCTATTGGTAAGGATTATCGTGAGCGAAATGTGCATGTGAGAAGAAAACATGGAGAAAATCGGCGTACCATCCAAAATTATCACTGATCCAGCCACCTACAGGTCCGCCCAGTCCGGAACCCATTCCATAGAGTCTGTACAACATCAAGAGGTTAGACTGTGGAAGGATGTCCAGCCGTCGACCAGGGTAAAAACGGAATGCTCACATGTTGGCCATGCCTTGGTAAAGCCCCCGCTGTTTCCTAACGGTATTACGAACAACCCATAAATCACGGAATGCACAAGTGAATAGCCAGGTTGTAGTCGGACTGCTACTCACAGAGGAATTAGATCCGTGACAGTCACGCTGGAGACTGTTTTACGGTATGCATGCGCGTATGTACCGGGAGGGATGTGCAAATCGATAGGCAGATACGATTGATCAGTAAGAGAGCGCGAAGGGCACGTAATGAAAGGGGCGATTGACCTGTCATGACACTAAAACATATTCAACACACGAGTTACGATTTAAGGCACAGGAGCGAAGGAAGACAGAGTGGGGAGACCAGACGCACCCTCCGCCACCCATCCCTGCGATTGCACGCGCAACGAGGAGTGTATTCATCGATGGCGCCAGGCCGCACATTACAGTACCCAAGCCTGAAGTACAGGTCGATCGCACAAGATAGTAAGGACGTTGATCCATGAGTCCGCGGAGGCGGTAAAGGGCTAGGCTGCGTACCAAAAAGGGATAAGGCCAACAACATAGCGCCTTTCCGACCCAAGATATCCGAGAGCCGCCCTGTTTAAACGGACAGGTTTAGTGCTTGCTGCATTCTCGTGCACCAATTCTATCTGGCGCGTTACGCACCGTAGAGCGGGGTGAAGCAGCAGACTGATCTAAAGAATGGATTGGCGCATTGTGTTAGTTGTGGGAAGCGGAAGGTACTTACAGCAAGTAGGACGTGCCGATACTTTATGCAAGGAATAATGTGTACGCATTACGACGTGGGTGCTGTCAGGAGAACGGGTCGAATGACGCAGAGATTGCATTCGACGCACTATGATGACTGGTTTGACCTGTTGAATTGACTGCCAATCGGCGCGAGCAGAGTGGCAACGACAGTGCCTGACGTGAAGCTGCGATGAGGTACGTGCTCAAGAGAAGTGCACAGACGGCGACACACCGTCAAGGGCTCCAAGAAAGACGGCGGACCAGAGTCCGGCGAGAATCCATATGAGCTCTGAACGGGTATGTTTATTTGCTGGTGCGATGGCGGACTGGTCGACTGTGCCGTCGGACGAGACATAGCTATCGGAATCTATGAGAGTATTATAGGATGAGGCGCGGTCGTTGTTGTCGAGGAGGGGGCGGGATTCAGAGTCGAAGGGAGATTGTGGGGAGCGGTGAGGAGACATTTTGGATACCGAGGGCGCGCTGTAAGTAAGGGCGCATAGAAAACCGGAGGGGAGATAGGGCTAGTGCTTAAATACTAAATAGACAGAAAACGGGATGTCACGGGCAGACGCAGGGAAAGGTACAAAGGAGCATGCTATTGCCAAATGATAAAAAGCAACGGAAAATGCAAAATGCAAATAAATCGATTTACGCATCGGACGGGATAGTCGACCAGCGCTCATGCGTATGTACATCCATCTGCCGCCGTCGACGTCCGAGTCCGACTGCTGTCCTGACTATGCCAATGGCCCAGTCTTCTCATCTCCGCGATCGTCGGACCCTTTGCTTCCGTGTCGGCCGGACAACAAGATAGCCTCCGCCAGATCTCAACTACGTACTTGCCATAAGCGGTACTTACTCGATGTATGGTGTAACGGTCGCCGTGGCATTCGTATTCACCACAAATGGGAAGAAATTTTTTCATGGCCGTACCATTTATCAGTCTGCCATCTACATGTACACGTTGTGCCAGTCCTCTGAGGCCGGGAACGCCGCAAAGGAACGGTGTCATTGTCCATCTGCTTTTCCGGTTCCTCGTCCCCCCCGGATTCCTGTGTGGCGGCACCACCATGTCCGGACACCTGCCCTTGCCTTGTCTGTTCCTTGTTTTCTCCTCTCATTTTCTCAAGCTCTCCCCCACTAATCCGCCACTGCTCGCCTCTCAAGTTCCCATCTCCTTCCCAATCGGACGTTACTTCTGACCTTCAAACGCGCCCTGCCTACGTCAATCCAGCCCCCCGACTTCATGTCGTATGCACCCATCCACGTCAGGAGAATTCCCGATGTAACCTGACCTGACCAACTTTGCGTTGCTCAACGATATTTCTGTCTCTCACATGTCAGCCCTATTCCAGACCCGAGCTGCTAGCAGCCATATCTCTCCATTTGTCGCCTCCTACATTTGTGGCATTTATCCCCGTCCCATCTTTTCTTTTTTTCATTTCATGCTCACCGCACATTATTCTTTTCCTGCATCTCAAGTTCCCTCAAGTTTATCCAGCCCTCTTTCATCATGTTCGACAAATACATCACCCAAATACTAACAGTTTTCTTTTCCCACAGGCGGTCTTCATGCTCTGCGCAAATCTGGCCTTCGATTTCACGAAACGCGTTGGTACATGGGTTTCCAGCGGTGTCCCCGCATTGCACGCACAACGCATGACGCTGTCAATGGAGCAGGTGATCGTGACATTAAGATCCGCAAAGTCTACTCGTAAGTAGCACCGAAGACTAGTGGCACCATGTAAGTTGCCCTGACAGCTGGGTACCCTGATTGCGGCGTCGAGGTCGATGATAACTGGCTTATAAATGACGGTGCTGACAACGCCGACGCCGGACCTGCTACCCCGAACACATCGACCGTGACTAACGCTCATCTTTTCGCGTCGTTCATGTGTTTGCGAGACGGTGACGCCGCCATCTCGTAGATGGACATATCACTGTCATGTCTGACCGGCGTCTCCGATTTCTCTGTCGCGCTTCACGTCTAAGCCATCTTTTCTTTCGGAATTGCTTGGATTGCCTGGCAGCGTAGTCGACAATTTTCGTAACCTTTTTTCCCCGATGCTATGACGCACTGGCACTTGTTTATGGCACATACTAAATCTGGGCATTCTCTGCGGCCAATTGGTCGTGCTCCCACGCAGCTGGTGTCCCGATCATATGGAAATCCTGGAGCAATCTTTCATCCCCTTCTAATCCAAGACGATCCGTACCTGTCGGTCCCGACTCTGAGCTTCATTTTCCAAGAAAGGTGCTGTGCTGCTATGCTACTTTGCCCGTAAAAGCCCCGCTGCGGGGCTGGATGTAGCGTTGCACCTTACCGACGTAATGTTGTACCATGATGAAAAGGTGTAGCTCTAGAATTCGGCTTCGGCGTCGTTTGTACGTTCCACACCGCTACATATGTTCTGGAACTCTGGTTCTTCTGCGCGCTAGGCGGTCGGTCCTCCACTCTGGCCTGTCTACCTGTGATGACGTCGTGCTCTCTGTTGTCGTCATCCATTTTATAAGCTTTTTCTCCCTTTAGGTGCGTTTCGCGAAGGGGCTCTTGATATACTTAGGTAGGCTAATGCTTCGGGGTTCTAAGATTTCTGAAAACAGGCTTGTCTATCTCAGCATGTACGAAAGTCGATGAAATCGTAGGAGAGAGGTCATCTCAACGACAGCGGTCGGCAAAATCCGTCAATCATCGGCAGGCAAGGTCTCTTTGCTTCCAGGTTCTTCATCCGTTTGTTTTCGTCATCGTTAACTTTCCGGTCAGATTGACATGCTGCCACAGTTTCCCTTCCTATAAGTTACCCTTCCCCCAGACGTCGAATAGGATTTGCCTATGACTCTTCTTCTTCACGCGCTGCCCGCGTGGGATATGCACTTCGTAGCTTTTACGCTAACAGGGCGGACGAGAATGAATGATCTATCCGTTGCCCACTCCCTTCCCTCCCCTCCCTGCCAAACGTACACCTCTCTGGGCGCTATCCTCAGCGGCTTCTCGACATGAGGAGAGCAAAAGAATGTTCGTAAGTTGTTCCATTAGAATGTTTTCATATCACGGGCACGAAGTGTATAGTCGGCTGCTTTCTAAGCACGATATACGAAAATGACATTGACAGGATTTGTCTGTCAAGGTGTGTTTGAGTTTGAGATATCACGCTCGTGCAGTTGTAGGGTTATAGAGCGGCATGGGAACACTGGAAACGCTCTACATTCCGGGAGGCAAGTGGATGACTCGAAAGCATTTTAGGTTTGAAAAACAATTGAAAACAGTTGTCCTTCCTTCGCCTGTGGCGGTTTACGTAGCGGCAGGGTGTAGCAAATTGTTGGATGTTTTCCCGACACCGCGTTTACTAAGCTGCAGCGGGGAAATCCGCGACGCCGCAGGGGGTGCTGGAAACGTTCCACAGGGGCGCCTCGTGCTCCTGCGCGAGTACATGTGGCACTGGTATCGGTCCCTTCCCGTCGCTGCCCTCAGTAGCCCTCGTTTGCAGCACCCATTCGGGCCTCTCTCCTTGTCTGTCTTATATCCACTCTCACAAGTGCGTCCAGGTCTCACCTCGCTCACAATACGATTTTTACTCGAGGTACATTCGCAGATCCCCGTTTTCCTTAACCTCGTGCTCAAGCCTCAAGGCGCATCCGCCATCTACATAGGCTGACGAAGTGTCCTACTACCTGTTGATTCCAAAGCAGGATAAACTAGGATGTTGAGTTGTTCCGTTTAAGCAATTACGAAGTATGTTTTCTCCCTTTCTGTTTCCGCTGAGAACGGGAAGATTAAGCTCCCGCGGTCTCTCATTCGCAGATCTTATCCAGGCAAAATCTCTACAAATCATGATGGGACGCCAGCCGATAAATGGAGCTTGCTCCGCCTCTTTTCTCTGACAGTTTCCAATTTTATCCCTCACATTACCGCCGCCACTACCTACCTTTCTCACACTGTAAAACCTTGCCTCCATTAGTGCTTTTCTCCTCCTTTCATGTCGCAGCCCTGTCCCGTGGTCTTCAGCTATGTGTCCTGTCTCAATGGCCGCAAATCTATTTGCAAGTGCATCCACTCATTCCCGTAAGCATGGTCTACTTGGATACCGTTGCTTTCGCTGACCGGCCTGGCTCGAAGCCCGACACGCCCTCAGCGGGCCACCGCTCGTTCTCACTCAAGTACTGTGAATTGGCGTCTTCTCCGCTGGAATATGCGTTTGCGATGGGCTCTGTTGCTCGCCGTGTTATTGTACTCAGAAAGGTAGCATTAGTCAATATCGCTCTTGCGTCGCACTATGTTCCTGGGGGTTGCTCGGTCACTCGTCCCCTCAGTTCGATTATCTCTCTTTTTCAGTCAATTTTCGCTTCTGCTTGCGCTTTGCACGGTCCCGGTTTACGTGTAGGATGGCATCCTTACCGACATTGAAACAAGCGAGGTCGGACAGCCACCGTTCTCCCGCAGCTCTCCACGATTACGCTGCTCCTCCGGAACAGTCTTCTTTTCTGGTGTTTCTGACATGTAAAATTACTATCTTGCCTGTCGTATAAGGTGCACTTACTCACGGCGACCAGCGCTAGAAGCGAGCGGCGATCTTTGCCACGCCGTTCAACGGTCCCCGCCGCCGCGCCGCGCTTCTAGTCTCAGTGTTTGGATGATCGTAAGTACGTCCCGTCAATGGGGATGCAACGGTAAGTATTGTATTTTGGGAGAGGGGAGGAGCGGAAGGTTAGTCTTTAGCAAAATACAAATTTATATGTTTGGGTAGATTGCTCAAAAAAGTACATAAGTAATAAAGGGAATTTTTTCAAGAGGCGCTATGGCACAATCGACAATACTCCATCATATTCTTACACATGCATTTCGTTCATTTACTTTCGTGGCGACTTTCGTAATCGTAGCTCGAATGAATCATCGTGGATCCCCACCTTTTATTGTCATGGTTTGTTGGACGAGGGGGGAAAGGTGGACGATGGTTGACTGGAAAGGTGATGACCGTGATAGGATCATGCGAATCCAGTTTCAACAGAAAAAGCACTGAACAGGATGCAAGTAAGTAGCTATTTATCTCGTCGTCTCGGGATTTTCTCTTCCAGCACACCCTGACGGTTTAAGGAGCCTGGATGTCCAGTAGCTTTCCTTACATCAACAAGTTTGCAGTTAGAAGTTAGCCATAGAGAGTCCATAGAAGGTACGTATGCTGAGTTGCCAAATACCAGCTGTTCGCTCAATTCTGGGATCCACTCGCTACAGTTATTGAATACCCTGTCTACTAACTTTTCTTTGACCACGACTGCAAATTCTACAACGTGATGCAGGCGTTGGTCGACTTCGTGTCCGTATTGCCTCCTGGTAGACCTTCAACCATGTTACCGCCATGGCTCATGCCTACGGGCATAGCCCTTATCTGGTTGTCATTAGCTGTACGTCCTTCCTGGTGGCGGCCACTGATCTTCATACCCACATGTCTGTTATACCTGTACGGCATCTTCTATACCACCACTGGCAGCGCAACATCGGACTTCGGTCTCGCTTCTGCCATGGCCACGTACATACTAATGGCATCCGATTTCATGCTGGTTTCGAATCCACAGAAAGACCTGCGCCTCGTGGGCCAAAAGGAGCCCATTTACCTGGCATCATGGTCTGCACGTATGGCTTGGGCGTTGAACTTATCTGCCTCTCCGCGCGGCCTCGGCTGGGCCCATGAACCTGTACGCGCAATACGTCCCCGCCCTCGTCCCCAGCCACGCTTCTTGTTCGTTTTCAAGCAGCTTTTCTGGTCTCTATACTACATACTTCTCTTCGATGTCTTGACCATATACGTCCGCTCCAATCCCACCCTCGCAAAGGGTGGCCCGTCTATCTATACAAGCAACTGGTGGGATCGACTGTTGTTCCCACTCGCGTTCGGCGCAACCGCGTATCCACAAGTTGCTTTATACTACACGGTTTTGTCTGCTGTTGTACTCAGCACCGGCTTTACGCGCCCAGAGGATTGGCCGCCGTTGTTCGGTGCGTTCACAGATTTGTGCAGTATACGCGAGCTTTGGGGGTGTGTTTCATTTTTTCCTGCGTGTCAGTCCTTGAAGTGTTTCCATTGCGTTTAGCCGGGTCTGGCACCAGATGTTAAGACGAGTAAGTGCCTCGTCCGCTACGTGTCACGGAAAGCTAAACTTCTGTTTAGCCACTTATGGCTCATAGCGACTTCGTCGTCCATAAGCTTCTGCGACTTGCGCGCGGAATTACTGCAAGCGTATTGAAGCTTATAGTGGCCTTCCTGCTATCGGCCTGTATCCACCATGCGGGAGATTACGCCATGCTTCGCCGTTTTGACCCTGGTGCATTGATTTTCTATTCCGCACAGGCACCCGCGATCGCAGTTGAGATGGGTGTCTTGGCGCTTGCTCGGGGCTTGCGTGTGCCGTCGACGTTCATTACGCTCTTTGGTTACCTGTGGACATGGGTATGGTTCGCGTATTGCCTCCCTATCTACCTTGAGCCGGTCGTACGGGAAGGATTACTGTCGGATGGACTCAACTACAGCATCATTCTCGGCCTATGGAAAGGAGAATGGGTACCAGAATGGAAAGCATCACCTTCGATGACAGGACGATAGGTACGGGCTGTTTTGGACCATTTTCTTCCATCCTTGTTCTAAGTGTATTCTAGACGAGAGTCCGGCAATCGGAAAAGGGCGAAGCCTCCTAGCCTATATTTCACCTGTCGTTCACTTACATACTTAGACTGAGGCACTAAATCCTGACATTTATTGTCTGTCGTTAACTGGGTGTCCTTCAGCGTACATCCTGTAAAAACATGAGAGGATCTGGTGCTCGAAAATAGCATATATATTTTGAAGTGGTCACATCAGTTACTGTCACATCGCGCCAGTCATATGCTTGCACGGTTGACTGTGAGCAGTGTTCGTATTTGTACACTTGCTTGTGCTCTTTTCCATTCCGCCATTCAACAGCTCAGCGCATATCTGTCGCTGACGGTCGCTCCTTCCCTGCGGAACCCAGTGCTCGTCGCGCCAGTCGTAGACGAGCGAAACGCCCCGCTCCTCAATCAGCAATGCCAGCTGCAACTCCCGCTTGCACCGAACCAGTGGTCGAAGTCCCCTCGCCCCATGCCGGCTGGAGATCTGTCTTTCGCTTCACTAATTCCTCGTCGAAAAAGCTCACCGTCGATACACACTTCCGTGGACCTGTCACCGCTCCACCTCACCCTCACTCCTTGACAGTAAATGGCATCGACCAGCGCTCCTCGTATAACTCCTCCAACACCCTCTCGAGCGACTCGAATAATGCATTGCAATCTGCATCAGGTTACTCGATGCATGCACACGGCAGTCGTTCGTCACGTCCGCCCCCTCGACAGAAGTCGGCGGACGCGCTACTCCAGCTTCAACAGTTTCAGGCTGCTGGCCCTTCGCGGACGCGGCTCAAATCTGGCCCCACCACGCGATCCAGCCAGCCCAAGTCACCACGGAGACCGGGGATGAGTCCCGCCGCGCCACCACGCTCGACATCGTCGTCGTTCAAGCCGCCGGGTGACATCAAGGGCGACTCTGGCAAGTCTGCACATCCGCTGTCTCCGAAGAGCGTGGGAAGATTCATTCGCCGCGTTGCTTCTGCACCGAATGCAAAGGGCCTGTTCAATTCGGGCGCATCGTCGAAAGGTTATAAGCATGGCTTCATGAAGAACGGATATCTCTCGCCTACGACCCCCGGCGCGCCTACCCACGGCCATCGTGCGAACGGGGAGGGCACTGATTCACTCGAAACGATATCCAGCTCTGCATCATCCTTGCGTAACAACAAGAAATACGGTGCGCAATACTCTAATGGGGTAGCTACGGCGGATATCGACTGATGTCAATTACGCAGGCAACGAACTGGAGCCGCCACCATCTCCAGCGTTCAGGCGAACTTATTCCTCCAACTCAATCAAAGTGCGCCAGGTCGAAGTGGGACCTTCCAGTTTCTTGAAGGTCAAGATGCTTGGAAAGGGTGACGTCGGCAAAGTATATCTGGTGAAGGAGAAGAAGACGGATAAACTTTATGCAATGAAAGGTGAGCGCGCTTCAATCTGTTGTCGCAGCCGTCGCGACTTTCCGGTCGTCTCTGACATGTCTCTCGTAAGTTTTGTCCAAGAAAGAGATGATTGAGCGCAAGAAGATCAAACGTGCACTTACTGAACAGGTTTCGCCGATCCTATGACTTTTGTTTGTTTGTCAGCTCATGCAGCGTTAGGAAATATTGGCGACAGCAAATCATCCGTTCATAGTCACGTTGCATCATTCGTTTCAAAGCGAAGGTTTTTTGTACTTTTGCATGGAGTACTGCATGGGTGGCGAGTTTTTCCGTGCCCTGCAGACGCGGCCTGGAAAATGCCTGCCTGAAGACGGTGCACGGTTTTACGCGGCGGAAGTGGTAGCAGCCCTCGAGTACCTTCACTTGAATGGATTCATTTACCGTGACTTGAAGCCCGAGAGTCAGTTTGTCCGCCATATCTTAAATTTTTTTTTATTGACGACTTGGCATTCACAGACATCCTGCTACACCAGTCGGGGCATATCATGCTTTCAGACTTCGACCTTGCAAAGTCGTCAAGCGAGCCCGCGGCCCTACCAGGTATGATACACGACGCGACGAACGGAGTACGTACCTGGTTGTGGCGTTTTAATCTTTATGCGTCTGATATCTTAATTCCACAGCTACCTCTTGTCGATACCATGTCGTGCACGGCAAATTTCCGTACGAATTCATTTGTGGGCACGGAGGGTACATACTTTTGTGTTTTCCTGCTTTGGAATGGTTTCCCTGAAATTTTACACCCCTAGAATACATAGCGCCGGAGGTTATTCTTGCACAGGGTCACACCGCCGCCGTTGACTGGTGGACGTTGGGTATTTTGATCTACGAGATGATCGTACGTCGTCTTTTCGCGTGTATCGTGCGCATTTATTGGTGCTAATCGATTTGAATCTCTTCCCATATATATTACGGGTGGCGTCTAATCTACGCTTCTTATCATGACCATGTGCTACGGCGGGTATAATACGGTTGGCCTTTTTTGGACTGCGCCGCAAACACCGCCGTCTGTGTGATTTACCCGCCTGTCCATACGATGTACAATGGTCTTGTATGTTGACGCAATGTTGTCCACTGAACTCACCCTTTTCTCCCACGCATCTACTTATGTTCATCCTCGATACGTCAACAAACTCGCTTTGTAGTACGCCACAACGCCTTTCAAGGGGAATGAGCGCGATCAGACGTTTGAAAATATACGACTTCAGCCTGTCATGTTCAAGGACATGCCCAGGGTGTCAAGGTGCGTTTCAGATTGAGCTTGGCATTCACGCTTATCTGTGATTCTACTTTTATTTATTACTTTTCCTTGTTGTCTATGCGTTGACAACATTTAACTGCTATTTTCGTCTAGCGCATGCAAAGACTGTATATTGCGCCTACTCGACAAGAAAGAGCGGCAACGACTAGGAAGTAGGAGCGGTGCGAGTGAAGTGAAGGCACATAAGTGGTTTGCGAAGATTTCATGGGGCCTTCTCAGGCATCAGCGACCGCCGGTACGTGTTTTTTCGTCCTTCATTGTGGTGTTGCAACTAAGCTATTTATTGTTGAAAGATTGTGCCGACCTCGTCGAATGGCGTTGATGCTGTCAACTTCCGGCAGATCAAGGAAAGTCATTCACTGCATCTAGAAGAGCAGGAGATCCGCGGTATGTAGTCAACACTGAATGCACGGTTTGTATTGTTGACATGTTCCGCGTAGGGGTCGCAGGGGCTGGCTACGCTGGTACACCCGGCGTCTCTGGGGAGGACGGCATGGAGACTCCCCTGACCGGCATAGGCTTCAAAGACGGAAAAGACTTGTTCTCAGGCTTTTCCAATGTTACTCTCGAATATGATGGCGAGTAGGGCTGGCTGGCTGGGAACGTCAATTTTCCCTCTTGTGTCCAGTCCAGTTCGTCACAAAAGGTGCTCAACCTTATTTTGCACCCATCCATTTTGTATATTCCCGCATTTAGACCAAAGTCATACCCCCATTGCAATCTACTGCTATCCAACGCTCGTTTTCTATAGTGCATCTGACGACACTCGTAATGATGGTTCTTTCGTTCTTGATTTTCGGCTCTGGGATTCGTTGTTTTCTCGTTGTAATATATATCGTTCCGACAGTCCTTGACTCATTCCCACCTTACGTCCCCATTCGAATTCATTCGGAACCACCCGGAATGTGCTTGTTTATGCCATATTTTCCTGCCGGTTACAATTCCGCTCTCATTTCCTGGATCGTCTTATTGCTCGTTCATACAATACAACACTTTATATACTTCATTTGAGACGGTCTTCGTATCATTTGGCTCTCGTGCTTTCCCCTTGTTCCTTCCCGTTGGCCCTGCGTGTTAACTGCGCGCATGACCTGAGGAAAACATTACTTATTATCTTAGGAATTTTCGAATCAATGTAGGATATTTCCGGTATACGCCATTACAGAAGGTGGATCACTATCATACCAAAGGGAGGTCAATTACATATTGGCTGCACTGCCATTATTCAGTTCGTTACGATAGAATCTTATCGGTGTGGTGTGCGCTTTCAAACGTTGAGTAAAATGTAGGAGTTGAAGCAGATGGGAAGAAGGGTTCAGTCAAGTATGCATGCGAGCACACCATCACGCCATCGTACCGTCTCGTTGATGCCGTCGCAGTCAGTTTGACGGGCACGCGTTGCAGATCTTCCGCCCGGATATCCAATGAGTGCCCGGCTCACTTGATGTTCGCAGCCGCCGTCCGCTTCCACCGACTGCGAGCTTCGGAAGTGCTTCGGAAGGCTTCGGCCGCGGGTGGCTCGCCTGTTCGTCCATCGACCAGTTCGCTTTCTGCCACGGCGATTTCCCCGTCTGGCATGTTCTGTCGATGAAGGCGGAGCGGAACCAAACTGGTCTCCAATGAGTCAACACATCGAAATTAAAATTCGCCCATGACAACCGTTGGAAATATAACTGACACCATGGGAGAAAACAACAGGAGACTGTCCTACACATCAAGAACGAACGCCGCCCGCGGGGGCTGCGAAGATTCGACCTTCGACAGTTAGGCGCGGGAGGCTTGTGCCCACAGAGGCCGAACAGGCCCAGAAAGACTCGAGACGCACTTATAATAAATCACATTCCACAGTCTCGAAAGGGAGTACCGTGATACGGCGGGTCTGCCAATTGACTCTGATCAAGCACACGGCACGTAGCACCATGATACTTACTCTAACTGTGGAGCGACACCAACGTGTATAGCTCATGTTCGGGGAGCGGGAGCGGGATCATGCAGGGTTGCGGTGACGCAATTCAGTTAACAATGCAATCTTGAACTCAGAGTCAGATTCGGAAATCCGCGTCAGTCAATCAGAGATGATATATGCAGATAAGTATATGCACGTACGTATAGTACGGTATACCCCACAGTCCAGATACCTGGCTCACAGAATGGACGGGCATCGGTCGCGGTCGAATCAACGCCATGAGGATGCGGTGGGTCGGGGTTTCACATTTCCGTCTGCCTCTGGGAGACTAGCTCATGCACATGGCCTCATGGAGCGTCTATAGATCTACTCTGCAAATAAAAGCGAAATCATGGGTACCGCCGTCTGTATATATTAGGAAAAGCCTTGAAATAGACATTCAGTCTCACCTATGACAGATCTACTGCCCGTGCTTCATTTGAAAAACGCTTGCCCCCGCCCGCCCTATGTCTGACACTGTTTATAGTCGATATCGATGAACCAACGGATCTAAATGGTCAAAATGCCTCTTAGTGGCATATAAGATATCGATCACAAGGGCGCCGCAGACGTCCGGTACGCGGGGCATTGCACTGACAAAGGCGACGAGTCGTGCGCGGAAATGCGAACAGTGTGGACCCATACCTTCAATCCCGCGCTCCCAGAAGTCAAAAGAACACCGGCAGGCGTTAGAAGCTAAGTGATGCAACAACAGCGAACTTCTCAGACCCACCGTTCGCCCGTCCGCGCAACCAACGCTTGGAAGCGCTCGGCATTCGGCAGGCGCACCAGACCTTGATGCTTGTGATGGTGGCGCAATGCCCACAACACTGGGTTTTAATAATAAACGATCCACGAGGACACGGTGAATCCCTTGGAATGGGGTATACCGGCGGCGGGCATACCCACTTGCCTAGCGCCAAAGCTAAACAGTTCGCAAGGACGCCAACGGCCTCTTTTATCGATGGCCAAGTCTTCCGAAAGAGTGTGACGGAGAAGAGTATTCTGCGCAGAATGAGGCTGTGGTACTATGGAGCTCAACACCGAGTTCGCCGTATAAACAAGGCGCATATACTTCAAGTCCTTTTTACTGCCTCGTGCGTTCTTCACTTGCACGCGTCCGCGTCATTGATCACGATCACCTGGCGCAATAGGCTAAAAATAAGCGAGGAATGACCATAAGGAATTCAAATGTTCAAATGTTCAGACGTGCGCACTCGTCAACCGATGCGTACCCTGGGAGCTTGCGACCCATGACCACCGGGAGCTCCACTGTCTGTAGAGCGCACCTTCTCAAAGTTGAAGCGGCTCCCCGTGGGATGAACATCTTGATAATGTTCAAGCCCCCGGAAAGCAAGTCCCCGGAAGGGCTCTGACCAGCGACGCCATCTAGGGTGACCATGAGCCTTTCTTGAGCCCCCGGAAGCCAAACGGAGGAATCAATGTCACCCTCGATCCCCCATCTTTCGATCGCACAAAAAGGTTTGTCAGTCGCTTTGGCTCCGTTAGGAGCATGCACGGGCGCCGAACCTACTATGTACCAGCGTCTTTGTACATGTACAACCTCAAAGAAACAAGGGTCAAGCAATACAGGTTAGACTGACCAAAGCAATGGGGCGATGATAGTAACGATCCACTGACAGCATATAATGGGCCCGGTTCTTGATGATAGTGACGAGAGCTCTGGGCTATGATTTCAATGGGAGAACTTGAGAAAACGGGAGGATCTCGACATCCACGGGTGATTCCGAAGGTTGCCCAGTTAGGAATCTGTGGAAGACGGCTACGAAGAAAATGGCATAAGAGGATCGAAGAATTGGGACGCACAATTGAAGAAGGATCATGTTCTTGGTACAGCGACGAGTGGATGTCATCGTAGGAAACATAGCCCAGGAGTGCGTCGAGACGCGAGCGAAGACGTTCAGAGACATGGCGGGCTCACATTGGATGGTTCGATGAGCTAAGGTAGAGGGAATATGACCAAAATTTTGTATACAGTCCCGGGGCCCTTCGTATAGCCGCATGATAATCAATCGTCGTTATTACCTATGCCAAAACGCAGCAGCGGACACGAAGAAGTCCGAGAGCTAGTGTCAGCCACTGACGCTGGCAATTTTCAGTTGTCACTTTTCTGTGCGGCCATTGGTACGTAGACTCTAGCTTGGATTGGCAGGAAGATGAAGAAGCAGTGCTCACCCCCGGACGAAGCCATTGTTGTTTCAACAGCTACGTACTAGATGTCCTAGCACATCGACCATATGCGGTTAGCGCGGCCTGTGAAAGATCCTGATTTAATAGAGGATGTGTATTCACATCAGGACGAGAGAACTTAGGGAAACCAAGGGATCGGGGTCTTGTTGTAGGATACGGGAAAATGGCGCCGATTTTACGCTAGGAAGACTGGTGCGAACCCGGCCCGCCTCTGGGAATTGGGAAACCCACTCCGCGGGAATCCAGCAGTGAAAACAACCACGCGCCACACAGAGGTCGACGTATTTGCAATCTCCAATTGCTGCATGACTTCTGCGTCCGTAAAGACCTAAAGAATGAAGAACAGATAACTTCGGAGCGCACCTTCTGTCATTCGGAACATGGCTGTCCGGAAAAATATGTCGAGTCGGCTAGCGCAACGATCATGGTTGTTGGTTGTAGACATTCATGTCCATCGTGACGATATCGATGGCTATTGTCTGTCCGCGGTTGGCCGACCGGGGTGATTCGAAACAGCCGTTCCAAGTGAAAAGTGGAGAAGATTTTTCCTGTATACGTACCAGCGTCACTGTGAACGCGCGCGCCGCGCGGGAAGAGGCGGGGACACCCGAATCCAGAGCATTGACAATGTGCTCCGCATACTGCCATTATTGAAGGGAAGATTGGCAATTTCGCAGAGGAGTCTCCGATGCACGAGCGGCCGTTCAACGTAAGCGAGCAGTTGATGAACGGACGCCGCAGGCGAGCGACTGCCAGTGTGAACAGACGCAAGCATGCCCAAGGGTCCAAGTCGAAGCGGAAATCATGCCCGTGCGAGCATGAGAAAGAGAGATGGATGTAGAAAACAGAGATAAATGGTCCTACACACATACGGTTCATAGCCCCCCAAAATAGAGACATCGCTAAATGCCCATTTTCTGCACGCGCACGAATCATGCACAGGGTGTACCTTGTTACCTCGCTCGCCCAAATCGCGTATTGCGGAGTCCTCTGCTCTCTTCCATCTTGCTCTTTCAAGCTTAAGTGCTGTCCTCGAATCACTTGTTAGCTGGGAAGATGCTCTGACTTACATAGCCGCAATACCCAGAAAGATGGCTTGCCGTGTTAGACCGCACCTACTTGGCATCGGTTACAGCGGGCGACTCTCCCACTCACGTGTGTCTCTGGTGACCGTGGTTCAATCCACTCTAGCCTCCCGGAGTCTCGGAGCCCTGGGAAAAGGATATATATCCCTCGTTAGTATCGCCTCCCCCCTCATCCATTAATGCTCTCACGCGTGTTAGGTCCTTTAGGCTTGTGGACATTTTTGTCCACTTTGTATTCGGATTTCTGCAGCACATGGCAAGCAAAACGCACGCTGGCAATTTGAAAAAAAAAAAAGATCGGCCGACCAAACCGCACACCGTTTCAAACGTAAAACTGAACAAAACAGGATTTCAACAATCAAAGAGCTCGGGGCAGAACACCGTGGATAAATTGGGGAAGTGCGGCTCACCTGAAGAAGCAGTATTGAGAACGCAAGGGTCCTTCAGCCCTTGGTGCCAGTACGTAGTCGTGCAGGCTGGCATGTTCAAATGGGTCTGGTACTACCCAATGGTGGAAGAACGGGCATCAAACGTACACGACGAAAAAGCACGCCCAGTAACAGCAGGAGGGCGTTCACTAACAGAAACCTGGTATCCAATAACAGGACGCGGCTATCCCCTGGCAGAAGACGTCCAAACGGAAGGGCGGTTGATGAATGGCGCATACCATGCAAAGACTGCAGTTTCTCGGTGGTCTGGACCCGTCTCTCTCAACTGGACAGGCCAATGACTTTGAGTGCGGTTGGCACCAGGCGTGACGTACGGCTGGTACACCGTACTGGAAACCAATAACCTGACTGCACCCTAACCGTCGGCGGTACCCGCAGACGTCCTGTTATCTATGGTTGTGAACCAGGAAAGGGCGAACAGCGATCCAAAGACTCGACCCAGACTGAAACTGGTACGGTTGGAGGGCGGACGGAAGGAGACGTTTGCGGGGAGCGTTTGGACGTGTCATGAATTTCCTGGGTCATTTTTTTGGAGGGGAATAGACAATCGGACATGTGCGGAGAGCCTATCGTGCGCACCCAGTACGGCCTCTCGATCGCGCAGTGCGCACGCGCCAAGCAGGTGAAATGCAGGCCGCCACCGAGCGACGAGGGAAAAAATGGCTCCCTAAGACATGTTCATGCGACCAAGCTCTCTATATCGAGCGCCGACCCATTGGGTTTCGTCCCGCTAGCACGTAGACAGTCAAACGTGTCAATCCCAAGGACTGACTGGACTACACACGACACTTACTCGGCTCATCAGCCGCCCTCGCTCTGTGGCGCAAGCGCACCTGTCCGAAAGGTTGCATGCGGAATATCTACCGTGAAAATGGCGCGTATCAGCTCGTCAACGTCGTCGAATGTTGATGGAATCCACAATGTTCAATGTCCATACCTTTGTACCATTTCCACAGCCGATTTTTCTTTGCGCCACAGTCTAGCCGTTTATTTGGATTCGAGCCACTACGTTCAGCTGTGTACACGTTGTTTTCTGTCAGTACGTACAATGCGCTGAAAGCCTCGAGAGTGTGACGTACTCTCGTCTTTTCGTACTAACGCCACAAGCCGCGGGCAACAACGTACGTGGTGACAACGCAACGACTCGTCCCTCACGTACTAAGCATCGCGGCTCCGAGGCCCATTTGCGCTGCCTATCTGGGGAAAGCGTGAATACAGGGCGTGTCAGCAGGCGCCCAGATCTACAGGTCCACACAGGCCTCACCGGCTTCATGTCTTCAGGGCTCGAAACAAACGCGCGTGCATAACCGTACGCTTAAGAAAAAAGGGGGGGGGGAGGGGATAACCATGCAACGGAGCGAGGTGTGTGCGCCGATCCTTCTGCACCTGCGTCATATGTCAAGGGACACTACAAAATATGATTTTCGTTGCTATCACTGACGTGGATCAATTATCCTGGAAGCCAGAAGAAAATCCTGGCTGACCTGTATAAGCTCATGCAAAGACCATTTTTACGCGCCACGCATAACGTACCGGCGGCTCCTGACCTCACATCTACAGCTTTGTCTGTTTCTCTCTCCCTCAGAACCCTCTCTATCTTTCCGAAGCGACACGCCTGTCACAGAGAGCACACGGTGGCAGAGAAAGAGAAGAGAAAGCGCGATGATGACATTGAGAGCACGTGTGCGCGTGGAGCTCTGCAGAACTTATACTCAAATCACCGGCCGATGCGACAACACACTCTTGTCAAGGCTGGAAGCGCCAGCATGCGACAATGCACCGACACGAGAGAAGAATCCGAGCCATATTATGGCAGGGAGTTATCGTGTTACGTGACCGGGAATCTGGAAGGAGGCCAGATTCAGTTAGCGGGAACGCCATGACAGACGATTAAAAGGTAGAGTGACGCCGCGAAGGGAAGAGGGGGTAGAGGGTTGCAGGAAATGGGAAACAAGGATCGGTAACGGGAGGCAGAAATCAATGCGGGAGGCAGAATCTTGTTGCGACGACGTTCAGCTTCATGTGCAACGGGAGGCCGTCTCAGGTTGACGACAATGACAAAGACCCGGAAGATAGTATAGCGGTAAGTAATAGCGTGAATGGGTGGGTTGCGTGGAGCCGATACATACTTATGGTTGGAGGTCGTGTGGATACCCAAGCAGTTCACGTCGTACGATGTACAACAACCACAATTGTGACCATTCTAGAGAGCAGCTAGCTCGAGGCTTTGATAGAATCATTACGAACGTTTACAAGCCAACTTTCAGCCAAGTTACAGGACAGATCTCCACGAGCCGTGACGACGTCGGGCAAGGCTTGTTGAAACAGTCCAGACCAGGAAATGAATAAATGGCGCGCGTTGAATGCATTTATGGCAAATAGACTGGGAATGCAATGCAAGTCAATACAAACTTGCGACCATTGTGCTGGCGCGACGACACGAATTATGCCATGTAACGCGTCTAGCGATACGCAAAATGAGATCGTGAATTGCGCCCACAAGGTGGTAAAGTAAACTGACGGAGACAGAATGCAGCAGTGATTGCAATGGATGGTTAACGGCAACCTTAAGGCCAAACGGCGAACTAGTAGATGAACGACGTACGGTTAACTAGCGACTATGAATATCAAGTGGGAACATGTAAACGTACATTCGACTAGGTAACAGACAGCGGACTAATAAAAACAGGCAATCGGGGTCGAAATCGGTGAAACCGTTTAGGCAGCGGGTGAACATAGGTGCTGGTTAGCACGGTGGTGGTAGCGCAGACAGAGACAGGTAGCTCGAACTGCATATGTATGGATGACGATATGCGGATAGCTGTTTGTTATACAAGCTTGCTGTCTGGGCCCTCGACAGACGCACATGGCAAGCTGCCACCGTCGTTGATTTGACGGACTCACCCTGGCCAATGATACAGACTGCGAGTTGCGGGCCCAATGAGATGCGGCGAACGAATAATCCGCAGCGAATGGGGGCAACACACGTCGACGTCCGAGTCGACTAGGCGGCGAGTGCAAGCGACTGCAAAGGATGCAAGCGAGAGATGACCGGTTAACCTTTCTAACGAACGCAATATTGCATGGACTGAACAAGGCGGGATGTATAGATGACGGAAAGACAGGCAGTCGGCGGATATCACCATCGATGGAAAACAGAGTTGTTTTGCCAATTGAGATGGAGTTTTGTAAGTGTACGGATGTGGTAATAATAATCCATGTTGGACTTGGTGATCGAGGGTCTGGTGGTCGTTACCTCGGGTCTAGTACACATTGTAGACGGTGACGCGAGGGATGTAGCATATGGAGGGAAGACGTACTATCATAGGATTGACACGGGGCTAGGGAAGACACCGAGGGGATCACGAATCAGCGAGGGAAGAACTATGTGTCGGCGGTCGGGATGGGAGAAGGGCGGCAGGCGGAGGGGAGTATTATCTTGAAACGGCGATTGTGGATGGGTAAGGTCCAGACGCACGCGATCGGGAATAGAAGGCGGGGATGAACAATGAAAAAAAAGAGTGGGAAGGACGGGGATGGAGGTGCAACGGATCGGAGATGCGATTGGACGGGAGTATGGGGAAAGGCTTGGGCGGGTTAGTACTGTCAGTATACTTGGCTGGCCGACCTCTCGGGATTGGCCATCTGAAAAGACCAAAGCATCAGGTTTCCGAGCAGAAGACTCGGGGAGTACACGTGCATCTGACCATCCCAGATCAAGTCGGGCAGCACAGCTCCTGCTGCTGCTGCTGCTGCTCAGTTGCGCACCAACAGTCCAAACACCAGCAATCGGAGTGGCGGAAACCGGAGACTGCACACTCGTCGCGACAAGGGTAGCAATAAACATTAGTGGAGATGCGAAGCGAACCGGTTGATGAACCGATGGTGAGCTGGTTCATGACCGGTTTGCTGGAGATGAGTTGCCTAAGAAGAGGTTTCCTTTTCTGGGCATGACAGCCCCTGTCTCTGTGAGTTACTTAGTCCGCAATTTCAAAAGCCAACGGACGCATCCTCTCTGCCCACTCCAGCCCTGCCCTCCCTTGCCTTGCCTGGCCATCCTCCATCCTCCTCCTCCTCCTCCTCCTCCTCGCCATCCCTGCCCCATCAACATGGCCGACCTCTATCCACCAGTCCCCATCACGCGCGAGTCGCCACCAACGCCCGCCAATCCAGAACCCAGCCCATCCAGTGATTCTCACAAAGATCACAAAGAATCCAAACCGCAGGCCACCTTTCTCACCAAACTCTACGCGTCTGTCCTCTCCATCCTTCCCTCCATCCTATGCCTACTCACTCTTCTATTTCAGTCTCCTCGAAAGGCCAGAAAACCATCACATGATACGCTGGGATGAAGGTGTGTAAAACAACTTCCTGGCGCTCGAACAACAGCGCCGCCACTTCACATTCCACTTTGTTCATTATACCCTCTTTAATTATTCAGCGGGCCAACACATCATCGTTGAAAAGCCAGAAGCTCTCGCCCTTCATGTCTTGCCTTCTATCTATCGGCAATCCCGCTTCGCCAGCTTCTCACGGCAACTTAATGTACGTTCTGATCTTCTCGCCTGCACTCGTCCTTCTGACGCCCGACAGATCTACGGCTGGATGCGCAAAGTAAACCTGCGCAATGTAGACCCTGCAATTGACGACCCCGACGCGTCGACATGGTGTCAGTGCCCTTTCATTACCACTTCCTTACTCATCTCATCACATTTCCTGCAGCTCATCCCACTCTCAACCGCAATTCTCCCCCAGAGGTCGTTGCCAACTTCAAACGCCGCGTGCCCCCACGAATTCCAAAGCCCCGCAAGCGCGAGCCGGAATTGACGATCCCGCCACCCCGCACAGCGCTCGGTCTAGGCCCTGGTTCCCTTCCGATGGCAAAGCAGGCTATGGTGTCGCGTCCGCGAGGCTTTTCCAGCCCTGGCACCTATCCGCCATCGTTCTATGGCTCACAACCTCGTCAACAGCTACCGCCACTTAATGTACCGCCTGGCCACCATTCAGGCTATTCAATGTCCCCTGGCGAAGAATCGCCTTCGTCCATCTTTGCATTTTCCTCGACGCCTCGCGATGTATATCCTGCATACGCAGACCAAAACAACTGGTCATATAACAATACCTCGTCCTCACATTCAAGCTTGCATTCTATCCTCAACCATGGCGCAGCCGCTCGCGCGGGCGTGCAATCTTCTCCATACTCCACATTGCCTATGGAACACATGTCGCAAGCCCCCGGACACGACAGTCGGCCAAACACAGGCTATTCCTCAGTAATTTCACACGACAGCCGTCCGAATACGGGCTACTCCGTCTCTTCTGTCACGTCCACATACGAGGACAACCATAACGACTATAGCTCGCGACCCAACTCCAGCTATAGGCCGATTTCGCCTATGTCTCGCCCTTCGTCGGCGTCCTCTAGGTCGCCGTCTGGCATGAACCTGCAGTCTGGCATGTCGGGGACCTCGTTAAGTGTGCGCCGAGTACGCAGCAAGCCCCACGGGCAGGCGATGAATCCGTACCCTAGCCCAATGTACGAACAGCCACGGATGGTTTCGAACGGCGGCATGGCGTACGATCAACGGACGGACACGAATCCCATGTCCGGCATTTACGAGCGCTCCTTCGACGCACAGTCTCGTCAGACCGCGTTCGATCACCAACGCCCGAACACCAGTGGCATGTATGAGGCGCAGCGCGCGAGTACTTTGTACGAGCCGCAGCAGCGTCCGAGTACCGGGTATGAGCAGCAGCGGTCGCACACGATGTTTGATGTGCGTCCCAGCACGTCCGGTGGCATATATAATGGACGCCCCAGCATAAGTCCGCATCCGCCGCCAGCTACGACGCTTCCCTCTCTACCCCCTGCGTCGCAAATTGCGGCCATGCCTTCTCCGCGGCTGGGTGGTTTACGCTCGGTGCGGAGCATGATCCAATTGCCGAGTGTAAACAATATCGGTGGTGGCACAGCCATGGACACGAGCAACGCGTACGCCCAAGCAAACGCGCACGCCGAGTTCGCCTATGGCCTCGACGCGCCTCTCTCCGCGAATGGACACGCCGCCGCCGCCACCCTACCGCCGCCGCCTCATCCCGAGGTGCCCTCGTCGTTCATGACGACGACGGCAACTGGGCTTGGGATGTCACCACAGCCTACGACACCGACTGGCCGTCCGAACACGGGTACGAGCATAAGCAGCATGTCGCAGCACAGCGGACCGGGTACGCCTGACCACAATGGCTTTCCTGGCGTTGGGCATCACCACGGCTTTGGCACGTCCGACCGTCGGTACGAGCAGCAGCCACAGCAGCAGCGTCCGTATACGGGCGGTGGCGGGCATTACCAGCCCGGCGATATGATGCAGGAGTCGCTCGGCGCACCGAGTCAGGACAGCATTCTGGCGTACGATGGAGCTGGCGATCGCTTCGAGCCTCAGTTCGGATTCTCAGTGCCCATGAATTAAGCAAGGGTGCTGTGATCGTTCGTCAATTGTTCATTCTGTTTCGTTTCGTTTTGGATCGTTTTGTTTTTGCTTTACACGTCGTTGAGGGTATATGCCCCGGAAGGTGGCAGTTTGTTGTCACGTTTATTCTCCTTCGCGTCAATTATGTATCTCGTTCCTACGGTGTTATCCTCGCGGTGGTCGTCCGTTTTTTCATTCCTCGATTTTCGCTGTTCGTCTGCGTGCAAACATATCGTTTTCTTTGTTTCCACGCGGTCGCGTTAATGCTCCACTTCGCAGCCGGACTTGTCGTTTCCCTGATATTCTTTTTAATTGCGGTTATGGCTGCCGGAATGTTGACTGGTCCTCGTTGTAACGCAAACGCAAAAACCAGCTAACCCGCCCGACTTCGACGTGTAACCGATTTGCTCTCTCACTCTGCTTAAGCGTGTCTCTGTTTCCTGACCTCATTCTCTCTGGTCTGCTTCTGCCGTCGCCGTCGCTTGAATCTCATACGCTACTATAAGCACCGTATTGCTGTAAGTATGATTGTCTTGAACAAGTTATATATAATTATTTTTCCCCTTCCTCTCCCTCTCACCTCCCTCTTCTCACCACTGTTCATTTCTTTTATATTTTATATGTGGTATCCGTCTTTGTTCTCATTCTTTCATCGAGCACCGTCTTGTTTTTTCTTCTTTTATTTGCTTCTATATTCCACCCCCCTTAAATTTATATCATTTTCTTCCCGCTTGACATTTTCTCATATATAGCGAGCCTGTACATATAAGTTATACCATACGAACCATAACCCACTGTATGTACATCATTGTTCATGGTGGATGGATGGATTTCTCGAATTTTACAAACCTTGCGAGGCGCGCATACATGTTACACAGTGAGATTGTCGGTCCGCGAGCGTCACGGTATGTAGTACGAGGAAGAAGAAAAAAGCGGAAACGAGGGTGATGCCTAGAAATGTTGTTTGTTGCCTGCGGTAGGTAGCATCGGCAAGGTACGCACCTTGATGTCTAATTTCCTAAAATGTACACAAAGTAGCCAAAAGAAAAGAAAAAAAAGAGTACAACTTTGACCTTCGACGTGTAAACCCACCTGACGTCGGTTCGCTGTCTAGTTAAGTACTAGCTCACACCCGTGCGTGCTTCGCGCCTTCTCGAGCTGCCTCGATGCGACGTGTCGAAGGACTGCAAAAATGGGGGGAGACATCGGGGATCGAGATTGTGCGGTGTTAACAAGACGATATAATGAAGTAGAGATCTTCTTCCGGATCCCGAGTTCGAGGGTTCGAGGCTAGTAACTTGTAATTATAGGTTTGTATGTACATGCATATGGTAAAATTTTTGAAGTGTATGCATGTTATGTAAAGGTTGCATCGTGCATCGAGGACCCAAAACGCGTTTGACGTCCAACACACCCGCGCTATGCACGTCGTGGGGCTGGCTATTGTTACTCGCGCCCTCTCGTGCAGAACGTTGACAGAGAGCGTTTTTGAGGTTGGTGCATGGCGCGCGATGGGAACCTTACAATGGATCCAACGCAGCGCCACCAAACCTCTCTGTACAATCGTCATGTTCAAAATTGTCTACAGGAACAAAGGAAGCAACAATGGCGGTGTGATATATAGCCCCTCATATACAAAATCGCCCGACGCCAAGCTGGTAATCGCCGTGCAGAGTCATTGGCCAAACCCAAAGTACTTAGTGAATGCTTTGTGGAAAAAAAAAAAAATTGTATTGTGCGTTAGGCTGGGCTCCTCGGGAGGTGGATAACAGCGCATATGATCACGATATTTCTTACGTCCCAGCAGATATGAAACTCAAAAACTCTATAGACTAATTATAAGTATGTGTATAGTATGGTTAGCTAGACTAGTGGACCGACGACGAAGAACAACGGTGCCGGGTCCAACACGCGAGCCAAGGTCGAGACGTCGGGACCGTGCAGAACGGAGACAGGATGTGTTTACCATTGCCGGCAACCGACTCGCGATCGCGTAAACGTTCAGTTCGGAATCAGAACAACAGCGCTTGTCACGTGTGCGAGTAACTCTATACCACATCTCTACTCATCGCCACACGATTATACGGTAACCGTATAATATACGCGAGATACTTGCACAACTTTCAACCGAAAGCAACAAGAAAAAGGCATTCTATTTACTAGAGACATTTTTACTATAATAGAACGAATAAGCATTTCGCGGATAGGTAGAACGAAGGAGTGTGGGATGGCCCTGATTATAAGTGTACAGTAGTAACTAGACCAAGGTCATGATATGAAAACGAGTGAAAATATCCTATGCTTTGTTGTCCATGCGGAAAAAAAGATGAAAAGAAATGGACGAATCAATGAGATGGGCCAGCAAGGAAATTTTGGGATAGATAATGGACGAATGACGATGACGGGAGAGATATAGATGGGCGAGCTGCACGAATCACAAGGTGCGAGAATAAACAGCGGGAGACATCTGGATTCCGTTGTACAATGACACTCGTCAATAGGGCGAGGAGTATAGAGATAGTGAAGGAAAGAAAGAGGAGGAAAAGAAAAGAGAGAGAACAGAGAGAAGAGTGCAACAGTACAAGTCCATGAGGTGCATTCAGCTGTCGAACGACACCAATTGCGGCCGAGGCGATGTGGGCGGGGGCAACAGTCCGGATTCCGTCATCTCATCTGGTGCAGTTATCGTGATAGACGGCTGTTCCAGTCGAGTCATGTCAGATTCATCGTTGCTGCCCCGCTCTACATCAGAGAGGAATGCTACGCGTTCTTCGGCAGCACCCGCATCGTCGTCGTCATCACCAAGCTCTTCGTCAACCGCTTTGCGCGCGACGATGGAGAGATAGACGAAAACAGCAATACAGAGACCAATGCCAAAGATGGTCCACACCCTGGCAACGGTGTCGGTCGTGCTCGTGTCCTCATCGTCCACAAAATTGGCATCATCCAATGCATCGCTACCAGCAGATGTGATGCGGGAGCCGGGTGTCTGATCCTTGAATGAGTGGATAGACGCGCCGATGCTGGTGTGAATGATGATCTTGAACAAGGACAATGCGGTGCAGATGGTGTACGTCTGCAGGGTGAGCATCGGTGACGCTGCCAGGAGGCAGTTCATAACATTATAAGGATATGGTGCTAGACGGATGAGGAAAAGGAGTTTGGGTCGTCTTTCGATAGCGCGTACAACACGTCTGATCGTTGACGCAGATGCAAGCCACCTTGAAATTGACTCGCGCAATAGCGTTCTCGACACAATGAACACGACAATTGCTCCGGTGAGGGCGGCGAAGTAAGATATAACAGCTCCAGTCCAGGCACCAAAGGTATAGCCGGCCAGAACTGTGAATGTTGAGTACAAAGGTATGGGAGCTGTGGTGAGGTAAGGATGATTTCAAACATACAAACGGGAATTGTGAATTGACTCACGAATTGTTGTAAGGAATATAAGCACGAAAAGCACGGCGTAACCGAAGTCTGGGTCACTTCTTAATGTGAGGGATAAATCATCTAGTCCTAGACATGCGCGTCAAACATGGCAACGAGCCCCCAAGCGAAATCGCTTACGGGAAAAGAGCTCATCTTTATAGAACGCGATGCCGACCACAAATATGAGGCTCGTTAGAGCATACATGATAAGGGGAAGCCATGCACGCAGTAGATTAGCTATACGCAGACCGCGAGGGCGAGAATAACGCGGCGTCTGGTACGAAGAGCGACGGCCCTGTGGTGTTGGAATGGTAGCATGCGAGGCGTTGATAGGTGTCGGGTATGCTCTCAGGGGACCAGCAGATGGGGAGCGGGTAGACGCGACGGGTTTCTCGCTGATGCCTGCATCCACAGAATACTTCTTCTCATCGATAGTTGACGAGGACGGTATACGCGAGTTACGTGAGGGGGATCGAGACTGGCGGGGCGATGGTGACGCAGAGCGGGCTGGGTTACCAGAAGAAAAACGGGAGGCGGGGAAAGCGCTAGAAACTGCGGGGGATGTGCTGCCGCGTGGCTGGAAACTGCGCGCGTCCATTATGAGTACCAGACCAGACGAGCAAGAAAGGACAGGCGTAGAAAGTAGAAAACAAACGAGGAGGTCGGGAGAACGAAGAAGGGGACGAGGGATATGGTGGGTGGGGAAGGAAAAGGGAACGACGGTGAAATGAACCCGCAGCAGGCCAATATCAACTGGTGGCTGTGTTCGTTCACCGACGACGGTGTTCTCGCCCAACGGTCACTGACCGGATCTGAAATTCTGTGTATCTTTAGCTCGCTGGTGCGGTCGACGACAACGACGATATATAGCAGCAAGAGCGCGACAACTCGTGAACGATAAAAGGTTCTGAATCCAAGATAGATATCAAAGCCTCTCCGTCGGAGCTTTCACGTGGGTGGTGCCAACCATTGATCCAAGTGGCGCCCTCATTTAGGGTGTCGCGCTGCGCATCATCGAATCATTCGAAACGCCACGCGCAGGACCGAAAAACACCCCACGGGCCATCGATAACTGAATAAATCCAGGTGCATATCGTTCTTTGACTTGTGACGGTGTCTGACGTCCGCAACCGCCGCAAATGTGTGAAAACAGGGGACTCCCATCTTCGAACGACTGTCGTCTGCATGTCAACAGGAATGTGCGCCCGATTCGCTTACAATCGCATGCCATAACGTTCACGCCAAACGAATACTTCGTTGCATCATGCAGTTCAAGTACATTAATACGGTCTCCGGGCCGCCGCCTTCATTCTCGCGATATGCTTCCACGTAGTGTCCACTTTTCCATGCGTACGCTGGCCAGGCACCCTCGCCACTACACCACAAAATCTTCTCTGTCCCGGCATGGTCAGGTGTATAGTGACTTCATACCTGCGATGATCCCGGTTTTCCTACTCGGTTCTGCAGTGTATCTGGTACACTCGATTCACTCTTGAGAACAGAATCGTGACTAACTAAAATTTGTGCAGGGTCTTCAACTCGCGCAGGTCCATCTTGAGCATGAAAAATACATGGATGATGCGCAGATGCGGGTGCAAGCGCTCGAGGCGCAGGTCGCGGCACTTCAAAAACTGCGAGAACAGGAGACATTCAGTGCACATGACACGGGCGCACCGACGTCCCGCCCCGATGCCCGGGCCGTCCCAACATCCAAATCTTGGTGGAGATTCTGGTAGTCGGCATGTCTCGCCACTTCCTCGGTCTGGTCCTGCGATGTACAGTAGCTCCCGCACGGGAACGCGCTGTGCATTGCATGTACGTGCATTATACCACTACATTACGGGTATGTAACCTGGGAATATTATGGAATGATAGTAAGCATGCCATATATATGTTGTATCGCGGAAAAACAGTGGTCAACAACGGAACACGAATCTAACTTAGAGGTTTGTGCAGCAGATGAAAAATAGATAGGGAGTAGGACATTGGAAGCCAGAAAACAAGAACGCAATAACAATAATAGCAAAGAATGATTAAACCGCAATACCACTACGCAGTTGAAGAGGTCAGCAATGCCTTGACGAGGGTGGCCTTGTGCCTGTCATATAATTTCGCCGAACTGATTATGCTTCAGCAACCTCTTCACCGAGCCAAGGATAATGCACAAAACTTACGCCAGTATAGCAGAAATAAGTCCCGTGACGGCCCTGACTGGGCCAGCCAAACGTTTGAATCGGAAAACATCGTAGGCTAGCGTGTTCAATGCATGAATTAAGTCAAGCAAGGATACACCGGAAGGTCGGAGACTTACAGACGAAGACGAGGTCCATGAGCAGCTTCATTCTAGTGACTTGCAGCCAGTAGTCTTGCTTCTGCAGCCGTGCGAGCTCTTTATCGTCTATCTTTGTTTCTGTCGGTCTCGACTTCGCCGTCGCGCCGTCCATTGACTCTGCGTATAAACGCTCCTCAACTGCCATAATAGGAAATAATTGAGTCGCCAAGATTTTCAAAGGCGTCTTACAAGGAACAAGGGGGTATGGTGAGATGCTACTCACCTTCGCGCTGGTGCCCGAGGATCATTTGGCGTTCCACACCATTTTCTACTAGGCCGACGAGGGTGGCAAGGAACCAACACCAATCGGAAATGTGCCCGGCGCGCTCCCCGAACTTGGAACCAAGGAGGCCCATTTTTGCTAAAGTAGAGCCATCGTCTGCGATCGAATTCACAAGGTCCAGCAAGACAGGCGGTGGCGCGTACAACAGCGCCTGCAGGAACGGCTTAATTCGCTCCTTCGACGACTCCTTGGGCGCTGCTTTCTCATTGAAGAAAGGCACGGATTGACGGGCCATTATCGCAGTTAGCGGCCCCAACCAATTAAATAACAACAGAGTTTGTCTGCACATCGAAAAAACGAGTTCAGTGGACTCAAGTATGCAGTGATTTGGCGGCCCCGCACAAAGCGGTGCGCTAACCACGTGTCCAGAAAACGTACCTTGCAAATGATAATTTCGATGCTGCCGTATCTAGGCTGCTCAGCAGCGCCTTCTCTAAAGGCGTCTGCTTTATACGCCTCAAAAGTCGAATTACCACACGGATGTGAAACTGGAGAAATACGCGTATTGTGTATTGAATTAGTTTCTAGCGGAGACAAATGAAATCTCAGCGGAACAACTAAATAAAGCACAGCACGTACAAAGGCCTTGTCCCTGCCATTGCTGGTGGCGACCATCTCCCGCCAGACATCAGCTCGGCCGACACGCTGTTCGGCGTCTTTTACGCGGTCTTCCTCCTCGTCCAATTCGGAGTCATCGTCTACTGAAAGTTGTTCTGCCTCTTCTCTAGGTACATACATGTCTGCTCCACGGGCAGACGAGGAGGAAGCGACGATAGACGTTCGAGGGGTACGAGGGGGATGTGGCGAGAGAGGATTCATCTGAAACGACGCATTGGTGCTGAACGAACCATAGAAATCCTGGGACTCGGCTGGGGAGCCTGATTCGTGCATTGAATCAGGAAACGAGATTCTGGACATTTCTTGTTCTACTCAGGCCTCTGCTATAAACGGATAGAAGAGGACGCGAGCAAGCAAACAGTGTCAGGCTCCAGAAGCTGTGAATGGGATCAGCTACGCGTATCGTGTGTTCAAATGATCGGTGACTGGGATAGTTTCTCCGTGTCTCAGATCATTCTCAGACTATCGTCGGCGACCTCTCAACGTTCTTGATCATGAACAGGACTCACTCGACTTCTCTGCCAAATATTGTATTCGGGATTCGTCACATACTCCCGGAGGGTTTCTGCAGTTTTCTATGGCGACCTTGCGCTCCCCTCAAAGCCCCAATTCTGATCTAGCATCTTCAAAACTACAGTTCGACACCGACTCACTGAAGACTTACATCAAGAAACTGTTAGCTTCAACCTTGCTGAATGCGACTTGGCCCGAGCTGAAAGAGAGGGAAAGAGTAAGGGCATGGATAAAGGAGATTGGCGAACGCGTGAAGGAGCGGATGTTGGAAATACAACCTCGAAGTTTGTAAGTGGGCTATTCATCGTCTGACATGCGTAATTCTCCTGTCGCATTCTAAGGCTTGTATTCTTCTTATAGCAAATATATTGTATTGACTCAAATCAATGAAAACTTGGGGCAAGGAGGCAGGTCAGCTTGTTCATGAGTGCGCACTGTTCCTGGCATTCATTCTCGCTCTTTCCCTTTGCGCCACGCATCGTAGAGCTGATCTAGTCTCCCACTGGGAAGATTCTGATATCATGGTGCAAGAGATGTTCTGCAACGTAAGACACGCTTTCGCCCTCCCGATCCCAAAAATTGCTAATCATGTTGCGCAGGACTCGTTAATATGCATATGTATTGCTTTCGCCGTGCGGACTGTTTGATGTATCATATTTTCCGGATTTTGAGGATCGTATGCTTTGTATCAACTTTATCTCCGATATATTATCATATAGGACTTCATGGAATCGTGACAACTCGATGCCGAAGGGACCCCCCTCTCTGGAGCAAACCAGTAAACGTGAGCGGGTCAGAAACCGCCCACGGCTTCAGATGGTTCAGGCCATTGCCTTGGGGTTATGGAAAAGCGCCACTGTGTTCATGCACATTTGTTGTCGTGATGGATGACTGATTGATTCGTCTCCTTAGGTTAACTCGCTTGAGTTATCCTTTCTTATCTTTGCTCTGAGTAGACTTCCGAGAGATCCCCGCAGGCGCCCGATTCGTCGTTGTTGCCTAATAGTGGCGAATGTCCCAACCAAAACAAGTCGCTCTTCTGGTAAGCTTCTCTCGGAAGCTACCATTGATCATGTTCTTGACCTAACGTTACTTCCTTCCTTTCTTTCAATTCAACTGCAATCGGCATTCCTCCATCAATGCTATCCGTTCTCCGGGAAGAATCCTCATATTCTCACTCTCCACGCTTTTGTTCGATTCGCCTCTGTCTAGATTTCAGGACCAACAGGCGCCCACGACGCCACCGCTGTTTCCGAACGGCCTCGTGCCAACCTCCGTCGTTTGGAGCCATCCGACTCCACACGGATCGGGCACGCACTAGTGGCGATAGCATATCGACCTACATATCTCTTCTATGATCGCGAATAGCAATTCTCTGGTCACCAGGACGGCCTTACGTACCTCAACTGTTGCAAGCTTAGAGCTGAGGTCCGCAACTTTTCCGAAGGTTCTGACAGATAGTTCTGCCACACTTGCCAAAGTCAGCACGACAATTCAGCTAGATTGCTGCCTGAAGGTAGATACGGAAGGAACGTCCTACTTAACTAGGTATCAATACACACAGGATTCAAGTTTTCTCTATCGCAGGGCCTCTCATGAGCCACATATGGATCCCGTTCACGGTGCCAAAGTCCTACTCAGAAGCTCATGGCTTTTCGCGTAACAGAGACTACGTGCCCGCTGGCCACAGGGTCGTGATGCCTCGTGGTCATAAGATAAAGGCCATTTATAACACGCAAAGAATTTGCGCTTCTGAGTGACCTACAATATAGTTTACAAATTCTTCGGCGCGTGTTGTGCTTATAGACTTGTCCTGTGCCGGCGGCAACAGTAGTTGAGAAGGACTCTTTGTATCCTGACAAGAACAACGTAAATCCACTCGCGAATGATTTATGAACCCCGACTTCTTCCCATGCAGCCTCTCCACTCCTTCATAAACCTTTCATACAACATTAAATTAAAAAGGTGGGGACTTCCACGCGAGTAAATCAGGTTCTTGTATGAGAGATATATTGGCCTACGTATACTTGTGGTTTCTATGTATCCTTGAATGCGATGCGCTGAGCATTCACCACGCTCCATTCACTCAGCCACAGCCCATCCACCTAACTCGATCGCGAATGCGACTGCAAGCTTGCAAAACTGGAGCACATGGTCAAAACTGAACTCGTCGGAGATATCAATGCGACTGGCGCCCAAAGGATCAGATATCACGTCGTTCTCGAAAGGGAAAAGGCGCTGTACTCACTCGTTGGTCGAATGAATCAATTGGTTGCTGTCTTCGAACGAGGATTCTAGAGGTTCCCATATCAGCGTATGTATGAACAACTTATGCGAAAGGTGCAGATAGAAGAAGTAGCGACTGACCAATCGTGAACGAGCTCGGGTAACCCGCTTGCATCCAGGACGCACTGAAAGCAAAGCTCCACACATTAGTACCGAATATTACTCTAGAAGGGGAGCTGCCGCTACGCAACTGGTCACTGCAAGCGTAGCCGCACTTCGTCTCGACGTAAGGAATATCGAGGTAGGTGTCCACGAGCTCCATGTTGAATTTCGTAAGGCTGCGAGGATAAGATGAATAAGCGTGCGCAAGCTGGATTTGACAGGAGAGGGGGAAAAACAAATTACACGTACCCTGCATCGACAAAATCGGTGATAATGCCCACTTTCTCCGGCGTACCACGCTATGAGCACCTCAGCAATCCAGTAGACCCAGTTGAAAAGTATCATCATGCGGACCTTGACCCATGCCGTCATATCAAACTACAGAAAATAGTTATGTTAGCGGCGGAGGACGGTGAAGTGCGTCCAGAGGCTAGGTATACCTGGCTCATTGCAAGTACATTCACGCGTCGAGCCTCGTAGTCTCTGGCCACTGCCTGAGACCCGAGAAGACCGCCCTCCTGTAGAAAGAAGATGCAATTAGCACAAACGAGGAAATACTTTCAGACAGCTAACCTCAGCGGAGTACCAGTGGAATTCGACCGTGTGTACTGGGCGGAAGTTTGCAGCGATCAACGCACGGTATGCCTCGAGGATGGTCACGGTGCCAGAACCGTCATCTACGACACGAAGAAACTCGTAAACAATTGTATCCATGATGTGAACACATCGGGAATGGACTAACCATCGGCACCTGGTGCTGGGAGGAAGGGCCACATATTGGTGCTTGAAGACAATATTTTGCATTTAAGAATATTATGACCTATTTCCAATCCCGAACTGACCTGTCTTGATGTGCACCTATGATGATCAGACCCTCATTATCGGCGGAAGACCCTTGAATTCGCAGGACCTGTACGAATAAGTAAGTGCTGGCGGTTTTTATTGCAAGAAAAAGTTTTCTGACAATAGAGTTTTGCCCCCAAGAATGCGGAAATTCCGACAGGACGATAAGCTCTCGGAGGGAGGGTGAAGCAAATTCTTCAGTAATCTGGGCAGGTGATCAACAAGCGTACGACAAAACGATGCCCGTGTACGAACCTCCGAAATCCTGGACAGAAGCCACTGCTGACTCTGCTTGCCGGTCTGTAAACAAGTGGGCGAAAACTCGTGCGCGGGAGAATCGATGAGATTTTACGTCACTGCGATAATCTAAGCCTCGTGTTCAGCACGTTGCACAGGATCGGGTGCGACGAGGGAGTACATACATCTGGTACGAAAACTGGTGAATTTCTTTAGGTTTTCCCTAGGTCCCTCTTTAGAGGTCGGTCGGAATGAGAAAGCAGATAAAAAAAGTGCGCAAAAAATCAGACCCACTAGTCGACAAGGTCTTTAAAACGGGCTTAACCAAAGTTGAATTCGGAGAAGGAAAAAGCTGCGCTGGTGGTGGATACAACTTACAGACAGCTTTCAGCACCAAAGTTGTGGGAACTTACGCTCCAGAGTCTTGGGAAATGATCCCAGATCTTGCGTCTCGGTGCTACGAGAAAATGGAGTTAAGAAGACAGCTCTCCCACAAGGTGTTGTATTGGCCATTACATGTCAAAGAATTTGACGCCTTGTGCCTTTGCGTTGATCTAGAAGACGCATAGAGTTCTCTGCGAAAAGACTAATGGGAAATCAGGCAGACCTTCTCTAACTCGCTCATCCACACGGGAGGCTGCCCTTCGATCTGGACGAGACGCTGTGCACTCAAATCAAGAGAGAATCCAGGATATTGTTCGCCAGAAGCAGGTGCCTTCCACGCAGCTTGCTCGACTGGTACCGCGAGCGCTGCAGCCGCGTAGGCCAGAATTACAGACCAGATAGATGCCTTCATCGCGAGCTCAAAAACAAGGGGTAAAGCAGGATAAATTTGAGAGCTCGCGAAAGGGAACCAAGGAGTTCAAGGCCAACGAACGAATATCTATGTAAACGAACGTACGCGTAACACTCGTTGCTAGGAAAGGGCATCCACGGCGTGAGGCGACGCTACGCGAACGGAATCAAATTTACTTCCGCGATGATCAGCGCCTGATCGCGTCGAACCATTGAACTCTTCTTCTTCTCGTCTTCGGATGGCCGCAAAAGCACAGGTGGTGGTGCGTATTTTGCTTTGTTTTGATTATTTTTTGCCGTCTGTTTATTAAATTTCCTGCAGCGTCTTGTTGTGGCCGCCGGCAAGGCAGCACCGACACCACCGGTCGGTCCCGCGCTCGGTGCCCGTGGTGTGAAATCCATGGACTTCTGCAAAGCGTTCAACGCTCAAACAGCCCACATTGAGCCTGGCGTTCCCATTCCTGTCCTCATCACCGTGCAGCCGGATCGTACATTTTCCTTTGTCACGCGCTCCCCTCATGTCAGCTATTTCCTCAAGAAAGCAGCCGGCATCGAGAAGGGTACAGGCAAGCCCGGCCACGAAACAGTTGGCACGATCAGTCTCAAACATGTGTATGAGATCGCGAAGATAAAACAGACGGACGAACACATGCGCCATCTCGAACTGGAAGCGATAGCCAGGACGATCGTTGGAAGCGCAAAGAGTTTGGGTATAGCTGTGGTTCCGTGATGTCGGCCAAGTCAATGCTCCCATTTTTCTTCGTGTTCACTGTCTCATTGCCACTTACGCACACGGTTTTCATCTGAAATTTCTACAATGCAGTAATCTATCCAGTTTTCACTATCTAGAACCAACGGTGCTTGCTTCTAGTTCCCTCGAGATTTGGTCAGGTTCACGTTGGCTCCATGACTCTGAGCTTTGTCATAGTCTTTGCCACGGTGAGTCCATCTCTGGTCCCAAACATCGCGTCTTGTCACTGCTGCCTGCATCGCAACTGCCGCTGGGTTATAAGTTTTTGGAACAACAGCATGATTGAGTTCATTGATGGCCTCCGAATACTCATGCCGATCATCCACATCCCTGGGCCGTCCATTGTGTCTGCCAGACACCGTCACCTTCTTGCCTCCGTTCAAGTTAGTGTGTATACAAAGGTTCGCAGTTTCCTTCTGCTCCTGGTGTCTGTTTTTGTGCGGAAGTTTCCCATCGTTAATGTCCGTTTCTTATCTGTCCGTGAGTCCTCGACTTGTTTTCCAAATGGCTATGTGTTCGCCACAATGCTCCAAAACACCATAGTACACCCCGTGTCCGGAGAACAACCTGTCTATCGATCCGACCAGACGAGTCGTACTTGCCATCTCCAGTGACGGTTGGGTGGTTTTGTATTGCGGCCGTCCTTATGCAAGTTCTTTACTTTTTATCTCGATTACCGCCTAGTGTTCATCTCACGGACTACGTGCTCTATGAGGCATCGGATTCTACCGGAAACCTGTTCCCTTTTGTCAATGAACGACCGTAGATCTGAAACGCAGTGTTTCCCGCATTCAACCACATTGCAAAGGCGTGTCCGAGCCGACCGTCTGGCCTCGACCGCGATCAGCCATGCCGCATCCCCGCTTCATGGGCTTTCAGTTATCGCGCAACACGTTGCCTGAACACGTTGTGGCAATCTGATCTTTAAGTCCGGTGGACGGATGTTTTCGCGGACAGGTAGCTTTCAAATTATAAAAACCCTGAACGCGTCTGGACGTAGTCTTCTGGAGTTCTTGTCCTCGTTCTGCCAATTCTGACGACCTCATCCGGCAATTATCCTCTATGACTACTCCACCCAGCGACGTTCTCTCTTGGACCAATGCAGACCCACGCGAGAGCAAGCTCTTCAACTCGTGGGGCGTGCTCTACCGCTTCCAGGTACTCCACATTTACGCGCTCAGTTCACGTCACTATTTGACGCGACGTCCAGACAACCATTAGCGCAAATGGTTCGAGCGTTACGACTCTCTGGCGAGCAATTCGTGCGAATAAAGAGGACCGTGTCGCCAAGCTTGAGTGGGCCTCTAACGGTGGTTTAGGGCGCGTGATCATGGGAAAGGTAGCCGCTGTTACTCGACGTTGCCATACGATGCTCACGGCCCGTCTCGTCTCCTCAGAATACTCTCCCCATGGCAGATCTCGTCCGGCCCGACCCGAGTATCCCAGTGAGTTCGTTCTCCACTCACGACCGTTTCCCTCTCATCGAACGTCGCAGGGCTGTCGCGTCTTCTATGGCCCTGATGGCCAGACGTACCGATGGCGTCCGGCAACCAACACAACGGACATCGTGGTGAGTATGGTACTCCTGTTCCCCATCACTTGATCAGCACCCTCGCTTACACGTCGTGGGTAGCTGCAGGATTCTAACAACGCCATTATTGCCTTCTTCAGGCCCACAAAGCCCATTCGATATCAACTAGGGGATGTCTACGGTGAACTGCATTTCTTGCGAACGGCGGGAATGGGCACGGTGGTAGGTGCAGCTCACCTAGTGCTCGGAAGTGTGGCGATCGAAACATTTTCACAGATGCACCCACCACAGATGGATATGGTGGTGACTTCGTCCATGCTCTACAGGTGCGGCTTCAATCGTGTCGTATTCTCCGCTTAGCGTTCTCAGATGCGCGTTCTATAGGTTTTGTAGCCAATGGGGTCTTTGATAATCAAAAGGCCGCACTTTCCGCACAAATACTATAACGCGCACCCTTATTCTTCTCCGGCAATGAAGGTTGCCATACCGATATCTGTTTAACGTGTCGTCTACGTAAAATCTTGTAAATTTGTACATGTATGCGTACCTGCTGTGATCGAGTTACAGTATGCAATGCTTTCGGGTTTCTCCTGTTATTATTCGTTCTTATATCTGGGTTGTGGGGTGTTCAAGTGCTACAGATACACGTGCAATGTTAGATGGTCTCGTCGTGGACGTTCGAGATGCGAAAAGTTTTCTCATCGCATTCATCGATGGCGCGCGGCTCATCCTTTGAGTAACATCACGACACAAGGTGATGGGACGATCAACACGATGCATTTGGACACAAGATATACATTCCTACTTGTGATCTACTTACTTAACTGTACATTACGGCAAGAATCACAGCTTTGCCTCCTCTTTAGATCTGGATTCTTGCCACGAACACGTATCGAGAACCTCATCCACGGTGCGGACAACCCATTCTGTGCCCTCATCACTGGAGAGCCACTTGTCTTCCTCGTTTAGATTAGGTTCATAACGAGCCTTCAACAAACCGAAAACATGACTAATGAGCTGTGGCCCTACGCGGCCTTCAGCACGAAGACATGCGGTGCCGACAACGGAGCCCAAAGCGCCTACAAAAACAAAGGATTGTCATCAGATCCGGCGCGCCACCACCAATTTAATTTTACTGAAAATTAAAAAGACCCACGACTGAGGTTCCCTTGGTCCGGGTCGTCGGCCCCGCTTACATCGTCGTACTGCTTCGTAGCACCCGGTAAGGGGGACAGGACAGAGCCGTAGCTGAGTAGAATGAATGCTGGAAGAAAACATGATCAGCGGGATCGGGGGTTGATCAGTATTAGACACCAAGGGTTTATCGATGAATGACAAACAATTTATCCGGCCTTCAGGGTGCGAAGGGCCGAAGGGCAAGAGCGACAACCGCGAGAAAAGAAAAACACTCAATCGCCGGCGTTTACATGTTGTGCGGACAGAAAAATATACAAATTTAGACTGCACGCACCTATGAAGTCGGGGTGGTACCCGCCCAGTTTGTCGTGGAGCTTGTCCTGATGAGGAGCGTATATCGAGTCCCAGAGGGCACGTCCGCGTGTCAGTGTCGACTCAATACTCTCTGGAGTATCAGTTCTGTTGAGCGCACTTGATTAGGTCGTCGCAATACAAGTCTCAAGTACACACCTTCGTGAATGCTTGCGTAAAGCCGCCCTGACGTCCTCATCGAGGGCCTCATGCAGAGCCGCAAGGGAAAGGATAACCTAGAAATAAATCAGAGGTAGTCCGGCGGCGCATTTAGCGGATCCCCAACTCGCCCGCGGCACGCCGATGAAGATGGTGCTCTTCATGGCCGCTTCGCGCATGAGCGCGGCCTTGTTGACAGAGTGACCAACATCACCAATGCGAGTGCCGGCATCTTCCGGTACATCCCTCGTAACGAAGCGGTATAGGTGGCCCAGCGTAGTTGGCCTGTTCACGGTCACCAGCGAGCTAGTCTGTTACAGTCATGGCGCGTTAGCAGGATGCTCGAAATATGGAGTCCTGCAGTCTGTTGAATGCACCATGAGTGTCAGCCATCCCGTCTCCACCCTGCGCTGCTTTGCGGCCCGGAACGTGCGTTCGAAAGCACCGTGAAGAACGTCAAGTGGTGGGCTGGGGAGGGATTCCAAGTTGCGTAAGGTCAAAAGTTGCTTGACGGCTGGCGGCAGATGTCGAACCATTTCAATACTAAATCCTCGACAATGAGAATGCCCAAGCACAAGGGATTTGTAAATCCGAGTACTCTAAAAAGCTCGATGATGCTTATGATACGATTTAAGCGAAAACCGCTGTGAACGTCAACGTCAAGGCTGCTTCAAGTTCAGGCGATGACACCGACATCCATTTCCAAATTGAACGATGATGGACTCGCCAAGTTTGGCCGCTTAATTCGTGTGCATAGTGAGGTGCAAGAATATTTATTGAACAAACAAGTCAAAAGCATAATGATGGTCTTTCAGCACGTAGCTAGACACGCATGTCCGTTGTATTTTGTTTCCAAGTCGTGCTTGAAATTTATTAACCAATAGCTGGGGATGCACCAGACCACGAGACAATTGTCATGTCCTTGTGCATCCTTTCGTCGCGACTAGCATCCAGGTAGACCACTCCACAACTAGACAATCTCAGAATATTCCATACCGCGTCATTCGCTTGCGCTACTATGCAGATGGGGAAATCAGTAATGAGGCAGCGACGGACGACCCAAACGTAACATCGGAGTTTCAGAGTTACGAAGGATGGCAAAGAAATGAAAGAAACAGGTAAGGATGCCAGATATCCCGCAATGGGCAAAGGCTGTGGGGCAGACCATTAAATTTGACATGACGCTCACCATACGTCTGTCCATCATCACCCAAGAATATCGATCAGACAAGCCGTTCATAGGCATGTCGACGTCTATGCGAGCGTCATGATCCTCGTGGGCTGGAGCATCCCCGATAGAGTTTCGGAGGTCGGATTTCGCGGGGCCTACTTCCTGTAGATTGCGACCACTGTGGGAACAATTCTCGCTCAAAGCAGACTGCAGCAACCTAGTGGCCTCAGGTATGAACGCCGCACCGCACGCAAACTGAAAAAAAGAAAATTTACCCCAGCTGCGTCTTGCGACCTTTGCGGTGAGGCCGCAAGCTTTCCCACATTCGGATCCCTGTGCATCGGGGGAGGCAAGAAGGTGATAGTGCGTCTCGGAGAAGATGAACCAACGCCACTAAAATGACCCTTCTTCGTTGACGGATTATTTGGCGGGTCAAACGACAGGAGGGGTATACGGAATTTAGCGCTAGTACGAATTCTGCTGTTTGCGTAAAGTTAACCCAAGGCCGAAGTGCTGATAAATACGCACTCTGCATCCGTTTTCCCACGTTTGGTGCGAGGTCCCAAGAACGTGGTCCACTCTTCATCCTCATCAAAAAATGCCATATTATGGTAAGCGCCCACCCTGACGTCCGGGCTGGAGTGGATTGCGATCGAGCTAGCATTGTTTTCATTTCCGCAGAAGCTTGCTTGCGGCAGAGGGGTTTGCGTATCGGGTTTGAGGGCTATCTTACGTCTTTTTCGCACTGCGTTGTCTGTTGAAAGCATCTTTGGTGAAAGCATGGCGATAGCCTGTGGATTGCTGTCCTGTAGGAAGGGGGAATCGTGACAAGGAGTCCAAGGTCGATTACGCTGGCGATTTGATGTAGAATCATCATCACGTTGGGTGGATCGCGAAGACGCCTGAGCAAGTGACGGCTTTGATGGAAAGCCATTGACAGAAACATGAGTTGCGTCGCTAGCAGAATTCAAAGCATTGGGAAGCAAGCCATATGGCGATCTGACAATTGATTGAGGCTCCGGTGGCGATGAAAAAGCTAGGTGAGATTTCGGGTGAGCAGAAAGAAACGGAGTTCGCTCTCTGAGAGGCGAGCTGAAATGTGGCATAAGAGCAGAGTGGGTCGTTGGAACAACGACCGGGTGCGATTTAGTACAGGACAGAGCAATGGTGCCGGGACTACAGATTTGAGTCTTCGTGAGATCTTGTTCAGATCTGTATACAGAAGCGGGAGCAGGAGCCTGATGCAGACCCAGAATTGGTGCATGGCATACGTCAGATTGATTTGATACGGTATTGTTTTCAGCGGGAAAACTTAAGCAGGACTGCGTAGTTGAAGCAAGATGAGTAGTGGGCAAGCAATCCGAGGTATGTCTGGGTTCGAAAACAGAAAAGCCATGGTTTTCCCTAACAGGAAGTTTTGCAGGTTGCGTCACGCGGGATGTATGCGCATCTGGCGTTAGCTGAGCGTCGTCTGACGCGACGCACTGGACACGTGACTTCGCTCCTTGCGTCATGAAACTAAGCGTAGTTTGAACAGAAGATTTGTTTCGATTCGTATTTTTGGTGTTGCATGGTATAGATGCGGACGTCTTCTTGGCGATAGGGGTGCGTGCGCCTGAGCTAGCCTCACGCGCGGCAGCATTGATTTTTGCTATACGGATTTGATTCAAAGAACGTGAAACGAAAGGATAAAGCATAAACACCTATAGAAAAAGGATTCGGCCGGTAATTGACCGTGTCTTGTCTGATTGATAGGTCGAACTCGTTGATTTGACGAGCTTCCTCGCTAAGACCATCCGAGCAGGGAGCATCAAAATGGACTTCAACTTCGTCGCCGTCGGAAAGCCCGTCATCAAAGCCGCTTCGAAAGCCGAAAGACCAGCCAGACATCCTTGAAAAGACCAAGTCATGAGTGAGAACAGTCCTAGTCAGCCCCAGCACGAAAACCGACGCAGCGGGAGAAGAAAATTCGTTTGAAATGCCGCGAACTTTGTTGCCGTTTGATCGCCGCTCAATGATCCAATAAACTCAAGGTGATCGCCGTCCCAAACACAGAAATGCCGGATGTATTAGGGATACCGTGATGGAAGCCGACGGCAACCGCCTTCGTACTCTCGGTCACCGTTTGATCGGCGCACGGGTGACATCAGCGACATGACATACATAATATGTAACGTAACATAATAGCATTTGACCCGACCCTCCCTGTGTGACGGGCAGCCCCGAGGAGGGCACACAGGGGACAAACAAGGGCTGCCCGCGATCACTACACGTACATGGAGACAAACAGAGGAGAGCACATCGGATGGCTAATAGCGTGATGACGTTGGTTCGACAAAGAGTACGGTACAAGAGTCCGTGATGTAAATACGGAATCGGGAGTGATCGATAGAACGGGATTGATCGGGCACATCACCGTGACCCTTACACCCTGACCCTCCCGACTCTCAGTCCACTGCGCTTGAACACGAGGTCCAGTCTCATCCAGAACCAGTAACGCCATGCCTACCAATAGCGATCTTCGACGCGAGGAGCTGGAAGAAGCTTATCAGATCCAAGTGAACGCTGGACTTAGATTGAGTGTCCATGAGTCTAATTACAACTAGCACGTATTCATTTTGCGAGATCTTATATAGGGTGCTGCCAAAGGCTTCGCGGCCGGGATGGGTCTCGTGTACCTTGCTCATGGGACATGGCCAGCATTCAAGTGCGTTGTTGTTGCCTGACATCTTTCTTTATTCGACGACCCGTCTTCAGACGACAAACTTTGCCGTTCAAAGGTTTTCTGGTTACCATCGGTGTGTCCTGTCTGTTCTTGTATTTGGTTCTCGAGGAAGTCATTTTGTTTTGTTGTTTCTCAGCAACATGCACGGGTCTCATTCTTGGCGCGGAAAAAGCCTTACTAGCCCACGAAGCCAAACGACGCCATGAAGAAGCTGTGGTACGCCGCCAAGCACGAGTAGAATTGGCACGACGCGGGCTCGTCGGTACCGAGACAGAAATTGCCCAGTGGAAATTAGAACAACTAGGAGCGGCCAAAAACAGCTAGGTCGTCCGAGTAGCATTTGCCTTAGACATGTTGCGTAATGTGCATCGTCCTCACGTGTAATTCTGCGCTTTTGTGGGATCTCGATATATTACATAAGTAACATTTATTATCGACATTGACAGGATTCTAGGTATGTTCATGTTGTATTAGTAGTGCTACTATTGATGAAGGATGTACAAGCCTCAAGTCACAAGTTGCATGAATGTACTTCTAAAAGATCGAACATCGTCCATTCGCGGAGCCCTATACAGAATTATATCTAAGAACATTATGGTGTTTGCATGGTCTTTGGGTCTAAATGTTCATGGCCAGCCATTCGCATACATGCACAGTTGTGATCGTCACCACCTGTCCTGAAGATATCCGCTAGCGTGTTGCTCAACTGGCCACTGTCCATGAAGGGGTGGTGGCGGCCCTGGGTATACTGATTCTGTATTATGCATCTGTGAAGGCCGGGGAGGCATAGGAGGCGGTAGCACAGACTGGTAGTCGACAGATTGAGGAGCGCCGTACTCCGTGGATTGAGCCAGCTGTGGTTGATAAACAGGCTGAGGTGGTGGGTAAACAGACGGCGGCACAGGTAAGCTAGAGCGGCGCCTAATTCTATCAGCCTGGGGTGTGCCAGACATTTGAGCTATGATCGACGGCTGCTGCAGGCCTGCGGAAGGGGGGGTTGGCAGAGGCGGCGGTGGCGGCGGCGGGTTGCCAAGCAAATTGCCGCTGGGGAATGCTACTGAGTTCTGCGCAATCTGTGGTTGCGATGGCACAGAATTCATCTGATAAGGCACTGGCGCTGGGGCAGGGGGACCTCCATAGACAGGCGGTTGTGGGGGTAGTGGTCGCGAATGACTAGTACCCGAGGGCGGTGTGACTTCGCGGCCGGGCGATGCAGACACGTAGTCGGGATAGGGTGATGGCAATGGCGGTTTAACTGGTTGTATTTGAGACGGAGGTTGTGGAGGAGGCAAAGGCCTGGAGGCAGGTCCAATGCTTGAGGTCAGAGAGGTACTGCTAGGCGGCACTGACGCTATGTCATGTCCAGGAGAAACAGAGGGATAAAGCGGATAGTGCTGATCAGACGTCGAGGGTACCACAGTAGACTGCGTATGCAGGGGAGGCGGCTGCTGCGGAGGTGGCAAAGGCCGAGAGCTGTGCACCATATGCGCCGAAACGGAATTGGGGACTGAGGCACCCATGTCATGTCCGGATGAAGGCGACACATACCCGCGGTATGAATGCGGTGGGGATGAACTTGCTTGAGACCCGGGCAATTGGCCTTGTGAGACCGGAAGCGGGGGCGGTGGATACGGTGTGTATTGATAAGACTGCGAAGGCGGGAAAGATGGCTGAGAGTGAAAAGATGCAGACGCCGGGGCGGAGCCGCCGAAAGACACAGGCGTAGACGTGGGAATAGGATGGAATCCTTGCGACGTATACTGGGGTTGTACGAAAGAAAAGCCCGATGGCTCTGACGGACGCGAGGACATGCCGGAAGCACTAGGCAAGGGCACGAAGCCCGACGAGGATGTAGGAATGCTAAAACGAGGACCACGTCCGGTGGGCTGAGAGAAAACAGCATTACCTTGGGGATCGCATGCCGGTGGTTGATTGGGTTGAGTAGAAAACGAATTTCTATGCCTATGCGGAGACTGTCCATTGTTCTGTCCGTATCCGCCTGTTGCGTTGGGCACCACCTGTTCATATCCACTCCCAACGTTCACATGCGAAGAGACGGTCGTCATACCATCGCGGACGGGCTTCACCACGGTGAGAGAGAAGAAATTGCATGACAAGAGAGACTGACCGGAAAGCTATCCCTTCGACGATCATGGAAAGTATTGAGTTGAGCGAAGTCATTGGATAGTTGATCGAAAACATTAGGACTATTTCTTTGCTCGTAAGATGGCCGATATAGCTCCATCTGGTGCATGGAGGAAGAGGAGCGCATCGATGGGGTTGAGATCGATTCTCCTCGTCGAGGCTGTTCGTATAGACTAGCAGCACGACCTTGATGACTTCTGTGTCCTGTAGATTCTGGTAATTCCACACCGGCCGTGAAATCCCCAGTGCCACCGTACAGACCGTTCTTGGCTACTTTCTTGGTTTTTTTCTCCGGTGGAGGCTCCTGGTCGCATTTGAATAAAGTTTGGATTACAGATAGCGCATCTCTCACATTGGACCAAAAGGTAAGCTCCAGGTAGACTTTACCCGCGAATTTGCCTTTATGCATCAATGTGAACCATTCTGCCAGAACGCGAATTGAGAATCCGCAACTTGATATCAGAAAGTTAATAGCACATACCGTCCGTCTCTCCCTTGGTTAAAACTTCTGTCAGATCCACCTGTCCCTCGCCGATGAGATCGGGTTCTCGAGGGTCGTCTGCGAAACACATCAGCTGCATCGTCTTTCCGCCTTGAATTTTTTTGGGCGCATGACTATTCTTCGGTGGAAGGGGAGGAGGGGTGCCGTCCCCATTTGCGGTGCGTGCAAGCTCATCATCGAGATCCTCGTATATGATGAAACGAATCTCTTCGTCCCATTCTGGGTGCTGGCCGCCACGTTTTATAGCCTTTGTTCGACGTTTCTCTCCATTGACTTCGACGACACAGTAGGGATCCTGCTTCCCAAACTGGCGTTTGTTGGGCAGATGGTTCTGTAGAAGCGTTGGTTATATGCATAGCAGACCTTTGAACAAACACGCACAGCCTTCAACACGACAACGATGAGAGTCCCAATCTCGCGAGGTGTAGAAGACATGTCAGGAACCCAGATGCCCAAAAGTACGACCAGACTTTAGCTCGTCGCGCAGTGTAACATGAAGACAGCAAACAGACGGACTGGAAACTCAACAACACACGCGTCGAAAAATGGAGGTGAAACGGATGGTGGTGGTGTGACACATCTGATGGATGACATGTGACACTGCATTGGCATTTCGCAATTTCCTTATTTGTTAATTGAACGAAACTTGAACATATACACAAAGTAACAACATTTAAGCTACGTGAAATAAAGTTACACCTTAGATGGATGGTAGCTCGTGTTATGGGTCAATATGAGCCAAGGTTTACGGTCAGCCAAGTCCAGAATCATTCTGACAGAAGGGTGTCACCTACAGAAAAACGAGAAAAACAACATGAAACTCACTCGGCAAAATAGCTGTTCGCCCAGGCGAACCATTCACGCGTCCAGTCACTCTGGTTGTAGATCGATATACTCTCATGTATGAGACCTAGGCCATCGGTATTCTGAAAACCCGATAAAGATCGTCAATGCTTGTTAAATGACAAAAGCCATCTAACGGAACTCACGTTTACAATGGTATATAATCTCTCCATAATTTCGACGTCGTCGTCAGTTCCAAAGATGGCCGACACTTGTGACATGGGCCTGATAAATACTGAGGATTAACATTGCACTTCATCCCACGCGAGTATATGGGTACCAAGGATTCCAAGCATCGACGTGAGGCCCGCTGAGAACAGTTTGAATTTTGTTATAAAGGTCATCGGAACAGCACACTTACCCGATACCACTGAAATTGGCTCCCGCAACGTAGTATGGGTTGTACCTGGAAAGCAACACCTTTCGTGTCGCCACGTACGTTGGATTGTCCATCTCCAGAAATCCCAGATACGGAAGAGAAAGCAGAGAAGGTACGTTCGCGTCATCCATACCGTAACGAGCGCCAAAGCCTGACAAACAATATAAGACGTTCAATCGACTCCTAAAAAACGAGTACACACCATTCGTTTCGTACGCGAAAATATTGTCGAGAATGGTGGTTTTCCAAATCACATCATAGACGTTTTGACTCCATTGCCGGGCCATGCCGCTAACGTTGCCCAGGACACCTACCTCATCCAATACATCGGCCAGGTACGTCAGTTCCACGGTAAGCATCGCGTTGGCGGGGACGAGGAAGGCTGTTCTCTTTCAAAATGAATGTATCAGATGAAAAAGCGGGTATAAACAATACCAAAAGTGGATAGATCGTCCGATGGCCGATGGGAGGTCCCCACCATGCCCGTGAACAGCTTCGGCTCGCCGTTGCCACCATTGTTGACTGCAGGAGACAGAGAACCATCTCCTCCGGTCCAATTATAGTACGAGATAAAGTTGAAGTGCTCATCAAAACTCGACTGTGACTGTTCATAGAACACACGGAAAATTTGATCAATAGCGGCAGTCCCTGTGAAATGAAATCCATCAAGACGAACAACAAATCCGGCAGACCGCGTACACCGAAATACTCACAATTCGCGTTCATAAATGACGAATCCTTGGTTGAATTGTAATACGTTCGAGAAAGCTTAATGAACGCAAGCAATGAATCAAGTTCATACTGATAGAACATTAATGAAATGAACAAAGCAGCTGGTAAGATCGAACCTTGCATTCATATACGGTGAGGTTATCCACTGGGCTGTTCTGGACTCAGGATCACAGAAAATGAACAAGAATAAGAACATACGTACGGGTTTACCGTGACACCGATAGCGTCAGCGTTGACAGTGGGAGAAAGTCCACTCTCAGGTGGTGGTTGGAACGCGCCACCTAAGTCTTAGTGTATCTTGCGCCTTGCCACAACAACAAAAACACTCACAATACGGATACTGCGCGACATATCGCGCCTCATTATTGATGACCGCTTTGACAAGGGCGGCCAACTCCGGGTCGTCTCCCAACAAATCCGTGTAAACAGCAAACTACAAAAGCGATTGGTAACGAATCTAAAATCATTGACAGGAAAATGACCTGATTAGTGGTATCGCGGAGCCACTGTGCACTGAAATGGGTTCACATTAATACATCTTCGGCGTTTGTCAGAGGACGACATAGTACGTGATATCCTGTTACGGGCGTCATAAATATGTTCAACCACAGATAGGACATGAACCTTACACCCGTGATAATGAACGCAAGATTTTCGGTCTGGTCGCATCTAAGTCAATATATGCATGATCACTAGAGCAAGTCAGTGGTTCTTACTGCGTTATAATACTTGACTGTAGTATCTGCACAATAACGTAGGATACTTCGCGTGAAGTAAACATAGACGATAGATACCTAGCGTGTTAGGAAAAGTGTTCTCAAATAATCTTGCAAGATCGGGATCCTTGAGAAGGGAGTTCATATCGTCTATGACCCTCTGATCACAGTTCAGGAGACCACTAGCAATGATATGTGGAGACTAATAACCTCAACACTGGTGCTATTGAAGGTTCTGCACATGGGGTCGGGTCTCATATACGGAAGCCCCAGGGGACCAGACGATGCATTACCATGCGGACTCTGAGAACATGTTAGAAAAAGTGAAAATACCCGCGATCATCATGGATAGAATAAACACTTGCCTGAGAGTACGTGTTATAATCAGGACAGGCACCCTCGGCGGAGGGAAACAGAACCGGCATTACAACCATGGCATTGATGGCCAGTAATGCCCCAACATGGCATCCAAATATCGTTCTCATAGCAAGACTTCAAAAAGCTTTGATAGAGTTCAACAACGGAAAGACAGAAAACCAAGAAGCCCTGTATCGACGTCCAAATCAAAACTGGCCCACGTACTCCATGAACGTAACAACCGCCCAGTTTATATATATGCAGGAGTAGTAGATACAATCGGGTCTGTCGGGCCTGAGATTGTCCGTGTGACACTGAGCAGCAGGCCGGATTTCTTCGTGCTCCCTCATGGCAATGTCGGCGACAAGGTTCGAGAATTGGAAGCATCGGGGTTGACATTAGTTTGTGGTCACGCGATTAAGGTCGATGGAACGGCGATCAAGCAGCGTTTCTATTTTTGAAATGAAGTTCTATATTCATAGCTATGGGTCGCATCGGTCGCATCGAACGACCCGAAACGCAAAGATACTATCATACTATCAGACTCAAAATATGCAATAACCGGGCTAACGAACCTGGAAAGATGGGAGAATGATGGATGGTTGAATACGGAACATGGGGAAGTCTTCCATGCAGTAAGCCAGCATGCGTACAAGAAACTCCAGACTTCGCCTGAAATGGGTCGAAGGCCACTCTGGCATCCTAGGGAACGAAGGCGCTGATCAGCTGGCTAAGCAGGGTGCCGAAAATAATTTACCAGACCTTGAAAATGAGAAGGTCCCTGGTCCGGCATTCCAGAGAACAGGAACAAAGCTCAGGATGCTAACCCAAGTGCTGGTGTACAAGGCCCAAGGGAATCAAACAGGCCCAAAAAATAGAAGAATGGAAAGCAGCAAAGGAAAACTTAATAAAAACCAGAGAAGCAGCAATCGCGCTGGGCTCTGGCCCTGAGCCCACAAACAAACGAATGCTTATAGTAAGCGCTTGGGGACCAAACGGTCTCACGAAGTGTCAGGATTTTCCTATGGAAAACCATTTATAATGCATACAAAGTAGGGAATTTCTGGAAGCACATACAGGGTCTCGAAAACCAAGGTATCTGCTCCTTTTGCCGGGCAGAAAAAAAAACATGGAGCACATCCTCATAGACTGTAACATAGAAGCATGTCAGCAAACATGGGACCTCGCAAAACGGCTATGGGAGAAGAAAGGTGGAGAATGCCCAGTACTACTGTAGACCTCTATAGGACACATTCTCGCGTGTGGCGGCTGCCTCGCAGCACCCAATGTCAGGGGCGAAATATCCGGGCAAGGTGCATAGAGTCTCTTCATGATCGTAGCAATGGAAACCGCGCACCTAATATGGAGGCTAAGATGCAAACGTCATATAAAATACGAAGACGACCACACCAAATGGCGTAGCAGGGTAGAGATCCACAACAGGTAGCTCGCAGCAATAAATGGCAGGCTTGCTCTGAACAGAGTAATGACAAACAGAAATAGGTTCGGAAGACGAGCGCTGAGCGCTGAGCCCTCAAGCCGATTTTGGTGCTGAAAACATCGGGGGAACACTGAAACACGAAAGAAATCTCCCTGGTGATTGGATAGTCGGTCCCGAGATTTAAGTGTCAAGAGGCGTCCAAGACGACGAAATAGATTATGCTATATGATATATGAAAACTATAGTTTTATAACAGGCGTGGAATAACATACGGGACAACGATGGCACTCGAGCTCCACATGAGCCGTGCTAAGCAGCAGACGCTGCATCAGAAAGCTTCAACAAAAAAAAGTTCTGTATGTCAGCACTCGAAGTTTACATGAATGCTTTCCGAACTAATCCACTGGAAGAACAATGCAAATAGAGCACAACAAAAATTATCCAGTATATGCGAAACCATATCTGTTCATAGCCGCCACTACGCTGCCCTACGTCGAAAGCAGAGATAATGTGACAGGACACGGCCGCGACGAATGACACAGACACGATGGCACTTCATATGCAACAATACCGGTAAGGTGAGCGACTGTCGATGTTAAAATGTAAGGTAGAACAGGAGAAAAGAAAAACACAATCCAGTACAACGAGTGAACAGCTTTCCACCGTGATGACAACAATAAAGACAGTCTTGAGTGCAAGGAACAACATAGTGCCAGTGATCAAATTAACATCAAACAAAGGCGCCAGGAAAAGATGGAGTTGGCGAACGCGTGGAAAACCCCGACTGTTGGGATGAGCAAACTATTCAGATCCGCTGATTAACCGGAAGACGGAAAACTGACGTCTTTAGACTCGGCGTCGCAGTCGGGTTTTGGCTCGGCCTCCTCACAAATCGTGGAAGGAAATTTAGGGCAGTCGACGTAAACTCCATTGCCAAGCGTATCTAAGGATGGTCGTTCTTCCGTGTCGTCCTTCGTCAGATGGATGGAGGCGTGGCCCGCATCGGATGACATTGGCACGGGAGGCGAAGCATCGTCCGCTAATTGGACGGTCGTCTTGCGTGGCGTTGTAGTCAACTCGTTCGCAATCGAAGGTATGACATCTTCCGACCCGCGCTGAGTGTTCGCAGGCGCAGGTTTGCCATCTTCGGAGACAGCGAAGGAGGGTGTGAATTTCTCGCCGTCTTCGCGTGAAAGCGAATCCTCCTCGTCCAGCTGGTCCATCTTGCGATCATCATCCGCGTCTGCCAGATTGGTGACTAGTTGAAAATGAAAAGACACGAAGAAGTTACCTGGTAACGCCACACGAGGCTCATCTTCAGAATGAAAAGTGTAATGATCACTGACTGCCCCTGTATATGCGCTGTTGGTTGTCCAAACGCTTTTCTCCCGTGCCAAAGACGGGGTACCGGGCCCGAGAATACGCGCACTCCACCGGCTGACTTCGCTCTCCCAGCTCCCGCGTCGCGAGCTTCGAGGACGTAAGGCACGTACGCTGGCGTCAAAGTCACGATCTTCCAGTCGTTCTTCATCGGCACCTGTGATCTGGCTTGCACTTTCTCCGTCCGGGAATGCGATCGACACGGAATCCGCGCCAATGGCGGAATCGGCCCCGAGGGCTGAAGGTGGTACAGATGTGTAGAAAGCACCGCGGAGCCCAGGGATCGCGTACGCTGACGAAGCCAACGTCAACACCGAAGCGTTGTCCAGAGGGGGTGATGAAGGGCGGGGATTGTTTCGCGGGTGATGCGTCGTATGGAGTGGTGCATGCACGACTCCTGCTGCTGCTGCAGACGAGGGGGAAGAAGAAGGGGGAAGAGTAGAAAAGGTGATGGAACCACCACCGCCCATGAGGAGAGAGGTCGCCACAGAAGACGACCTGGTGTGTGACACATGCCTGAGAGGTGTATTAGGTGCCTGAGCAATATGGGCCATCCCTCCCCCATTTAGATCGATACTCAGCAATGTGGTTGGCTTCGTACTTGCCGTCATACTACGGAAGGTGCGGGGATCTGACATGTACGACGAAGAGGAACGCGAGGGTGAAGGAGATGGAGGTGAGCTAGGTGGAAGTGGTCTCAGTGACGCATCCTCATCGGCTTCCATGGCACTCGTGGGAGACCATACAGAACGTATGCATGAATCAACATCGTCACGGTCGTCAGCATCGAGAACAGAATTGTAATCCCGAGAGATAATGCTATCGCCATTCAAGGACACAGTATTGTTTGCTCCCTCTGAATGTGGAGAGGGAAGTGGAGAAGGGACGGCACAATTTGAGGCTTGCTTGGGGGGAACGGGGCGCTCTCGAGGGGAATGGTCACCTAGCAGGTTCTCTGTACGTTTGCCACGACCCGTTCCTCCCCATTTGCGCTGTAACCAGTTGATAATAGGCTGACTTGCACGCCGCGTCGTCTTCTTCTGTGGCACCTGCTTCGCGGCCGTTTGCTTGCCGTTGTGCATGGGTGGTGGCTGCGAAAATCCCGATTTCGGGGACCCCCTAACGGCTGCTGGGGTGGCCATGGCACGAGACGCCGCATGTCTACCATGCCTGGGGGACGAGTTGTACTTCCCATGCGATGCGGACGACGCGGTCTGTGGTTTGGGGGGCTGAGAAACTGAGGGTCCATTCATCGCACTGCCAGACGACTTTCTGATCGAGCGTGTAGGATTAGATGCGCCGGCTGCTGCAGGCACGGGGACCGTGGTGGCCTCAGAGGAATGCTTGACTGAAGACGGCATCTCGCGTGGTTTAGAGCTAATTGCAGACGGACTGATAACGGGAGACGCATTCGCATTCGGTCTTTGCGGCATGGCGACGTAAGATGTCACGCCGAGCTTGAGCTTGTATTAGACTGGTAGGGCGGAGCAAATGAGATAAAAGATAACAGCGAAACCCCTGCAGCTCGTGCACAGCGGCCAATGGACTCGAAAAATATATAGAGCAGAAAAGAGCAACAGTGACGGTAATAAAGCATGAGCCAACCGCATGGACAACGCAACAATACCTTGCTTTTTTTAGAAATGTTCACATCACCCTGATTCACACAGCCCTAGTGCAGTCACCAGTGCCAGAATCTACGACAACGACAACGACAAATGCGAACAATGGATCAGTAAAAACAAAAAAAAAGGGTAGTGATACTGGTGTCGGTAGGCTACAATTACAATTGGTGATCCCCAAATATACACATATATGGAACGTTGGTCTCTAGGAAAGCGATTTTACCAGTCAACCTTGGGCTTCGACGAGCGGACGGCTTTGACATCGATCTTGCCTTGGTACCCGAAGCCATCCAGCCACGGCCACAAGGCGCTTCGACGTTGCTCAAACCGTCGAATGACGTCGCCGCGTTGCATAGTGAGCGCAATGTCATCGAGACCATTCAAGAGACAGTGGCGGCGGAAGGGATCGGTTTTGAACTTGATGGGCACCATATCAACCTGCAGGCCGCTGGGACCTGTGCCCGGTACCCGCCGGATTTCCTCTTTCTCCAAGTCGACTTCAAGCTCGACACCCACCTCGGCGTCTTTCGCCAAAGCGATGCACTGCTCTTGCGGAATCGCAATCGGAAGCATACCATTTTGCATGGAGTTGTTGCGGAAGATCTCGGCGAAACTAGGTGCAATAATGCAGCGGATACCAAAATCATTACTGAATACCCAAAAATCAGAACGGCGCTCCAAAAAAATTCATGGCACTTACAGACTCCACGGCGCGTGCTCGCGTGAACTACCACACCCAAAGTTCTTGCCCGTGCAGACTAGAATTTTGGAGCGAGTGTAAGGCTCGCGGTTCAGGATGAAGTCCTTTTCCGCGCCGGTGACAGGATCCTTCCGAAGGGTATAAAATAGGGCATTCGCGAGACCCGTACGCTTCAAGGTCTTCAAGAACTGCTTGGGAATGATCATGTCCGTGTCAACATTCTCGATGTGCAACGGAGCTGCGATGCCCTTGACGACAGTGAATTTTTGAACGGTTGAAGGAGCTTCTGATGGGGGAAGAGACTTAAACGTCGAACGTGCTTTGGGGACTGGAGGCGCCTGCGGTGCATCCATGAAATCGGCGGCAACAGCAAGCTTAAGCTTTGGTGCAGCGGCGATGTGAGCATCGGCGGTCACGCCCATGAATTTGCGAACGTCAGCCAGCTTGCCGGTGATAGCGGCTGCGGCGGCCATGGCGGGGCTCATAAGATGAGTACGACCACCAGCACCCTGACGACCCTCGAAGTTGCGGTTGCTAGTGCTCGCACAGCGCTCGCCCGGTGCAAGCTGGTCAGGGTTCATACCCAAGCACATGGAACAGCCCGCCTCGCGCCAATCAAAGCCAGCGCGGCGGAAGATGGCATCGAGGCCCTCGGCCTCAGCCATTTGCTTGATGACACCAGATCCTGGGACAATCATAGCGTGGACCCACGGCGCGACTTTGGCCTCGGGACCGGCAGCCACGACAACTTTTGCGGCGGAGCGTAAATCCTCAATACGGCTGTTTGTGCAGGAACCGATGAAGACTTTGTCGATTTTGACCTCCTCCATCGGGGTATTTGGTGACAAACCCATGTACTCCAATGAACGTTGGGCAGATGCACGTCTCACAGGGTCGGTAATGGTCGCGGGATCGGGAACAGCGCCTGTAATGGGGACGACGTCCTGAGGGGATGTTCCCCAGGTGACGGTAGGAGTGATGTCGGCAGCATCGATCTTGACTTCAATGTCAAACTTGGCACCCTCGTCGGTCTTGAGAGTGTGCCAATAAGCAGCGGCACGATCCCACTCCTCACCCTTGGGTGTCAGCGGCCGATTGCGGAGGTACTCGAAGGTAACATCATCAGGAGCGACCATACCCGCACGAGCACCAGCTTCGATACTCATGTTACAAACGCTCATGCGCGCCTCCATGCTGAAGCCTCGGAAGACTGAGCCGGCATACTCGATGACACAGCCGGTACCACCAGCGGTGCCAATGACACCAATTATGTGCAGAATAACGTCCTTGGACGTAACACCCACGTGCAGCTCGCCGTCAACAGTGATGCGCATGTTCTTGCTTTTCTGCTGAAGTAGGGTTTGCGTGGCAAGAACGTGCTCGACTTCGGATGTACCGATGCCGAATGCTAACGAACCGAAAGCGCCATGGGCTACGGGTAGAATTGAATATTGTTGCGAAAGCGTCGGCTAGACTACGAAAACGCACTGGATGTGTGAGAGTCACCACATACGCATGTAATTCCCGGCAACTATGAAGACATAAGCGAATTACGGAAACATAATACCTGAGATAAGCTTACGGTAAATCCCTGCTCGGGCCCAATGATGTGAACAATGCCTAGATGAACACATAAGATGACTGTTTGCACAAATGCCAACCAACAAACCTTGACGACGATCCTTCATGCCAAAATACGTCAAGCCGAACTCCTTGACATTCTCTTCTAAAGCAGCGCACTGCGCTCGAGAGTCAGGTTCGGCGATGAACGTATCTATTGAGACCAAATTTTTGCGCGAAGCGGTCCTGCACGTATTTCAGAATCGACAGGATTGGGGAGAATCGCGACAAGGACGCACGGAATGTTGTGATCGACCGTGGCAAGGGTGCAATCGGGGCGACTCACAGGACGACCAGCAGTACGCCTGGGACGATATGAATGTCGTAATATACGTGACCCGAGAGTGGACATACAATCCCTCAAACGCTTGTGGACTGGTTACTTCGTGGACCAAATGCCTGCAGAGGCATGAGCGGCCATTCAAGGGTATTTTTCAGCAGGATCTAACCTGTCAATATAAATGAGGGCAAGTCCGTCTTCCTGGACATCTCTGTTGGACGAATATAGTTCAGCGGTGTGGGGTAAGTATGTTGTGGCGCAACACGCACACGACGTGGTCGTCCCAGATCTTGTCATACAACGTGCGGGGACCGACGACTGGTGCAGGCATGGTGTGCCTTTCAAGGACGTATCGTTGGAGGTGGTGGTAAGATACAAACGATAGAACCTATGTTATATAGAATTGTGAGCAAGTCGCTCGGCGCGTCGGAGCCTTTCGGCCGATCAAAGGACAACCAATCAACGATGCTCCAATACAAAGTCGTATATACGCACTTGCGTCTTTGTTTGCGGTTCTTGTAATATGACAAAATCTGCCTACTTTGTCATTCTTCTTATCGTGTGCAAGAAACATCCAACGGTTATGCGGGAGAATTATGAGTATAATGAGCAGATATTCTTGCCGTCGGGTTCCGTATCATAGATGCATCCCAGATACAATGAAGGCTACTTGCAGATAAGGACTGTCTATTCTGAGGGCGCCATCGATAAGCAAGAACTTATCTGGACTTTCCAGCTCAGGATAACAGGTCTACATAAGAGGAAGCTCCTCGAGTCCAAGTCTGTGCGGTGACCGTGCATGAACTAAGCTTCAACTTAAATTAACTTAATTTAAGCTTGAAAGGTGCTTGAGTGCACGTGACCGAGACTCGGCGTTTGCCGATAGCTATCTAGTTCACTGCCGAGATGCCGGAACGTTGCCGACCCTGCGTCATGAAATCATACAACGGCGTTGTAGGTCAAGCACTCGTCCACCTCGAAGCCATGGCCAAGTCAAAAAAGTAAAATTGTCGACCTCCTTTTCCTTTTCATGTTTGCCGTTTGACTTGTCGGTTTCCTCCTGTCTTGTGCGCTGTTGTTCATGATGTCTGTGCCCTAGTCATACCAACCACAACCAAAACAAGAAAGCCCATCGCAATGGTATCAAGAAGCCGCAGACTTACCGCACACGGTCGTTGAAGGGTGTAAGTGTTGAATATAGTCCACTAGTCGATGCGCGACTGATTGTTTGTTCTTTTTCTCACCTACCGATGTTTCTCGATCACTGAATGTCTGAACGCTTGCGAACGGAATCCAGGTCGACGCCAAATTCCGACGGAATGCTTTATATGCCTTGATTGGCTCGGTAAGTGTACGAGGAACACCAATACTCCGTTGTATTGATGTCTGTCCGCATGTTTTGACTTACACTTTACAGCACAAAGCACGGAAGGAGCAAGCCGAGGTTGCAGAGGCATGATCTGTCCACGCTCCGACTTTCTAGCTATTCCCGCCGACTGTAACTACCCCGCGTATTCGCTACGCGCTCGTCCTTGCATATGCACTTATCATCACGCCAATAATGTATGCAGTATGGCCTTGCTGCACCAGCAGCGATTATGTGCCCGTGCTCAATCAAGAGTCTATATGTCTGTAACGTGACTTCTCGTTCATAGAGGTAATTCGACGGCTTTGACTTGTCGCCATGAGAAGGAACAAGGTTTGTTCAAATGTTACACCGTCATGTGTGTCTGTCCCGCATATGGAAGGGTAGGCTGGCATGTCTTCGTTTATTGATGCTTATTGCACGTATAAATTTTTTGTGGCTGTAGCATTTGACCGATAACATAAGAGTGTCAACAGGACTGCATGTCAGAAACGTCTGTCTTGCCGTTTCTCTGCTATCACTTTGGCATTGCGCTCCAGAGTAGCTTGCAAACGGATTGCCTACGAACAACGTCAGAAGAAGTGAAATTGTCAATTTTGCGGTAGAGAATCTACGTCGACGTTGGCAGGCAACTTGTCGCGGCCGCGCGTCGACGAAGGCGCCGACATGCGAAAGACAAGTAAAACAATGATGAGAACACTCACCGCAATATCCTCGGGACGCGCCGCGCCCTTTGCGAGGTTGTTCTTCCCTACCTTCAAGTGATTGCGGCGTACTGTCATCGCTACGGGTTTCTCCTCCAGGAGCGCCTGGCACTCTTCGTCAGACGGGATATAGCCCTGTAGCAGCGAGAAGAATTTGTGCCGCAGGACGGCCTTGATATCTGCCATTGCACGGATGGAGTACCACCCATCACGCTCCTAAGAAAATGAAGGAAAGAACAAAAAAGGGGTGTGAGATATCGAACAACAGATCAATCATGCGGAAGTCAGGGGTTGAAACGCACATCGCAGGTATCACGCAGGTCCTCCTCATCTTCGATCATTTCCTTCAACATGGGGTCCTCGATGTCGCACAGCTGGAAGGCAGCGGTCTCTTTCGTCACCGTGCGTCCGTCAAATATATGCGATCGTCTGCCAGGGAATATCAGACATTCGAGAATCTTACCACAAACCGCTGGCGTGCACAGATTGCAATGAATCAATAAACTGGGTGGGAACTCACTTTCGCTCAGCCGCCTTCGCTGCATCGAAGTTGAAGAGTATGTTCTGCATGGTCTCCGCCGAACGCTCTTGCCGCCGTGTCGCAACAGACGGCCGCGCGATTGGGTGCTGGGCGTTGCGGAAGTACAGGCGTTGGTAACTGTATAACATAGCTATGAGCAGAAAATTCTTCTTGGAAACAGAAAAACTCACAAGCGTGCCTCTGGATCTTTGCGAGGGTCGTAACTGAAGCGCACAAGCGTGTCACGCCAAGGTCCATCTTGGAAGACGTAACAAACAAGTGGGAGCAGGACCTTTGAGCTGTTTGGATATAGCGTTGAAATGTTAGAAGACGATGGCATGGTATTTGCTCTTCTCACTTGAGTATATCTCGAGCTTCGGACGGTGTGAATTGATTGAACAACGAGAGCCGCGTCCACACTGGTCGTTCTTCAAAGAGCTGGCGCGTGGGAGGAATGCCTGTCAGAAAACATGAAATGAGCATGCAACAAGATCTCACCTCTTGTAGTCTTTTGAGAATATCTTGGCTGACCTGCTTTCGAGTGGCTTCGACGGCTGCAGGTGGTTTGTCGGGAGTCTTCAGATACGTGTGATCAGAAGATGTAACCAGTGACGTTAAGGGCAATCAGGCTAAACCACAGGTGACATACATTTGGATCGGAAAACAGGATGGAGGCAGGTCCATATCCCTTCCAGCGCAAACGGTTAATAAGCCGCTTCTTCTCTTCGCCAGTAACTTCATCCACTGTCGTTTGAACCAAGGATGCGGGATTTGCTTTGAACCTGTGTTGACCACAGAGCGCAAGAGAAACCGCAAATTAGGCCCCATAGTCTGCATGATCAAGACCAAAGGCGTACTGATAAATCTGCGGTATTGTCTGTCGGCTGAACAAAGGTGGAGGGAAGAACCGGAGATTGCTTCGAAATTTTGACGAGGCAGATGCGGAAGTTCCTGCTCCAAGTGGATGCTGTTCTGAATTTGGCGAGTTTAAAGACGACTGGTCAGTTTGCAACAGCTGGGGATCGATGGGAAGGTCGGTAGGCGTCGTTTGTGCCGCTGACGCGCCAGAATTCGTAACAGCGAGGCCGGAGTATGGAAATGGATCGTCAGTTACAGGAACGAGGTAGTCGCCTTTGTCCTCAGGGATACTGTAGCCACACGTGGCGTCGACTGAGGATGCTGAGCGCTTTACCAGATCAATTGAAGAGTATATACGTACCATCCATGCGATCCATGGCGAGCCGCAATTGCGTGACCGGATCGTCGTCCGGTGGTTGATAGTGGTAGTCTGCCATACCTTTCCATCATCATTAACAAACACTACTTGCCGTAGCCACGAGTCACGCTCACTCCTGAAACGTAGCGTTTTGTGCACTGAACCAATCGCCTCAGCTTTGTATTCGCCGATGGGAGCGCCAGGTGCGATGTTAGGATCCTTCACTTTCCGCTTTCGCCTGACGACCTTGAGCACGATATTATTCGTAGGTGCCATGTCGCCGGGGATCGGATGGGCAAATGGATTTGAAGGATCAAAACGCAATTCAACGAGCGCTTCTGTTTTCGAAACACCCCTCCGGAAAGCGGTGTCGAGAGACGACTGTCCGCCCAGCGTCTCGATAGCTCGTGGCACTGATTCCAGTTGCACATAACCAGGATACTCAATGGAATAAAGTAAAGTAGAAGGAAGACGACGTTCCGGGGCTTTCGCGGTGGGAGTGGACGTTTCGGTGGGTCCTGCGTTGCCATGTGCACCGGTTGGAGGTGCAATCGACGGTCCTGCTTCATCCATTGAAAATATTATTGAATGAGTAGATCCGGTACTCGAGCGGGGGTAATGAAAAAGTTCTGAAGCGGGGTCACGTGATCTGCACAGAAAGTCGATTCCTTTCTCCTGGGAATGATCCCTGACAACGCAAAATAAGAAACCGCGAGGAACATACGCACACGATATGTACTTGACCATCGACAGGGGAGTTGTGACTACGAGCACAAAGTAAGGTCTTTGTTAATAGTCGAGTTGTTGTGAAGCAGGCTGTTATGTGATAACCGTTAAAACGTTGAAGAGGTGCGGTGTTAGCACGCTATACTCTGTTTGTTTAAGTGCCGGTTTCTGCGGAGCAAGAGAGGTTAAGTAGATATGAGTGCCTTTCGAGTGCCGGTTTCTGCGGAGCAAGAGAGGTTAAGTAGATATGAGTGCCTTTCGAGGACCCCGGATTATACTGTCATAGGCCGGATCCCATGTCGGACACAAACTGGGGTAAACGGCGCCGCAGGCCGGATTTTTTGTCGGACATTTGGGCCACCACGCCCGGAAGGCCGGATCCATGGGTCGGACATGGACAAGGTCTGACCATGAGGCCGGATCCCTAGTCGGACATGAGTACTTGAGTGTCCAATGGGTTGCATGTCGTACATAGTCGAGTGGTTTGTGTAGATATTCTATGTGGTAGTGTTGTATCCGAGCCTTGCTGTGGGATCGGTTTTCGCGTCTGAAAATCAGTTTTTACAGTCGCCACCGCTCTACAAAGCTCCGCGGCGATACTGATGTTGGAGGGGCGCTGGGGCGGATGGGGGCGGACGTTGGGGATTCGACATTTTGCACACGTACTCTCCGTCTTAATCCTTCTAATACTCGCACTGGTTTCGGTCACGGCAATGGGAGATGCTGCAGGAGAAGCCGATTGGGCAAAAAACAGCAAATTCTGATACTACTGAAACATATGAACTCGTATAGCCTAGCGAGTGTCCCTACAGCACCTGTGTACACGTAGAATGAAGTGCCGGTTTCTGCGGAGCAAGAGAGGTTAAGTAGATATGAGTGCCTTTCGCTCAAGGGTGGATGTGTGATGGAAAGTGGAAACAACAGGCCAGCCACGCCGGCGGCCAGGTAGCCATCAATCGATGCATATCGCCGATGGCTCGATCAGCTGGTCACCATGCCTATTGTCTGCCACTGCTGCCCGTGTTTCATCGACTCGAGGATAAGCTGAATGGATTCAAAGATACTCTGTGAATGGTTAATTCTGATGTTCGCTTGTGTTTTGCTGCCATTTGGTCAGCATCTTTCTGTTTGATCATCGTACTGTTGCATTCACCGTGGTCCACGAATCTGGGTTCGCGGTTCAATTTTGACGTATTGCAATCAGAGCATGCCACCTGGAGATTGTAATTGGATCCCAATTGTCTCCACCGTTCTCATTGTCCTGCTATCCGGGCATTAGCCTATTGTAATCGGAGCAATGTGGCAAGTGGCACGCACATAAAACCAACGGGTCTCGTTTCTCAGCGGGCCTATCGCTTTCCTACCGCTTTCTCTCACCCGTCTCACCCGTCTCACCCGTCTCACAGAATCATCTTGTTTATAACCCCCCTACCCGTTTAATTCCCTCTACTCTGCTATCTCGCCGCACAATGTTCTCTGAAGCCAATTCCCTTTCGGCCCCCACATACGAGCTCCCGGAGCTCCGAATCGAACGTTCACATTCGCCTGGCATTTCAGTGACACGCGAAGTCGTGCTGGACGTGGCTCCCTCCGACCGCACGCACGATTCACCAGATTCTGTCAAGAAAGACGTTCCGAACTTCCTGCAGTTCTCGCTCCCCCCCAATGGTCGCAAGTACCTTACAAGCCCCCCTAATCGTGCTAGCGTTCAGTCTGCCGCGCCGTTCGCGTCTGTAGAGCCTGTTTCACCACATTACGCGCCGTCATGGATCTTCAAGTCGGTGCCAACAGAGCCGAACATTACTGCGCCTGAGTTCCTCTTCAAATATGGCTTCTGTAAGTGCGATCTTTTTTGCCACGCGCTATTAAACAACCGATCGTAATGCTTTCTATCTGTCATGGCATTCACTTATAGTCATTCCTGCCTTCTGGCTGCTTGGCGCGCTGTACCTATTTGCTCATACAACGCCCGCCACCCTCAAGAACATGGCAGAGGAGGACAAAGAATATTTCGGCGCAGAGCGCATGTGGGCAAAACGCTGCCTCTGGGCAAGCTGCGCGCTCGTGGGCGTTGGAATGCTCGTTACGATCATCGTGTTGGCCGTTCTTGTCAGCAAATCATGAATCTCCTTGTTCTCGCTACTACACGAAGAACCGTTCTGTTACGACGTTCCCTCTCCTGCATCCACGAGCCCAGTGCGGCAGTGCCTAACTGCACCCAGTCGCTTGATCTCATTTATCAGAGACATAACGCACATCCTTACGTTTTTTCCTCTATTTTACCATGTCTCCGGTCCCATTCATCATTCATCCTGTCCATGCCAATCACCTTAATCACCTCAGTCATCCTGCCATTTCCCCATTCAGACAAATCTTCATCCTCCCATTTTACCTGTCACTCCATCAACATCATCGCAACGTCCTGTATGTTTCTTTGATTTTCCTTTTCGTCACGACCCCACACCCGGCGGGCCCGGGGTATGTCGTAGTGCTCTCCGCAGGTTCCGGTGCAGTACTCTCCCTACATACATACCATGTTTCTTACGTACATACCGTTTTTCACTCGCATACCTTTTTCATCTTTTACTGATGGCTGAGTATTTAGTATCCCTCTGACATAGCCCATTCCCTCCTTAGAGTATGTCCTTTCCTTAGCTAGTTGTAGTATTCTTTTCTTTTGGGTAACGGTGTCGATTTGGTTCACTTGCAAGAGCAGTCGAAATCGTGGACGTCAACAACGTTGCATGGGAGGCTCAGGCTGAGTCCATTTTTGGTTTCCTGCCTCTAATTTTTTGTTGGTGCGCGTGACCGCGTTATTGTGACTCATGCGACGCACATCCATCCATCTCTTTCTCGATTGCGATTCCACGCTGAACGTGCCATGACCGACGGCAAGCCAAGTATCAAAAGCTCCACCAATGTTGAGTCCACTTTCACAACCGCCAGCACCTTGTACAACTCAAGCATCCCTTCGGACGACTCGTTTTTCGCCAATATTCTAACGCCTGGCTCCTCGTCGCACCCGACTTTCGAGCTCATCCTGGACTTTGTGTTTGTCGCGCTCTTGATGGTTCTGGCAGCGCTCGCTGCCACTGTTTCATCCGGCGCGCCACATTTTCTGATCCTCTTCGGCATCGCGGTCGCGCTTTGGCTGAGTGTCAAATGGTGAGTCGCCGGTAACATGACTGGTTCGAATGTACCCTCTCCCTTTATCGCCCTCTACGTAAATTATCGATCTCTGCATAAAATCGTTGTGCCTAGTATACACCCAAAACGGCACACATATTGATACAACCTATGCAGGGTTCTCCGTGAGCTTCGCACAGTAGAGGCTACTGCTGAAAGGCGCAAGGACGAATGAATCGGAATGCCATTCAGAAAGCTTTTTCTGGGGCGTGTCCCGAGGCCATGGTAGACTTCGCGTGAGCGGCACGCGGATGCCGTAGGCTACTTGCGAAGGACCCTGCTAAATCATGGCAGCGCTCAGGAAGCCTGATTCATGCTATCCCGTCATCAGCTTCATCGCCGTGCACCCTCCTCATACCATTTCTTCGTCCTCTTCACACTTTCCTGCGCAAGCATGAATACTGCGAGTGTTGTCACCATCAGTCTCCGCCACCAATCCGAACCAAAACTGCCAGGTTGAGACAACCAGAGAATTCTACGTACATTCGCGCTCCAACCCGTCAAGGCCCTCTCGGAAGGCCTGTTGAGGATGCCCGCTCGGGCCACCACCTCCACCGCCCGCTGGGCCCAGTGTCGCGAAATGTTGAGCTTGGTCGACAACTTCCTGAAGGCGGCGACGGAATGTCTGTGGAATGCGAAGGGGAGTGGTCGGCAGGGTTAAATGCGCACGAGACAACGGGTATAAACGGTAGTGAAGAATGCATGTGCATGTTCAGTCGTCACCCTTGAAAGAAGCCATAGTAGCCTTACTCACCAACGTCAGCATCTCAGACATTTCGTTCCCTTGTTCGTCGGTCAATCTATGAAGTAGATTCATCCAATGAAATTCAGTATCAAGATGACGCGTGTCCGTCGTGTAGCCAAGAGAGAGTGAACAGACATACATATCCATGATCGTTTTCCCAAAGCTATACCACATGCCGCCCGCTCCGACAAGGCTGGAAAGCTGCACACTCCGCGCTTCAGCTTTGAGAGCGTTGCGCACGCGTGCGCCGAAGACGGTTGGGATAGCGAAGTCGGCCCAGTTCCTGCCGTGTGATACACAAACAGACGTAAATGAAGCGCGGTGTGGGGGTGGACGGGGATTGCGGGCACGTGAGCAACGGAGATATGGATGGCAGTGATAGTCGTGGGAGTTCATGAAGGAAGGATGGGAGAAAGGTACGAGAGAGAAAGAGATGTCAGCGACGCGCTCTTGAAAATGCAAAGTTCAGTAAACGTACGAATAGATCACCGTATACGCCAGCCATATTGGTATTTGCAGTTTGGCCCCAGAGCGGATCTAACGGAGGGTATGCAATGCGACCACACAAAGTTCACGCGCGTTTAGCGATTTCAAGATGCGCAAAAGAACACGCGACCAGCAGTCAAGGAATGCGACACATCGGAACATCAGTCGCATTATCGTACGTAGTGAAGAAACGCACATGTCTTTCTGAACCACCACCCAAATGGCCCATCTCAGGAATATCTGTTTTGAAGAAGCATTGTACTTTCTGCACGGCGAAGAGGCAATCACAGATGATCAGGGGGAAAAGACTGTGACCAGCATGTCCTACATTCGCGAGCGGCACACCACACCTGATTCTCCGCTAGGATAGCTTCGACTGAGAAGAAATCGTTCTCCATCGTTTGAAAGTGCCGGAATGGAAACAAGATTAACCGAGAGGCCAAAGAAAGGGAAATGGAGTCCTGCAAGATACAAACGCGCTGCGATCTCGCGTTTGGCACATATCACGTGTGGTTGGTTGGACTCCCATATTTGGTACAACGTTGTACCAGTCTGAATTCGCTCAGGACTCTGAAATTTTTAGCAATGCAGAATGTATATTACAGGTGGTATCATAATGCCAAGTGATAGGGTATGCAAACGATGAAAACATGTCAGTATATGCAGGACGAATGGAAAGATATGTGATACAAAATGGAGACAACGTCATGACGAGCCGACCACAAGACAGTGACATACATTGGAACGACAGCATGTGTAGGTTGGAAATGAGAAAAAGACAAAAGGCATAAGGCATAAAAAGCATAAGACATAAGGATAGCACATAATTTGAAAGTGAGGGAAAATATGCACAGCGGCAATTGAAGCCTCGTCCAGAGGCAAGCACAGTATCGCAAAGACAGGCGCTTTTACGCGCCGAAGACTCTCCGCAAACCGCCGAGAAACCTCGAAGAAGTACGATGTCCAATGGAAGGGTCATGCGGCAAGCGCTCGACAGAGGCCAGGGTACATGGCGGCTTCAGTACAGGGTCGTCACCCTCGCCGTCGAGGAATTTCACGCCCTCCGCATCGTCCACAAGTGTCATGACACTCTCTGTGTCCGAAAGATCAACAGCGTCGGCGTCAAAAAGAACATCGAACATGAGATCGTTTGCTTCCTGGAGAAGCTCGTCGGAAAGGGGTTGGGACGTGTAGGAGGGCACATCTGGAGAGGACGATGCCGCTGTCTTACAGAGCCTTTGCCAAAACATAAGAGGTTGTTGACGAAATTAAAGAAAGGACATACCTCGAAGGCATCAGAATGTTCAGAAATTCAGTGTAAACGTTGTACGTGTCACGCGGCGAAGCAGCCGGCGCGAGAATGCCATGAGCAGCGACGGCAGATGAAGAGGCGAACATGATGATAATGAGATGCGTTACTGAAACAGCAGAAACTCGAGGGCAAGGTCGTATCTGGTCGTATCTGGTCGTATGCGAGTTGTTGGAAACGAAGACGGACGAGGCGCCCGCGCCTTATATATCCACCTCATGGCCACAGACGACTGCCAAGTGATTGACACGGGATCAAGCCAAACCTGCGCAAATGGAATACGCGATCGGGAGTGCCAGGATTAGCCTTTCTCGGACAGGCGCACAAATAGATACAAATATTAGAGCTGCAACAGGCAAGTGTGATCGACAATCACATTCTGATCGCCGTTGCTTACCTCACGATTTGCCATTTCTATATCCAAATTCCAAGCCATTTCTGTCTTCTTCCATAAAAGCGGAAGTCCTGCTTGATATTTGTATAGTCCATAGTACGGGCAGATCGGGATACATTAGTCTTAGCTTAAGTTTAATCGATAAGCTTAAGTGCTCAATATTAATCCTCCAGCGCTTTACAAATATAAGAGTCAAAAAAAAAGACACGAACATGTGACCCTGTGAGCTTGAAACGTGACCGTGACTTAGACGCGTCAAGCTCATTTTGTCCCAAACCCTCACCATTGCAAGCTATGGTCGACGAACCGATGCCTGCAGATGCAACAGAATCCACCAAATGGGTCGTGCATGGTCTGCTGTTTGTTCTTTCCCCCTTCATTTTTTTCTTATGCATCGCAGTCGAGGTTCGTCTTCAGGCTAACGCAACTATGCGGTTCGGCACCATATCCCGCATCGTACAGGATTTCATCTCGTCATCGTTTGACCGCATAAGGTGCAAATATTATTTAAGTGTCAATATGCAACATTACTTATAGCTTTTTAGCCTGCCATCCAAGCTTGAAGGCTGGGGTGAACTTCCCGAGCTGGCTGCCGCCGTAGAGAACATCGCCGCGTGCGAGTGTGCGTGTCCAGAGCGATCACTGCCCGTAGAAGACATAGATCTCGAGATACACGTATACCAGCCGTCCGACACACAGTCATTCGACGAATTCTCTACGGCCACCAGTCCAGATGATGAGGACGACACGAACGCTGCAACCGTTTGTGAACTACCAAACCGCAGTTGGGAAGGGCTCTGGGATTCTCTCATATATGCAGACGGAATTAAGCTAAACCTGCTTGACTATATATACGCCACGCTAGTGCTGAGTGACGCTGACATTAATTGTGCGTTCTGTCTTCGATTTTGTTCTCAAATGTGTCACTCATAACATGTAGTGAACCTGGTATCATGGAATCGCGTCATCCTACTGCATGGCCCTCCGGGCACTGGAAAAACATCATTATGCAGAGCCCTTGCACAGAAGCTCTCCATTCGATTGTCTCACCGGTGCGTCCTACAGTCCTGGTCTAACACAACGCCGACAAACCGAAAGATATCGACCTCAGATTCTCGCAATCCCGTCTATTAGAAATCAACTCCCACTCGCTCTTCTCAAAATGGTTTTCGGAATCGGGAAAGCTTGTACAACGACTCTTTAACAGTATCACTGAGTTGGCGGACGAAGAAGACGCTTTCCTTGTCGTTCTCATTGGTTTGCTGTCTCACAATCTGAGCTGTTTTCTGCACATTGAACGGCATCCATCAGATGAAGTCGAGTCGTTGACAGCTGCCCGTGCGGGCGCGATGGCAGGCACGGAACCATCGGACGGGCTCAGGGTAAGGCTTGCAACTTAGCACCTCTTCCTGCACTCAACACATCGTCGTTCACAGGTAGTAAATGCCCTTCTCACCCAGCTTGACAAGCTCAAGCATCGAAAGAATGTGCTCATCATGTCCACAAGTAATCTCGTCAAGGCCATTGGTGCGCCGTCTTCTCATTTTTATGTTCACCGGACTGAACATGTTTCTGTGCGGTTATACAGACAGCGCCTTTCTCGATCGTGCAGACGTTATTCAGTACATCGACCTGCCACCGCGGGAAGCGGTATACGACATCTTGCGCTCGGCTCTATGCGAGATGATCAAAAAAGGCATCGTGTCAAACGATGTACCGATCCCCACCCTCGAAGAAGCCCAGATGTACGAGATATCCGAGCCCCAACAACGCGAAGCTCCTTGGCCCGCGACTGTCAAGGGTGATGAGGGTGTACGCAGGACGACTGTCGCCCTCCGGTTGCTAGCACTCGCGACGACCTGCAAGGCTCACGCGCTCTCTGGACGTGCGCTGCGACGTCTGCCAGTTCTCGCGTTGGCAAGATACGTCAGCGTCGGCAAGCGCGCGGCTACGTCAAACTCTGGTGATACAATGCAAAATGGTACAGGGAGAGTCAAGAAAACCACCATGGCCCCCGTAGATGTAGAGGTGTGGTTGAGCGGCCTGGAGGACGTGGTTTCCAAGCAGATGACGGAGCTCCAGCGCTTTTCATGACAGCCACTGTATTTTGTTTCTACTACGTTTGTTTGCGCATTTGTGGGGACGATCCTGCAGTCCATCGCGTTCTATTGCTTCAAATCAAATTCTCGTTTGTGAATACATTACATGTAGGTATGCTCTGGAATCCTAATGAAGACCTGGCGCTTTCAAGAGAATCACTATTCTGCGTTATGTTGCCCGACACTCGCGAAGTCTAATTACATAGGGTAGAATCATCAATGTCTCGCATCGCAGCACATCAAAACCTACTCGTCAACCGAGCCATCTGTCAAATCCCTGCATTCGACGTCGACTGCCGCACGCTCGTCGCCAGCGTTCTACGGGCAGTCGCCATCCTCTGAAATCTATCCGCCAAGTGCCGGAGCTCCTCGGCGAGCCGGTCATCGACAATAGCCTTCTCTCCGAGCAAACGCACGAATTCGACGTCGAAATGATGCTCTGGGACGAGTTTCGATGTCCCACGATCACTCAGAGGCGCAGTCTTTGATTCTCCTTTATTTCCCGGCGGTCTATTGTTTTCCGGCGTCTGCGTCGCTGGAATGATAATACCGAGGCCGGGCGGTATAGCTGTCAGGGTCTGCGGTAGAGACGCTCTTGAAGATAGTTGTGCGTCAGCGGCGGGATGAACCTTGATGTGAGCCAGGTTCGGTTTGATCGCGGCAGTGTTGGTAGAATTCAGCTTTGCACGAGCGCACTGCATCTCATCGATGACCATCTTGTAGTTGAGCACGGCTGAGGGAGAGACGGAGCGAATATACTTGTGTGTGGCGTCCACGTCGAGCCGTCCGGACTCTGCGATGGATCGAAGACGCGGGATAGCTACAAGAAACCATAAACATTCAGGTGCCACGACACACTTGAAACGTTGAAGGCTCACGATTTCTGACCGCCGCCACGCCAAGTCCAAGCCGTTTGTCCCGGCGCAAGATAGAGGACGGCAGGGTGTTTCCAACGGGCAGAGTTGGAGATCGACGCGGCGGTCGGGGCGCCCGATGCTCATCGATAACAACGCGAGGTTTTCGCAAGGCGATAGTAGACGAAAAACTGCAAACAGAACTAGCTGGAGATAGAGGATTAACAGGCCTACGAAAAAGGGGGGTCATAGAAGAGGCAGAGACTGAAGAGAAAAGCGCAGGATTCAAAGCTTGAGGCGATGCAGAGAAAAGCGAGGACGTGTGAGATAAGAGCGGAGCGCGGCTACTGGGACAGGTATCCAAATCCGAGGCACCTTCAACGTCCTTAAGCTGTTGGGAATCGACGCCAATGCCAGAAGGCCCATGCAGCTGAGAAGGAAAACAGGGAAGGGAAGGCAATTGATCGCTCGGCGGAGGCGTGAGGTAGGCTTTGGCGGCCCTCTCCGAAGAGTCTTGCGTGTCCTTCTCGGCAACCTCGTGACAAGACTGAGATCCTACCGGCGCATGCTTGTATGGGCCTCCTTCATCCACAATGCGCGGGATTTTGGCGCGTGAAGTCGTGTCCTGAGATTCAAGTGCAGTGGGAAAGGTGCTGTGTTCCTCACGTTCATATAGCTCTGCACAAGCTTGACATTTCTCCGCAGATGTCCCGGCTTCAGGGAATGATGGAGGGCCTGGCGGAATTGGAGAGTTTTCCTGCACCGAGTCAGGGGAGATAGGCGAGGCCCCGCAAATGTCGAGCACTGAATGAGCCTCTTGTGAAGACGCGAAGCTGGAGTCACGACCAAAGCTAGAGTCGGGACTCGATAGGCGTATGGAGGGTGAACGCAAAAGACGACGAAGAATGCTGGGACTGAGCCTTGGGAAATGCTTCATGCGTAAAGGCGTCGTCAAGAATGGGTGCTTCCTTACGGTCGGTTTCTCCGCACTAGGCGTGGGACATCCACCGCTCGTTGAGGTGGATAGTTCATTATCATTGTTGATCGACGCGTCGATGTTGTTAGTTGGAGTAAGGCGGTCCTTACTGGCTGACGGTAGCTCAGAAGTAGCATTCGAGGTGCATAACAAGTCATTTCCACGAGAATCGTCTTCGTCGATTGTGGGCAAAAGGTCCACAGAGACAGGAGAAGCGAGAGGTTTCTCAAATATCATGAGATTCGGATACTCGACCGGAGTAGAGTTAACAGAAGAGAACGGATGTTTTCGGCTAGCGGCTGAAGAAAGCACTTGATTGCCAGAAGTACCAGACGCTAGCACCTGCCCGCCGAAATCAGATGCAGGAACTTGACTACCACAAGTAAGAGACACAGGAAGTGGTTCGTCAGGAAAGCTGTATTCCGATCCACTGCTGCAGTAAGAACTGTTTCCATCCAGGTTATTATCGCCACCAGACGTGTTTGCGGACTTGCTGAGCCCACGAATATTGATGAGCTCCTCAATGAGGCTGGACCTGTGGATCGCTCCACGATTCACCGGACTCCCGAGGTAGTTCTCTGCATTTTCTATGAGTTGAGAGGCGCCCTTGCTATCTTGCTCCTTCAGAGGCGGGCTGCAGTCACATAGATCGAGCCCGTGCGACCGCAGAAGATGGGTGGCTCGGCGCTCCTCGTCGTCCACATACCGTGAAAGCGTGAGGAGGAGCACAGGAATGTCCAGAGAGTTGCACGAAGAGTCAACGAGGATACCAGGGACATCAGCAAGCGGGCTACTAGCATGCAAATTACAAGGCAAGAAGTTGTCGGGCTTATCAAGAAGAGGATTGCCAGACAGAGACGGCGCATCAGAGAGGTCGGAGCTCGGGGATACTGATCTTCTGAACGCCACCGACGTCGATGAGGTGGTGTCTGTTAAGTTCGAAGGGGATATTGGGCGGGAAATCGCACACCGCGCTTCGACAGAGCCGCACCCCGCACTACTGCTGGGTACAATCGCGTGGATAGCTTGTGCTGTTTTCGCGAACAAAAGGGAAGTTTTCTTGGACAAGCTGGATTCCATACTGTAAGATGTGACGAAGTAAAAACGGGAACATAAATTTAGACTAAATGCAGTACAACCTAAAGTTCGCATTGAATCTCCTATGGCTCGAGTTCGGGCGTCGACTAAAGCTGGGCACCGTGACCATGACGTTGCCGCTACTCCGAGCAGCCGCTGCAAAACGGCGAATCGACTCCTTCTTTGGGCTGGGCGAGGGAGTGTATAACTCTTTCGCGGACATGAAATACTCAATGTGTAGGTATATGCGTCTATTAATGCGGGGAAAGTCGATGAATCAAGAGAAGGAAGCCGATTCACTCTTCGAGAACAAGTTTATACGATTCCTGCTGATCGGCGTTGATCGGTCTCCGTTCGACGCCGATTCATCGAACTTGTTGATTGATGCGGTGCAATTCGACTTGAACTTGTTATTTGTCGCGCTGACGAAAATTTGACAACAAATCTTGTGTCGACTCAGCAGTCCCCCAAGTTATGACAATGAATGGTTTCATTTGATCTTGCTAATACGATCATATCGTAACCTCTGGAAGGCGGTACTGGCAAGACTTGGGCGATCGACCATGGGGCGGCCGCCTATCATTGTTTCCCTGCGAGAATCTTTCTATTGTGCCTGCATGGAGATTATATCCACTGCACTTCAAGTAGTTTATGCTCCAGTACTTTGGCTGATTCATGTATTGAGTGATTTTCTGTGACATCTTGACTGAATGCAATCCCAGTCTAGCTGCATTGGATCATCTGGTTGTCATTCGCGAACTCGATCTCGGATTCCGGGACGCATTTAATCTTGAGAAGTGCCTGCTCTATCGGTATCTCCCGTTGGTACGTAAACACTTCTATGGCAACCGGATACGTTGTCACTGCGAGTAAGTAGAGGACCCCTGAAAATAGGCCATTTTAGGGATGACGGCTCTTGGCCTATTTTCAGGGGTCCTGTAAGTAGCCACTCCACTCTAGCTGATGCCGTCGCCACCTCACGATCCAGTTTTTCACTATTAAATCATCATTACTGATTGTTCTGCATCTTTGCGTCACTCCACTTGTATTTGCGACACGAGTTGGAAAAAAAATACCAAGTCCTCCAAGCCACCAATATCAGCAAAGGAGGGCGATCGCTGGAGGTAGTCATTGAAATATTGACTTTTCAATCCCTTCGATCTCTGGTTTTCCAGCTGACCACGTATTATCGTTATGTAAAACCATCATGGCCGCGCAAATTATAGCAGCCTTACAGGTTACGGCCGAGATTCTCGCCTTGAAAAAGCCGGAGGTGGTTTGTTGTTTGGCTTATCAGATCAACACAAGATGTGTAAACACAGACAAACACAACGGTGGTGCCAGCGGATATTTATGAATGCAGGCACGGTGTGACGTCAGAGTGCCCCCGCGCAGTATTTGAATCTGAGTAGCCCGTCGAGTGGATCATCATTCTGCGTTTCTTTTTATACCACACTCGCTATGCCGTCCGGAGGAGTCGTCGACGCTTTCAAAAGTCTGTACCTCCATGCCTCGCAGATCCCCAAATCCATTCAGGTGTTTCCTAGATCTGATCCGCCATGGCAAGCACCACCATGCCGCCCAGGACGCCCATGACGACATCCACCCCGCTGCCCTGCACCATCAGCAGCAGCAACAGGCGCACGGACAACAACAACAACAACAAGAGCAGCAGCAACAACAACAACAACTACTACAACAACATCGGCAGGAGCCTCAGCACCAGCGACAACATCAGGCTGTGGTTGCACCAGAGCATCGCGAAGCAGTCGAGCTGATCGTCAAGGAGGAGCAGGAAGCCCAGTCGACCCTGCCGTCTTACAAGGGTCTCGAGAAGTTCAAGCTCATCGCGAAGATGGGCGACGGCGCGTTTTCCAACGTCTACAGAGCTGTAGATCTCACATCGGGCCAGGATGTCGCTGGTGCAGTCTTTCCGCTCCATTCCTTCCTTTCGATCTCGTGTTGACCGACCGCTCCACCCACAGTCAAAGTCGTCCGCAAATTTGAGCTCAATGCCTCACAGGTTAGCATCATTGCCATTCACGTTTCCCTACCCACTCTATGCCTCTCTGACTCGTTTATCTCCCCCCCGTTGCGCGCCCGTGCTTTTCGTCGTCTTTTCTTCGCATCAGGCTGGCGAAAAGCACTTGAATCCGCAGTTCAAAAAGCGGCCTCGCGCAATCGAGGTGCCTTTTTTTTCTTTGTAATGTGCATTTTAGTTTAACGCTGACGTCGTTCCAATCGCTAGCGTGCAAATATCTTGAAAGGTGACCCGTTTTGCTTACTTCTCGCTGATCGTCTGCTGACGCGTACGTCAGAGGTGCAAATCATGCGGGGCACGATCCACCCTTCAATCATTAAGCTCACCTCGTTTGCCGAGTCTATCGAGCACTATTTCCTCGTTCTGGAGCGTACGTCATGTATCCTGTTCAATCCGGTCAACATTTAGACTGAAATGCCGTCACAGTGATGAACGGCGGCGAACTGTTTCACCAAATCGTGAGGCTGACATACTTCAGCGAGAATCTGTCGCGCCACGTTATCTTGCAAGTTGCACAAGGCATTCGTTATTTACACGAGGAACGCGGTGTTGTACATCGGGACATCAAGCCCGAGAACTTACTCTTCGAGCGCATCCCCATCATTCCCTCGACAAACCCGATTCATCGGCCTTATGACGAGGAGAAAGAAGATGAAGGCGAGTTCATTCCTGGGGTCGGCGGTGGCGGTATTGGCCGTGTGAAGATCGCGGACTTCGGTTTGAGTAAGGTGGTATGGAACGAAGAGACCATGACGCCATGCGGCACCGTCGGGTACACGGCACCCGAGATTGTCAAGGACGAGCGATATAGTAAGAGCGTGGACATGTGGGCACTGGGCTGCGTGCTGTATACCTTGCTATGTGGTTTCCCTCCATTTTACGACGAAAGCATCAGTGTACTCACTGAGAAAGTTGCGAAGGGCTCGTACACTTTTCTCAGCCCTTGGTGGGATGACGTCAGCCATAGTGGTATGTGCTCATCTCTATCGCGGCGGAATCCGAGCTAATGATCACGCGTCTACGTTGCAGCTAAAGATCTCATCACACACTTGTTGAGCGTGGAACCTGTGCAACGCTATACCATCGAGGAGTTCCTGGCACACCCATGGTGCAGCGCAGCACCGGCGCCACCTCCGCCACCAACACCGTTCATTTACGACAACAAAGTACCTGTAGCGGAAGGTTATGATTCGCCGCTGCTTAGTGCCGCACGCGGACGTGGCGAGGGCCGTAGCCCGGGCTTGGCGAACCTGAAGGAAGCATTTGACATCACGTACGCCTTGCATCGCATGGAGGAAGAAGGGGCTCGTCGTCGCCTTTATGGTGCTGGTAACCGCGGGTTCCTCAGCGGCCTCAATGAGGAAGACGAGGAAGATGGGGAGATGCAGCACCATGAAGTCGCACCTGGTACCACAGGCTTCCCGCGGTCGCCGGTCACACCCTCCACGCCGAAGACAAGGCTGCACCACCACGGCTTTGAGCTCGATCTTGATGGCGCGACGCTGCTAGGCCGCCGACACAGGCGCGGCGCGGGTGCAGTGGGCGTGAGCAGCCTGTTGGCAGAAAAGCAGCGGAGGCAGCCTCCAGCACCAGGCAGGCCGAAGCGGGTGGATCAGTCCATGGGTGTGGGAAGTCCGATGGTGCTTTCGTGAGCATAGCGCCATCCTGAACTTATCTTGCTCCACATCTCCATTTGCATGCACGATGGTTCATGCGATTTGCATTACATTGCGTTTCTCCTTTCTTTCTATGCTGTTGGCACATACATCGCTATCTTGCATATCCACGGTACGACCGTATATCATGTCGCAAGTGCAGGAACGCTTGCAGCCACCATTGCAATCTTCCTTTGCTCTCCGCCGATCTCTCTCGCTTCTGTACTACATGGGCGGTCATGTACATACCAGCTGTATTAATTTCTTTGACCGCCACTTCTGCCGGAATCACTTTCGTCTGATATACATTACTGCCCTCGTTACTATATGTGTATTCATTCCTGGTTTATTCGTTTGTCACTGCATCCTTGTCTGCGACGCTCGCTTTCCGTTCGAGCGTTTGATCCTCTTCGCAACGCTTGCCCATGCATTGTTCGCCTAATCACATACATACGTTCTCTCCCATGATACCGCATTCAATGCATGTCTATTTTTTTTGCCATTTTACGCGTTGTGCCCACTGAGCAGATGGACATGAATGTCACTGGCTTTATATCATATACAATTCTCTGTAGTGCTTTTATCAGCACCAAGGGACCTTGGCCGGTAACATGAAAATTTCTAAGCAAGATTCCAACAGGCCAAAATATCGCAGATGAGGGACAAACAAACGTCCAGCAAAAAAATATTCAAGTCGCCGCCGGCATAGATCTTCCTGATCGCCACCGCGACAATCGGCGCTTGCTCGTTGTGAAACTTCAACTGAAAGTCTGTGAAAGTGCGCGTTCGATAAGGTTCGAAGACGTGTCACTTTCTTTTGTAAATTCACATCGTCACTTGGTCCGTGCGCGTAGACGCCCATATAAAATGCTGCGAAGGTACATTAAGAGTCTTCATACTTACCTTGATGGCATGGGTCCCTTCAAGGACCTGGATCTGTGGGCCGTGGAATCTCTCCATAGCACGGCGACCCTGTCCACACAGAGAGGGTCTGCGGTTTGTATGGGTTTAGGCTCATGCACCGTCTCAATATTTTCCTGTCCCACATCGGCCACTCTGGCTGGGTGGGCCATTTTTTTTTATGTCAGTACGATGTTCTAACCCTAACCTTATTATTATTGTAAGTAGTAAATGTTACTCATTGATGTACAACCTGCAATAACACGGTCACGAGTACTTCCTGATTTGATTCTGTTGTTCACCCATGCGATATGGAGTTTTATCTAAACTTCCTTCGTTTGTCCGTCATCTAGTGCAAGGTTCCTGTGTACACCCCTGATTGCTGGTGTCTGTGATGTCAATAGATCTGGACCCTACATTTGATTTCATTGCTGGCAATGTCTCTGTAGGTGTGACAGAGAGGTTTTCCATTATTTATGATTCTGCAGGGTATCATTGGGCTGCTGGTTGGGCACCCATTTGACACCGGTGAGCCACGTTTGTATGGGATGTGTCGACAATTGTGACCACACACTTCTTGCAGTGAAGGTGCGCTTTCAGACACCGGAGTTCGCCAATCGATATGGGTCCATCGCACATGCAATGCGGACGATCGCCATTGAAGAAGGGTTTATAGGCCTTTACAAAGGTGTGGGCTCGCCATTAGTGAGTCCCGATTCTACAGCACGCACGATGCAGAAGATAGATAAGATGGAACTACTGTTTGATTTGTTGTTGCAGGCGACTGTCGCTGTGATGAATGGCCTCGTCTTTTCCTCTTACAACTTCTTCTTGAAAGTGCAGAAAGCCGGTAAGTCTGCATCTCCGACGCTCAGGCAAGTGACACTTGCAGGCGCCGGTAGCGGCGTCGTGTCTTCGTGCGTATGCCCGCCCCTGTCTCGAGGTTGCTTCAGTCCCACGTTTGGTCACACTTTGCCGACTTCCTTTTCCTTGCAGGATCGTGACCACACCGACCGAGCTGATCAAAATTCGGCAACAATCCCAGACGGTACGCACGTCGACTGTACATGTCGCCCTAGATATTCTTCGCAAATCCGGGGTACCCGGCTTATACCGTGGCATTACAATCACCGCATTCCGCGACATAGGCTACGGTACCTACTTTCTCGGGGTACGTACCATACGAAACTCGCAGACATATTGAACTACGGCGACTAACTAACTAGGCGTAACTAAAACTGTTTTAATTTTTCCCACAGTACGAAGGCGCATATCGCTTCCTGTCATCAAGAGACGGATGTCCGTCATGGTTAGCTCTCCTCGTCGCGGGCGGGATCGCTGGTATCACTGGGTGGATACCTACGTTTCCGTTTGACGTGGTAAAAACGCGAATACAAGCGACAGAGCGTTCCTCGCCCTACGCATCGGTAAACCCGTACCGGAATACGTGGTCGACAGTGATATATTGTTATCGCACAGAGGGCATGAAAGTTTTCTTCCGTGGCCTGGCGCCCACCCTTGTCAGGCAAGTTTTTTGTGGATAATAGTCAGCAACGTTAATAGGATATGATATGTGGTTTCAGAGCTATACCGGTTAACATGGCGACATTAACAACATTTGAAACGATCGTTCACTCTTTTCGCTAACGATGTATCTATAGGAACACAAATACAAATAGATTCACAACACGTCCCAAAAACCTCCAGCGTGAAAAAAAAAGAGATATTTGCAATCCATTGACCTATTTACATGCAACAATCTACTCACAAGTATTACACGACTGTAACGATTTCGTACAAGGTGGTGAAAGATGAGACGGGAGAGATGAAAAGAAAAAGAAAAGATGAAAAAGGGTGACATCGGTGCAGGGCGTTATGTTCCACTGAGATCAGCATAAAAGCAGATAACAACCAGACTGTCCTACCGCACGATTCACTGAAATGGCTTTGTGAGGCACTACTTTCGTGAGGCTCCGCCTACGGGTTTCGTTGAACTAATGAATGAAATATCCATGCTTTCCGCTTTTCAAAAAATGATCGACTAAAATGACATAAACAGGGGGGAAACGGTCGTGCATACCCGGGAAAAGGTTACGAACCATCCCGGACGAATACAAAGTGAGAGAAGGAACTATAAGACGTGGACGCCCAACACCGGAACAATGTATCGGAATTTAGAAAGCTTCGACAAGTTCACGGCGTTCACGTGCACCCATGAGAACACCAAGACCTCCAATCGCCTGGCGACGTATGCGCGTGGCAAAGTTCTTGGGCCCGAGTTCGTCAGCACCAGAGGGTGGACCACGAGGCTGCCTCATTGGCGCGGTTTGAGCCACTAGTTTCTGGTGAACGGCTGAAGGCGGGCGCTGCGGGGCAGCTGTAGGCACCAAACAAGGCGACTGCAAACCCACCAATGCATTGACATTGGGAGTTAGCAGAGCCCGAGCGACGGATGCAGTACGTTGCCCGCTGTTAGGGCGACCAATACCCAAGCCTTCGTAAAGCTTCCGCGTAGCCTCCTCGCGCGGCGAGAGGGGCATTGGGGGAAGCTCCGAAGAACTAGGCGTCGTAGGCGTGTTCAACTTGGAGGACCCGGTCGAAGACGCATCGTCGTCGTTACCATCGGCAGTTCCATCATTGACAGCGACAATAGAGACAGTGGGTATTGGGCGCTTAGCAAAATCACTGAAACTCAAAGGCTTCGGTCGGGTCTTGATAGTGTGAACTGTGTTCATGGTGGCATCGGACTTCGCGGGCGACGGCAACGTGCCCGTTAGAACCGCTGGTTCCTCAGCGACACGGGGTGGCGTGACCCTCACACTAGGTGAGGTAGCAGACCTCGTTGCAGAAGAATTACCACCACGACGCCAGGTCGTAGCTGTGTCGCTCTTAGAAGGGCCGATTGGGGAAGTGCCATTATTTGAGGAGGGGTTGCCCAATGACGTGCCACCGCTAATCACGGATGTCTTGGGGATATATGGAACACCTTCAATCAATGGATTGATAATGCGCACGGGATGAGCCATGCTCGAGGGGCGACTACCAAATCGCCCATCGATAGCGGCAGTCATAGGTTCATCGGACAAGCCGGACTGTTTGGCGTGGTCCAGACCAAGCTGGGACCGCAACTGCTCAGCCTGGTTAGTGCGACGCATCTGAGCGCTCAGAGTGGCACTTCGTAAATCGTAGCCGATGTGCGAATCGAGAGCAGGAAGACTGGGACGTCTGCTCTGCAGAATCTTCTGCTGCTCGAGCTGGGCCTGCATTAGTATCAGCTCCTGCTGATATTGTTGCTGTTGCAATGCCTGGTGAAAACCCAAATTATGAGCAACGCAGCGAAGTGGAAGTGATGATAAGCGCAACAGACCTGCATCTTGAGCAACTCAAGTTGCATCATTTGGAGCTGCAGCATATCAGCCTGTGCTGGTTGCTGCTGAACGCTGGCCCCAGCAGCAAACGAGGGAGTGAATGCAGCGCTATGGGGGTTCAACCCACGAGTTTGGGGTTGTTGGCGTGAGAAGCCACCATCGAAGGCAGGCGAGAAAGGTCGCTGATTGCCACTGATGTACAAGGACTGAGCCGCCATATCGGCAAGCCCATTTACGTCGCCATCATAATGTGGCTGCACCTGGGGTACCTGTCGTGGGACGTATCCGCTGACCTGTGCAGCGGACTGCGCAACATTGGATGAAGCGGAACGGACGCCCCCGGTACGCAGACCGGAGAGTAAAGAGGCGCGAGAGTTGGATGAGGCTGTAGACATGGTGTCGAAATGCAGTTAGGCAGGCTGGATCTTGAAAAAAGAAGTAGAATTTGGAGATATTATTGAACAGTAGATAACTGGGCGGGCTATGAGAGGATAGGCCGCGACGAAGGTGTGATAATTTGTCACGGCAGTCGCAGCAGAGTCCGGTGGCAACAGATAGACGAGATACCCGTCAATCGACACGAAGCGCCACTGGCAACAGCTGAACGCACCAAATCAGCGAAACTTGAGAACTGCAGAAGAGTGCAGGAGAAGAGGATTGCCGGCGAGATAACAAGGCGACGCTTTTTGCTGATTGATGATTATTTACCAGGAATTTACAAATATAGATGTAGAGAAAAAAGGAGACAAAGGACAAATGAAGACAAACAAAACAGATCCCTGAGCCGTCGACCACCCCAGCCAGACGAGATTGAAAAGAAAAAGTTGGAGAGAGCGCAAGCCATCCACTCTTATACATCCATCATCGTCACGTCACGCGTCACGCCATCACTCTCACAGCCACTTCCTCGCACTCGCATTTACGCGCGCATCAAACACACTGCTCCGGATAGCCGAATGAGCTGTGTGAAACGGATTCAGCATCGTCTGCGGCAGCAGTCAGCGCCTCAATCTCTCTCCTGCCACATAATGCCACCCTACCTTCACATACAGCTCCCAGACCTCCATGAAGAACGATCGGATTCCTTCATCATTCTTCCCTTCATGTAGGAGAATGAATTTCATATCTGCTTTTGGTCAGCGATTCGTTGGTCAGGCGATAAATGCAACTCGCTCACTCCCTGGCGTAACAAACGCAGAAACCGTCCATTCGTTGAATTTGTCCACCGCTTTCAAGTACCTGCGCAAGTCGGCATTTATTTTTACGTCACGCCTTGCGCGAGCGAAGGGATCCGCACATTGTATTCTCTCGTCGCATGGCATCTTCGACAGCATCCAGGCTTGCGTTGGCGATCATTTGGATCACATGCCGATCCTGCCCTCCCCCTACGCGTGTTCCTCCCGATGTGGAATGAGGAAGGCTAGCAAATTATCATCATGAAGACAAGCCTGAGTCAATGTTAATGTGCAGTACAACACACCTGCTTGCGCCTGAAAGCGCTGTCAACGTTCCTGCAAATGCACTTGTTGACCATGTGGGCAGGTTGGCAGACAATGCGGACGGTGGGTTGTTCACCGCCTTCGTCGACATATGTGTGAGGCTACGCAGTAACAGAATGAGACCGACATCCTTGGAGCGCGATGAGACTGATGCCTAGTCGGGTACAGGGGCTTCGCAAGAGAGCAAAATAGACTGTCTCACCTATATAGCGGTGTATCGGACGGCGAAAGCAAGAATAAATGGTGGGACATGGTTGGAATCCTGGCAACGAGCAATAACTGAGAAAACCTCGATATCTCGGCTGGCGGCCTTCTACGGGCCTTGATCGCCGTGTGTGATGTATGTGATGGCGCATCAAAGAGTTCCAGTCACACGTTGTGGGCGCTACAACCACGACTGGGAAGAGTTTCTGATATTTATCAACACTCTCTAGATCCAAAACAGACAAGAGTAAAATTACATGTGAATAAGATAATTCAAGCAACACAGTGGCACATATGGCAGGTACTTGTCATGAAGACCGTACTATTGAGTGAATCTATTGAGTGAACCGTGACGCTCTCGTGGGCCACCTTTGAAGTTGATCAAAGAAACCCTTTTACAACGTCAAATGACAGCAACCTACACCACCTTTAGATACCAAACATCTTTAAATGAAAGAAGTTATCAAGGAAATGAAGTCACCGAGGTGGTGAACCCGAATAAAAATAGTCCGAAGACACAGAGTCGCGATCGTTGATCACGTCTCTTTCCGCTTGTTTTTCAAGATCTATGGACTCGGGGACGGTATTTTGTCTTGCTTTGCATGATGGTGTGCGCGAAGGGCTTGTATCGCAGGATGGACTCAGCCCCTCAAGATATTGCTTGTCGTCGAACGACCGGATATTGTTCAGTGCACTGCAGAAGGACGACTTGGAAGTCAATTATAAAATGTGCAAGTAAAAATGGGTCGGACGCACTACTCCGCTGTCGTTATGTGCTCCGTGGTAACATGCACCTCAGCAGGACGACTTATTGTATATTTTGAAGGCTTTCGAAGGCCTTGCGCTGCAGGGCTAGGTCGTGCGGAGAAGCTGTTGGTAATAGCCGACACCGTATGAACATAGACGTCACTTGTGTTGAACTCCAAGAGGCGCATAACAGCACGACATGCAGCAACAGATCTGGTGCGAGATGAGCCATTGATGAAAGATTTGTTTTAGGACAGACGTCACATACGACACACAAGCTGCGGGTACCTAATAAGACGAAAGGTTGGGATTGGACACTTTTAATGCAACGAAGGACGCACAGTGGCAATTCTGCATTACAAGGTACGATGTCAATTTTCCGCCAAAACGAAATTTTAGAGAGACCTACACATTCATCGTGTCTAGTCAGGCAAATAGTAAGTATGATGTCCATGAAGAAGTTTATAACACTTACTATTAAGGTTCAAGACGTTGAGAACCTATATGAAAAAAACAAAAACTTATTTCTGGTGTGATACAACGTAAAAAAATGAGACATACCGCAGGGATACAATTAGTTGTGAACGAAACGAGGAAGTAGATCAATCCGTCTTGGAATAGTAGCTTCCACAAGTCGGTGCGTGCAGAATGTTTTGAATACAACGCGATGAACGTGAAGACCAGGATAACAAAGTCAAAACCCATGGCTAATTGCCAGTCAGTATAGGTTCGTTAATGGGACGCGGATAATGAAACGACGTACTGAAGAAAAAGGTGACAGTCAAGAGGCTAGGCGTGGTCTGCGTGACAAGGCAGGAATGCCTTGTATCATCCCATGTCGCAGTCACGATGAACATCCCTCGGTATAGGACGGCCCAGTGTCCTAGGCACAATATGACTAACGGGATGACTACCTTGAGTTTTCGCTCCCACAGAGCAATCCTTCATTGCGGAATGTCAGCATCACAGATGCCATGAATAACTCCGCGCTGGGACACGTACGTGCGCAGCATGAGCGATGTAGAAGAGCAGAGAATGGCCATATTTCCCGTCCACTAGAATGTGATTTCCAGATGAAGGCATGGGAGGGACACCTGACCCACATACCGAGTTGAATGTATATAAGGCCTGTGAAGGTTAGTCATTTGTATATGCGCGGCTCGAGACAGACGTACAACACAGTTGATCTATAGCACTAACTCAGAAAATCGGCGAAGTGGAAGCAAGCTACTTTCTCTCACCTTAGCCGTGTCCGAGAAAGATAAAATTCTGAGAAAGTATTCGTTTCCAGGCGTAAGTTCAGCTCCTCTGGGAACGTGTGACTCACAGTCCGATGAACGCCAGTAAGATACAGTAGCGGGACAGGAAAAAGAAGACTACAAGCGCCTGTTGAGATATATCCTGCGTGAACTACTCTTCAGACTTACTCTGCACGAATGCGATCAGAACACGAAGAATCAACACAGAAATCAGAGACTTACTAAAGGCCATCGAAATTTGCGGCGCCGTGTGAGCAGAGACCACTCAAAATTCCACGTAGTGAGAAGCTCCCATAGGTATAGACCGAAAAGTGTAAAAATAGTGTTCTGAAAAACAACTGGCCGAGGTCATGAGGGAAGGCAATTGCGGAATTGTGCGACCTACTGTAGTCCTTCTCATTTTCGACGGGGCTTGCCCAGTTGACCATGATCGAGGTTTCTGTCGGTTGACGACGAATAAAAAAAAAGATAAGTACAGCGGGCAGGAGGCTGGCAAAAGCGAACCCTCTATGTATAACAATAGGCAGAGCTAGTAGGCTCTAGCAGGACGGTCGCGACAGTGTGTGAAACTATACACTTGACAGGCTTCGACAAATGAATCCTCCGCCACCTTCAGTGATATATATTGTACGTCCCCTCCAATACCGTGCCGACTAGGGATTGCGCGAAAAGCGGAGGAGAGGTCAGTTGCGTGTCCGCCTTACACATTCACGTCTGGGATGCTCTTAAGGGTCTCGTTTACGGCGCTGATTGTTCTCTCGTGCACCAGCATTGTCTTGTGCTCGAAGTTACGTCCCACTCTACGGGCCAGATGGCCCGCACACAAATCCTAGTGGAGCCCTGCAATCGGGCTAGAACCGAAAGAAACCGTGGGATTGACTTACGAAAAGACAGGTGCGATTATGCAAGGGCTTTTCGTGCAGCGGATAGACTATTTGACTATCGAGCGACACTGCCGCGAGCCGACCTAAACCGATCTATTGTTTAAGGAAGACGCCCACCATATGGGGTCTAATGGCACCAACCATACCGAATAAACTCGAGCATATGACAGCGGCGCGTCGAAGTGTAGAATAAGAATTGCAAGGTCAATCGCCAGAGCGGTTTCCACCGGGAAGCGACATGTCATGCATCGATGCAGTATATGTGACCATCCGGCGTCCCAGCGGCTTGGAAACAAATGACTAACCGTCGGAATTACATGCACAAGGTGAAATGAGAATAAGTACAGTGAAGCCAGCGTACCTGGATATAAAGGAAACCCGAAGCTACACTTCGGTAACTGAAGACACACAGCAATACCTACAACATCTTTCTGTCACAGGCATAGCCCAAGCGAAGTCGCAAACAAATTGTGTTCACGTCCAACATACATTTTGACTGCTTAGCTGCACCATACTCCGACAGCACCGTCCGCTCCGGCGCTAACCAACCATGGTTGGCGGTGGCACCATCGTAATTGTAGGACGCCAAGGCCTTCTGCGATGTCGTGTCCGCGGAGAATCTTAAGAGGGACAATGAGAGGATCGGTCATCAAATCGTTGAACACGCGTGCATGGAATATTTGGATGGCACCGTCGTCTGAAGACGAGGCGAAGAGGGGATAGGTGGGGTGGAACTGCACAGCGCGTAAAGCTTTGGTGTGATACCTGATGGAAGACTCAAAAAATGAGGGCGACAACAGGTCCTAGATATGTTCGCGTACCGAAAAACTTTATAAGGCTTGTCGCTCAATTCCAAATCGAACCAACACAGCTTTCGGTCGTATCCGCCTACGATAAGGTGGTCACCGGATGGATGGACATCCAGGCAAGATATCCAGCGGATACCAGGCATCAGCGTTTTGACAAGCTTCTGCTCAGCCAAGTTGTAAACTCGGACATATTGTTGAGTCTGTGTCACGTTGAATGAACTAAGACTTCTAAAAACGGAAATACAACGCACAGCGACGAAAAAGTATGGTTTCAGCGGATGGAACTGAACAACTTGCACGGTCCCCCGAATCTTCTTGAACGGCGCTTGAGAATGACGACGTGTGATTTGGTGTATCCAGATGCCTCCTTGGTTTCCGTCCGCTACATCGGCATAAGCAATATGCAAACCAAAAGACTCGAAAGTACATACAAACAGTCGCCAGATAATCGCCTCGTCTGTGCCATGCAATCTGCTTAGGGAGGCCCGAACCCTGCGGCAACCGGACAGTATGAACAGGCTTATCCTCCGACCACGAATTTGCAACTACAGAGCTCCATTTTACAGGTGAAGGGACTGCAGGAGGGGGAGGGAGCATCGCGGGCGCCAGTAAAGATTGAGTGGCACTGTAGATAGGCCCCGGAACGCTGGGCGGCACGATAAAATGTAAAGTCTGGTCTCTGAAAAGACGATGAGTAGCTGGAAGGAGCCTTAACAGAATGATGCGTACGTCGAGACAACAAAATACGCGACGTCTGTCCGTGGACACCACTCGACAGCGCCAATTTTACCATCGAATTGCCATGTCTTGACGATGCGTCCAACATTAACTTCCCAAAGTCCCACGAAACCACTCTCATCACCGCTAATGACCCACAGGCCGTCGGGACTGACGCTGATGCATCGCACGCGCTTTTTGTGGGCCACCTTAAGCGACCTGTAGCATGGGAACGGCTTCAAGCTGCTGGGGCTAGGCAATTTCGGGATGAGGGAATTGGGATCAATGTTCAGCCTGACACGCTGAATACGCGGTGCCAGGTACAGATCAAGTTGGCGGTTGAAACGTTCCTTGACGAACTGATCGTACGCAGGGACGAGACGCAGGGAGGAGTATCTCCTAGGAAGATAGTCGGTTTCACGGTCCTCAGGGTCCATAGCTTCCCATTCAGTACGCTCAGCATCTGTGGGGAGGTACTCCTCTGGAGGATTGTACGATTCCGAGTTCGTGGGTAGGCGAGGCTTAGGAGCAGGAAGAGGCGGCGTGTGAGACTGCGAAGGTTCAGACCATATCGAATAAAACCCCAACGTGCTGGCAGTCTTTGGTTTTGACGGTAATATTCGTCCCTGTCGTATCGCGCGAACGATTTTCATAACCTAGAAAATACGGTAAACAGTATGGACGTTGTGGAGATTGATGGCATTCGCGACCTTTTGTTTTTCCCATTTGCTAGGGATCCAACGGCGCTTGGGCTCAGGGGCGGCAGAAAGCGGCATAACCTCCTCCTTGCCTTTGCCGGTGAACCATTCCGTCATGGGCTCGTATGGATTGTACTCAGCATCCGGCACCTCGTTTGCGTGTAAACGCCTAATGATGTCTAGTTCCTCTGCGGTAAGGGGTTTGTCCATCTGCATGTTCTTGTCGAAAGCAGACGTCCTATTGGACCAAAAAAGAGACGTCAATATACAGACAAAAAGAGGCGGAAAAGGAACAGAGCAGACCAGGCAGAGGAGTCGTCAACCGTCTGCAAAAACTTGTCTAGCTCGTCCCCTCGAGCAGGTCTCAAGATTTTCTTGCCGTTTATATCGTAACCGACGTGCGGCAAATCATCATACCAGTGCATAGGCACATTTCCCACTCTGTTGGGCGTCTAGAAAGATGAGGTCAGCAATGGTACAAAGCCATCCGCGAAGCAGCATAACTTGCATCTTCGGTGGAGGAATCAGAGTCGTAATCAGGCTCTATTTCTGGGTAGACGCGTTTGGGCCACCCTGTAACGTCCGAAATGATTGTTTTTGGTTTTGGAAAGACATGGACACTGGAGGCGTCGCTGCCGTCATCTTCACTATCGTCATCTTCCTGATCCTCCGTGTCGTCTTTCTCCTCGTCTTCCTCCTCGTCGTCAAATTCGTCATGCTCGCTGTCGCTTTCAGCATTAATGACTGGGAAGTCCTCTGCTTCACCATCATCGGACGAAATGGAAGCGCCACCCTCGTCGTCGCTTAGCATTTCGATGCGCATATCATTCTTGAAGGGTTCGTCGACGGTCTCGGAGTCATGCTTGCGCTTCTTTGAGATTTGATCCTTGTCGAAGACAGCCATAGCATGCGTAATACGTGTGGGAAAACGAAAAACTGTTATCGACGACAAGCCTAAGCTTTAGAACGATCGACTTCAACAAAAGTTGTGGTACTTATTTGAGACAGTATTTTGGCGGAAGCTATTGAGTTGATCGCCGTCTCGGCGTCTTGAAGTCAAACCACTGATCGTGTTCGCTCCTCGACATTCTGTAACCTGTGCGGGCACCACAACGCGTCGCAACTTCCTGACGGAGTCCGCTCAATCGATCTCGAGGTCCTATATATAATCCTGCGGGAACTGGCGTTTGTTTTTCTTATTGCACATCATCATGGTAGCCTACGGTGGTGGTATGTATCAATTCGCGGATGCACAATTCAGCATGCTTATTTCGCAGACGAGGTTTCTGCCCTCGTTCTGGACATTGGCACGTCATCTGTACGAGCTGGATATGCTGGGGATGATACACCGAAGGCCGTCATCTCTACCAGCTACGGCTATGAGACAGTGAAAAGCGTGGATGCCGATGTCACGATGGGTGATGCAACGTCTGACCCAACAGCTGAAGGCGCAACGAACTCCGACGAGACAAAGTATTATTTTGGAGACATAGGCCCTTCCGTATGGCGCGCGAATATGGCTGTGGGAAATCCTATGGGAGATAGCTTAATCGAGGACTTTGCTGCAATTCCTGGTCTCATCAACACCGCGTTAGTTGGCACCCTGAGGTGTAAGCCTGAGGAGCACCCCATTATGGTCACGGAGCCCCCATGGAATACGTCTGCGAGTCGCGAAAAAATGGCAGAAATTCTGTTCGAGGAATTCCAGGTGCCAGCATTCTACATTGCGAATACCGGCGTACTGAGCGCGTGAGTACGACCGTAATCACACGTCGTTTGTGTTCTCATTTATTCTTTAAGCTTTGCTGCAGGAAAAGGCTCTGCATTAGTGATTGACATTGGACAATCAGCATCCAGTGTAACACCTGTGGTCGACGGGTTCGTTTTGCGCAAAGGTGTGTTGTCTTGCATCTTGTTGAGACAAGGTCCCTGTAACTCACACGTCCAAGGGATGGCACATTCATCTTTACCCAGACTAGTGCACGAGTATTCTCGAAATTTACTCGCACAGATGCGTACGCCCGTAGATCTTACCCCGCGTCACCTCATCTCCAATCGCCAAGTATGTTTTGACCATGATCGATTGAACGCGTTGATAATTCATATTTCTTTGTTAGCACGTCGACCTCAATCAGCAACCCATCTTTGATATTCGAAAAGAGCGAGTCGTGCAGACAACGGCTAGCTGGCGTACCTGGGCTGAACAAGTGGAAGTGGAAGAATGGATTCAGACAGTGGCTGGCGTACTACCCAATGGTTGGAATGACCAGTAAGTCGCATCCGCGTACACCATCCAGAGGCACTTCGTTTTGATTATTTCTCCACGCAGCTCGGCCACGGACAAGCCCAAGGCTTATGAATTCGCGACTGGCTTCAGCACTGTCTTCGGTGCGGAGAGGTTCATGGTCGGCGAGCAGTACTTCCACCATCCCCCGAACATGGTGGTGAGCAAGTGTTTTAGGCTATTCAGTGCACATGAAGGTGGCTGATCGCGACGAACACAGCAAAACAATCCCCATTTGCCGAAGACGATTCCTGCCCTGATCTCGGACGCATTGCGTGCATGCGACGTTGAGCTACGGCAAGTCCTCATGGCATCCATTGTGGTAACCGGCGGCGGGTCGTTGCTATCTGGTCTCGTTGACCGGCTTGACACCGAGCTGAAGCAACGATTCCCTTACGTGCGTACTCTTCTACACTCCGTATTTTACTCTTTCATATCTGATTGGTGGTTCAAGGCCAAGATTCATGCCCCGGGAAATCCCATCGAGCGGCGATTCGGCGGCTGGCTCGGCGGAAGCATTTTAGCCAGTTTGGGCACATTCCATCAGTTGTGGATCAGCAAGGAAGAGTGGGAGGTAGCGCCTCTATCTATGCGTGTTAGAAGAACAGTACTGAATTCATTTTCCTTCTAGGAACATGGCAAACCAGTGGTCGCTCAGCGTTGTAAATAGGAATGTACATAACATGTTGTCCTAACCATTCTTGCCCTTACTTATACGTATGATTATTGTTATGGACAACGTTACGCACGACTATATCGTGAAGTAGTGGTTGAAGAGGCCCAGCGTCCTTCAATCTTACGACGTCGAAAGTCCGTTATTTCATGATGAGTCCGATATTCGTATGTAAGCCACACTCACGTTGACAAACAGACAGAATGGAAAAGTGTAGTCGTGAGCTACGACGCTTGTCAAGGTCAGATCGTGACAATTCGGGTTGAGTAGGGACGTTTCCAGACGAATGCCCTGAGATACTCGGACTCTAGCCGTGCGCTGTGGTCTCTAATGGATCTCTCCATGTCCGTGAAAGAATCGTTTCGGTTGAGATTGCCCCGTTCCTTCAGCACACGCAACACATCCCATATCCACGTTCTGCATGTCAGTCCATGCGCCCGATTGAGTTCAACAGTGCTATACGACACGGGAAACGCCGCACGACACGCGTTCGAAAGCCGCGCGGTATCGATGGGGGACAGCCCGGCGATCTTGAAAAAGGCAAGAATGATGCGGTTATGCTCTGACTTGTTTTTGACAGATCCGATATGTTGCATGATGTACGACTCGGCACGACGAGTTACGTGACGCTGCTCTGCCCAATGATGCCGCGTGGCGACCGCGCTGGCGTCGGTGAAGATAAGGGACCAGTGGAAGGAGCCATGCAAGAGAGGCTGAGTGAGGATGTAGAGCGAGTAGGGCTCGAGATCCACGACTTGGGCCTCCACCATGGCTGGCGGAGCTGTATGGACAGTGTATCGTGTCGTGCGCAAGAGAAGATCGATGGAGCAGTGAATTGGGAGCAGGAAACAGAGAAAGGAAAGACATACCCAGCCTGTTGACGTCGATTGGTTGTGACGTCTTGAAGAGACGCCCAATGTGGGAGCGGCGAGGCAGGAAGGTGTATTATGCGTGCAGGTGCCCGGACCTCACGTTGCGAATAAAGGCAAGGCTCAGGGTCTGTGATACTCTACTCGCTGTTTACAAGGTTTTTGGGCTCAGGGTCGCCTCACGGTGAGGCTATCGCGTTACGTACCTGAGCTCGAGGCTGATGATATTGGAGAGCAAAACAGATCTGTCTAAGGATTTGTCAACGCGAAAACCATAGAGCCAGCGCCAGCTGCCGTGAGTGAAACTGTTCGATCCGTAAGACTTCTGAATGAAGACGAGCAAGCTAAATTCGCCTACACGCTAGCAGTATGGTGGGAGAATAGAAGCAAGCTGGCAATTGTGCTCCCAATCATTTTGAATCAAGCTCCACCTGTCATCTGCGTTGGTCGCGAAGGGGACAGTATGCGAGGACCTCGACATCCATGGTTTTTCCATGGATGAGAACTGCATATCGTGCTTGGATCATGAATGCAGGACTTGTCCACACGTACATATGGCCGGGAATTCGAAAGGTAAGAATCTCTCGGCATCTCGAGAAAGGGCCTAAGTAGTGATCCGGTCCGATCAAGCGATCACTCGATCAGCATACCATAACCCGCCTTCTCTTCGATATGAACAATAGATACATACATAATACTTCAAATTCATACCTGTTGAAGTAGACGGTATTAGACATTGTGGCCACTTCATTTATGCGAAGTCGCTTCATGGTACGCACAACAGTCGCGAGCTCAAGTTATCCCACGAAACCTGTAGTTTGAGCGCTACCGTAACCAGCCACACACAAACGTACTTAGTATATCTATCATTTCAGCCCAGCATCCTGAACCAGAATTGTCGGATACAATGACGGTGCCGCTCGCGAATACCCATGTATGTTGATTGGAAGATTCGGAGTGCTCTTGAAACATAGCCGTGTAACACGGAACGTTTGTGCATGTTTATTCCTCACATTACTCGTCGTTGGGAATGTGATCCATGACAATGATCCTCACATCACACAGTCCATGTTCTCTTCCCCGTCGTCGACCGACGTATCGCCCATCAGGGTTGCCTGTATTCTGCTCATGTCTTCGCTCTCCTTTGCAAGCATGGTTTTCGTTAAACCCTCGCCCTCGCCCTCACCCCCGCCCCCACCAACGGACACGACTGATACCATGCCGACATCCATCCCGCGAAGTACCTCACGATCACGTTCTCTCTCACGAACAATCAATTCTCTCCTCAGCGTATTTCGCTTCAACATCTACAGACTTCTCACGTTCCCCGGAGATCGTGTCGACTTGTTTTACAATATCCGTTTCTTCCGCTTCGGCATTCCCCTCCTCATGAAGCGAACCGACAGGCTCGTCAGCACCGAAGCCGACGCTCTACGCTTTCTCAATGGCGCTTGCTCAAGCCTACCAGTTCCGCGCGTGCTAGACTCGTTCGTGTATCACGATGTGACTTACACCATTATGACTACCTTACCGGGCAAAACGCTTATGGAGCTCACTGAAGCCGAAGACATGCCTGAGGATGAAATGTCCGTTATCGTAGATGATGTAAAGACGTTCCTGGGCACGCTGTGGAGCATCCCCCAGCCCATACAAGATCATGGCAAAGTCATGTGCTCAGCTAGCGGTCACGGCTTACCTGATCCTACGTCTCTGCACGAGCGCGTCAAGGGTCCCTTCGATTCACAGGTCAACTTGTACTCGTACATGTCCGGCAAAGCATTGGAGAGCTATCTGTCAAAGACGCCACAAACCGTACTCAATGCGCTAGCGCGGGATCGCATCGTATGGGTACACACCGATCTGCGCATGCAGAACCTGCTCGTGCGCAACGGTCGCCTCAGCGGGATTGTCGACTGGGAGAATTCGGGGTGGCTACCGAGCAACTGGCAGCTGCACATCTTTCGCTGGCCGCAGCCCGGATGTCAGGGATCCTGGGTCCGAACGTGGATGGAGACGCGACTGGACGAACAGTCCGAAACCGCATACGCAGCATCCATGTCGGTTCTGCGGCATCCACTTTAATGTGTCCAGTGTGTCCAGTCCACGCAAGAAGGTGAGCTATACGAATAAGGCTACAACGCGTCTGTCACTGTTGACCTCATATATTTGTCATCCAACCAGGTGGCTCGATGCTGCATGGCACAGCTTATCCTTGCAGATAATTGCGGGCATCTTTTGTACGCGACTTGGCCTTCGTCTCCTGTCTGCTTCATCAGGTCGCCATCCCAACCCCACTTTCTCAAAAAAAGGTAGGGATCGCGGCTTCACGTAAAAATCGCCTTGCTATTCGATGACTCCCTACAACACACGACCTGAAGACGTCTGGAGACGTTCAGCCTCGAGCATCATGAAGATTACGACCCGCCGTCCCTCACCATACCCTGTTGTAATTTCCGGCTAACTTATGCATGTGTGAGCTATTGTTAGTCATGGATCACATGCGTCTTCTAAGTGCTGACGGCCTTATAGAGATAAAATACGACTTCTCAACATAGTTATCTCACATTCCTTTGTTTCATTCCAAACATGGTTTCTTTGGGTTTCATGGGTTAACTTACATACATACATGGGTCAACTGGAAGACTTGCATGTAGATTACTAGCATCACATGACAATTATTTACGAGTCAGTCGTGCACTTATTTACATGGATCTTGAACCCATCTTCTGACTGTTGGCGGGAAAAGAATGATGAAAAACAATGGACGATGCATGATAATACTCTTGCAAAAAAGCGAATGTTCTGATAAACTACATGGATGCAACGAGCGACAAACACAGATGACTTCTACCGTCTCCTCTTCGAACGTCCTGCGCGACGTCTAGCTGCAATACCACCCTGTCGATTCATACCCTTGGATGTAGGACGTGCTGACAAGCCCTTCGACAATCTCCATTGCTCCCGCCGCGCGCCACGAGGACCGTGCGTTGATATTTGCTCTGGTTTTGCGGTTTGTGAAGATGTTGAATTGAAAATCATGGCATCTGAGGCGACAAGCGAGGACATGGAAGGGAGGCCAGGCCGGTTCAAAAAGGAGGGGGGGAGAAAGGTGTAAACATGACAGAAGAAAAGACACATGGTAGTAAGGTTACAAACCTGTGCCATCATGCTCCTGTCCATCGTCGCTCTGGTCCATATTCGCATCGACGGGATCTGCGAGGGAGGAAAGCGTCAACACCGATTCATGAAAGACATGATCCGGCTTGGAGGGTGGGCGCCCAAACACAGTCTCCATCCATTCTGGCGAGACGTCGCTCTGCTCGGCGAGCCCAAGTACAGCGAGACTCAACCAACCTGGGATATCGTCCTCTGGTTGTACGTCGTCTATGAGTACGTCTCCTTCAGCGTCCTTTCTAATGGTGTTTTTCAACTTCGCGTTTAGTCTTTGTAAGCGTGCTGCTTGTGTTGCTGCGTATACACCCTCCCCTCGTTTTTTGGCCCGGAAAGACCGCTTCACTTTGGATCGAAGGGACTTGGCCATTGTGTGGTGAAGACAAAAAAAGAGTCAAGTGGCTGTGGGGGGCGTAGATATCGAGTGAAAGGCGTGTAAAAAGAACAGTGCTTTAGCACGGGGGCAAAACAAAAATATATATCTGATCGGATTAGGTGGCTGTGTGTAGTATGAGTCACAACACATGGCCGGTTGTCTGCCAAGCGCCGGGACTTCATCGACAAAATTGAAAACCTACGGCGAGTATATTAAATAGATCCTTTTCCATGCTATTCTTATGCGAAAAAATCGAGACAAGTGGATGGGTCAAGGATATATTATGACACAATTTACATGTTAGTACAAGTCACAGTAGACAACAGCGGGCATCTGTAGTCAGCCAACTGCCTAAGGAATCGTAAGCTATAGGCCACCATCAGTCTGCGGTCAGGCAACCAGTCGTCCCACTTTTTTTGTCGCAACCTCACGTTGACGCACCGTGCGTCGATCAGGTGAACTGTCTATCGTTGTTGTAGACCGCTCAGTCCTTTGCCTCTCTGTAAAGACGGATGGGAATCAGACAAAGAACAAAAGGAAGAAAAAAAGACTTATGATGTATAAAACATTGTTACACCTGTGACCATACAGGTAAGAGGCCTGGATGTACAAGAAGACAAGATTACGGACCGTATGAATACCTCGCCAAGAGCACCGTTCGATTTGCCATCCTGGAATTCTTCCGTATTGGCAAGCTAAAATCATTGAAGAAAAGGGATAAGAGAAATCCAAAATATAATATGATCGAGATGCACCTGGAGGTTCATGTAGCCATCGGTGCTGACCAGGAAGCCCTTATACTCTAGTCCCCACTTTAGACGAACGTACACCGGCTTGCCGGTCATCTCTTGAAGAAACGGCTTGGGATTAACGGGGGACACCTTGATATCGCATCTCAGTGAGGTATCGCTGTCAACCGAGCATAGGAACGTACTGCAGACATTGTGGCGGTCAGTGGGGATGTTCAAGTCATCGGCAAACTCGTGTGAGATCAGGATCGTGCCGCGGCGGCTGTTGGTGATGAGATTGATGGGCGGACTTTGAAACTTGGCATCAATGATCTCGATCAGCTCCGCGGCCCCGTTCATATAAAGATGGGCGCCGCGACTGACCGTGCAAATCAAATTACGCGCCTCGCTCAGGTTGATTCTGCATTGGCCCGTCCGCTGACAGTCGTAACCCATCACCGTCGCATACGTCCGCAACGCTATGTCCGACCACGAGGGACACGTGGGGGGCTCCGTCCCCGACGAAGATCTCTCGCTGCCTAAAGCAACCGTCTCGAAGATGATCCAAGGTACGCGTCTGCCACTTGCACGGTCTCCGGCAAACGCCTCATCCTTCCTCTTACTTGTGTCCTTCTTCCAACTGCACTGGTATCTCCCAGAGCTCCTTCCTAAAGACGTCTCCTGCGCGAAAGAGACGCGTGATCTCGTGATAGAGTGCTGTGTAGGTGAAGTCGCCGTTCCTGCGTCCCTGGGTTGCCTTTACATTTTTGACAGAATTCATACATCTAATATCATCGGAGGCGAATGATATATGCGAGAAGGATTCCAAGAAGACGATAGCACCTGATCACATCATCTCCGCACTGAAGGTATGCTTGAGTGACAAGGTCTATGCTCATGAATGTCTAAACACAGTATGGTGGCATGGCCCAGGCATTAGGGTTTGATTCCTTCACAGCCGAAGTAGAGGATGTCTTGAGCGATCACAAGAAGCAATTGAAGGCATGTTACCCGCCTCGTCGTCTTTCAGTAACGTGTTTACAGTCTTCATAGGATCGAGAACGAAAGTCGTCAAAGTTCGACACTTCTGGCATGACGGAAGAGGAACTACTAGCAAAACAAGAAGAGCTTTTCGCTGCCAGTCGGGCCAAATTCCAGTCAACGCAGCAATAAACTTCGGGTTCTTCTAGGTCTTATGTTTATCTATTTCGATTTCAGCAACGGACAGATCATCTACGATCCGCTACTGATGTTATTCTATTGCTCTAATGTCTAGACTGCTGTATAGCTGTTTGTAAATCGTATGTAATGTTATACTGAATTATATCGTTGTTGTAATTCCCTCAGTCTGTCGTACGGATCACTTCCGTTCCATAAACCATTTTGGAGGCGGGGTAAGCCTCCTTGTTCGATGGCATAGGACGCAGAGACCGCGCCATGGAACCCAGCTACACCAATATGAGCGACGAAGCATGATTGTGATATAAAATGGTTTTCTCGCACCCGCGTATACATCGCCGTTTGTTAGAAGCAACCCCGCAGCTAAGCCGCCAAGGAACGCATTTCCTGCACCTGCGAATAGTGGAGACAAAGTCCGTTTTTGTTAAACAAGCAAAAGATCGGGAAAGAGCTTGCCTGTCACATCAACCACCTTAGTTTGATCTTGCCAGAATGCGTCAATCCACTGCCCTTCGTGATCCTTGCTCAACGTATACGAGCCATGTTCTCCAGCCCTAATCACCACAGCGCCCGTCATACTGGGACCGACACCCAATTCAACGAATCGACGAGCTGCCTCCTCCACGTTTGTCCTGGTGACGGGCACGGCCATGGAGAGCAATGAAAATGCTTCTTCTGCATTTGGGCTAAGTCAACATCAGTTGCCACGATATTTGGTCATGCAAAAAAATCATACGAACCTCAAGATGGAAATTTTGGGCAACACAACTATGAGGTTAGGTAATTCCTCCGGTACGCATCGATCCTACGTGAGATAAAATATGCTCAGAAAACTTGACAAGCCTTCAAGAGACGGACGCACGGGTATGGGCTCGTACACTGTCGTGGGGCACCAGCTTTGAAAGAGTTCCTCAACCTCTTGCGTGATGACGGACGCGCGCTTTGGGCTGCAGATGAAATGCAGAATTTGGGGCAGATCCTGCATGCCTACAAGGTCCCGTGGCGTGATTTGTGTCCTCGGTGCCAAATATTCAAAACTATTGAAAAAACGACGCTAAGCGATTGAAAAACAGTATCATAGAGACAGGCACACGAACTGACGATGGTCCCCTCGATACGCGTTCAAAGCGCGAGTTGTGAGCTTACCCTTGTTATCTCTGAAAATCCATATCCCTGTTCCGTAGCTCTCCAGCGCTTTCTGCACAGAGGCAGACCAGTCTATGCCTCTATCGACGATCATACCAATGTCACTGCCATGCAGCCTGTAGAAACCCTTACTATGTTGACAACAGAAGTAGGGCTGTCTATCAGCGCCGTGTTGCTTACCACGCTCTAGCACCTACAGAGGCATATGTGCCTGCGCCTCCGATCTGCAAGATGGACCTTCTGAGACCGTCCAAGCAGTACCAAACCGCGATCACGCACCTGTTCTTCTGATTGTCGTTCGATGGGCACACCATGCTCATCGGTGAAAGAAAATTCATCGATCATGAACATTCCTAATGTCATGAGGCGCGGATTCGGAGACATACTTGGCAAGGATCGAAGAAATAAACACGGAACGTCCAGGTGGTTTATCCATCCATCGGATGGTTGCTGCGGGTGTTGGAAACCAACAATATGAGTCAGAATAAGCTCGAAACAGAACAACGGCGATCAGGAATTTCTGCTTCACGTGAAATCACCTCCCCGCAATGAGTCATCTGTGATACCGGTTAGTTTGGTGCCATCCCGGCGCAGAGTATAATACACTCCCTCTTGAAAGGCGACGAGCTTGGAAGAAACTATGGCGACGCATTCTGTAGTTGATTACACGTCCGCTTCCTCATGGGCTATGGTGCGTTCCCATTTCACTCAACTGAAGCACACGCAGAAGTATTTCTTGTATGTAGGTGGAAGACAACTTCTCCCCCTACGGGAAGGAAGTCCTTGCGAAGGTTGTCAAATTCCATGAGGTGAGAAGAAATACTTGTGAACTCAACCGCTGGCTGAACATACATCGGTGACGGCAGGAAGAGATTCTCCCTGCAGTCAAGATTGCTCATGCTCAACTTCCGGACGACCTAGAGAAGAGATGGCAGACAATCATTCCGGTAATCGAAGAGCTGAAAGTGAAAGCCAAGAGGCTTGGTCTCTGGAATCTCTTTCTCAGCAAGGCACATTACCCGGAACACGGGGTACCTCTGTCGAATCTCGAGGTAAATATACGGTCTCTAGAGCCATATCTTCCGTCTCAGCGGCGTTCCAGTACGCCGTCGTGGCAGAAATTCTTGGACGCACCAACCCCATTGGACCACAAGTCATGAATTGCTCGGCACCGGATACGGGGAATATGGGTACGTGCTTGCCAAGTCATACCGCAGTTGACCTCGACGTGGCTTGGCATCCTTGTTACCAGAGGTCCTGGCGCGATATGGCAACAGAGAGCAGCAACAGAAATGGTTGATACCACTCCTTAACGGTGAAATCCGATCAGCCTTTGCCATGACGGAGAAGGGCGGTACGTGACCGATGATGCAGTGAGAACGGTTCAAATGATTGCTGTGCAGTGGCTTCGTCTGACGCGACGAACATTTCCACGTCTATCCGCGTGGAGGGAGACAAGATCGTGATTAACGGTCACAAATGGCTAGTACTTATTTCCTTTATTGCCCGCGTGCGCTGCTGGACGCTCGCAATTCAACAGGTGGATCAGCGGGGCAGGAGATCCGCGCACCAAAGTTCACCTCGTTGTAGGGAAGAGTGACCCGTCAAACCCGGATGTCTATCGCCAGCAAAGCGTTGTCATCGTCCCCGCTGACGCGCCTGGAGTGCGTGTCGTCCGTCCAATGCGCGTCTTCGGGTACGATGATGCGCCTGAAGGCCACTGCGAAATCATCTATGGTGAGCAAAACTAACCGACCTGATTTTGACCAAGGACGCTCACGTCCGCAGACAACGTGCGCGTGCCGCTGTCCAACCTGGTACTCGGATGGGGGCGTGGTTTCGAGATCATGCAAGGGCGCCTCGGTCCCGGGCGCATCCATCACTGCATGCGCTCTATCGGAGCAGCTCAGGCGGCGCTTGATCTGATGCTGCTCCGTGTCTCCGATCCCAACCGTAAGACGTTTGGAAAGTTGCTGCACCAGCACGGCAACGTTATTGCAGAGATTGCACGGTCCTGTGCTGACATTGAGTCTGGTAGGCTGCTCGTTCTGAGCGCGGCGCATCAGGTAGAGACAATAAGACGGCTTGGATTTACATTAACCGTTTTCACTCATTGTTGTGCTTCAGATCGATAAACACGGACCCAAGGGTGCGATAAAAGCGATTGGTATGGCGAAGGTAATTCCGTGCGAAATCACCTATCTACTTGTGTCCATCCTTACATTCGTTAGTTCACCGTCCCCTCAATGGCGTGTGCAGTCGTGGACCGTGCCATACAGGCCTTTGGCGCTGAAGGTCTATCACAGGACCAAGACCTTGCTGCCATGTATGCGGGGTTGCGCACACTTCGCCTGGCGGATGTATGTCACTTCTAGCAAGATCTATTCGCATGCTGACTTCCTCGCAGGGTCCTGACGCAGTACATATACAACAGATCGGTCAGAGGGAACTACGTCGTGTGCCCCTACTTCAACAGAGGGAGGCAGACCGTCAAAAGCGGGAAGCTGCTCTGCTTAAGACAAGTGGTATCAAGGCACACCTTTGAAGTCAATTCAATGGTGCAATGGAAAGATTCGAATGTATATCATGGGCTTTAAGATCTCTTATGTAAAATAGTTTCGCATTTGGCACACTGAATTTAAAATGAAAATGTTTATGTGTTGCTTGCTAGTTGTGCATAACATTAGACGAGGATGTAGGACAAAAAGTCTAGAAGACCAGAGCGCCGTGTAGCATGTTGGCCACCCTCATATACGACTTAATGTCTTCCTTCCTAGAAGCCATTTGTGAACACAGCGGGCGGAGAAGCTATGCATATCTGGACTGACGTTACTTGCCCGTAGAGGCACCCATCTTGTTGTTGTCGCGCATGAAGTACAGTTTCGCACGCCTTGACCTTCGTTGTGGCCGCGAAACCAGCTTGATGTCCTTCAACAGCGGGGAGCACACATGAAATCGCATCTCCACCCCCATGCGCTGTACGACGTTCCGAAGCACGAAGTTCGTATCGGGCCCACAACGGTTGACCGCTAGGAGCATGCCCGTGAACAGCGTCGGCGCGTGCTCCTGCTGCACAGTGATCACTGAGCCGATGGGCAGCGCACGGTCACTGCGCCGGCCAAAGAGCGTCGTCATGATTTTCTGCCGCCGTGCGTCGGGAAGGACCGTCGCGAGGTATTGCATCACCCCCCGGCCCTGCAGCGCATGCATAGGTACGGACTCCGTCGGCGGTGTGGGTTTAAGTGCAATTTTGGAGAACGGGTATGGTCGCGGTGGAAGTGGCGCTGCTACTTTGCGCTGCCTGGCAGCGGCTTGCGCTTGCAGTGCAGATGCTTTGCCTTTCTGTGCAGTAGGTATTTCTTTCGCTGCAGGAGATTTCGGTGGTTGTGATTTACTGGGCTTCTTAGTCGATTTAGTCGCGAAACACCGGACAGCGCGGGGAACGCCTGCGCTACGCACGGAAGAGAGCATGGAAAGCAGAGAGTGTGGCTTGTGGCTCCCGTGCAATGGCAAGTACCCACAGTCCCGAAATGCCGATCGATCCGTGTGCCAATCAATTACGCTTTTGATGCCGTTTGGGCCCGGTCCAGCATTCAATTGAGCTTGTAGTACACCTGTCAGCTATGAAAAAGAATTCAGTAGAATGGGAGAAATGAGGGCTTTTGAATGGCATAAAAATTTCTAGAGGGTCCCACACTTTGGTCAAGACATAAAGCCTGCAGACTGACTCCAGACCATTGCGTGCAACGATCAAATCCTAGTCCCAATGTGTCGCATGACGCTTGCTTCTTGCCTCCAGCCGCCATTACGCCATTCCGAAAAATAGACAACGACGTCAAGTGGGCTGCAGTTCGCTTGTGTCTGGGTGGCTTGCTTGATCTTCATGATATCTTGGATTGCTTACGAGTCTCTCGTGCTTCTCTCTTCTGCTGGGCTAAGCTCTTTTGCGAGACTGGTAGTGTTGCCTCTGGAAAAAATCTTTGGATCCATGGACCCAAGCGAGCACTTCACTGCACCGACCCCAACTGCCTTCTGACAATGATTCGCACTCATCCACAATGGTTTCTCGACGAACTCTCCGAGCTTCTGGCTACCAACCGCTTCATTTCCGTGCCCCACACTACCATTCATCGCGAACTTGTCTGCCACAGCATCGCCACGAAGGCCCTCACCAAAGCAGCAAAAGAGCACAGTGCTCTTCTTCGTGCACATTACACCCACCGCATTGCTCAGTGTACACCCGAACAACAGGGCTTTGGCATGGATGAAACTTTGAAAGACGAGCGGACCGTTCAACGTTGGTATGAATCCAGTAAAGGAGGCTTTCTCGGAGATCAAAAGCTTTCTTCGGCGTAATGAGGTGCTCTTGTCACACGGTGATGGTATTCTCTTTGAGATGGAGGTCGCGATGGGTGTAATTACGGCACAAGATGCTCTTGCTTATTTCTGTGATTGTGGTTGCTTTTGATTCTCTGCACTCCCTTGCTTTGCTTCACCTTTGCTTTCACTTGTACTTGCTCAATCACATCATGAATTTGCTACTATGGACTCATTGCTCTATGATTTATGTTCATGGCATGAAAACACAATGAAAAAATCTTCATTTCCTTGCAGCAAGGAATCACAGTATAACATACAAAGCAAAGCCTAAAACATAGAAACAGATGACAAACAGCAATGTGAGTACAACATGAGGGGTAATACAGCAAGGTCTATTTCATAATGAGTTCATAGCAGCAGAAGATTCAAGCTTCGTGAGCCGCTCTCGCCCAAAGAAACTATCCATTGCAACCCAAGAGAAACCAGTCGTTGGCGCCAGTGCCGCAGTGCCGCTGCCAGCAAAACAGGCGAATTCAACAGCAATTGCAGCTTGATCAGAGCTATAACTGACGACTCGATTGAAGGGCTACTTACGAACGCGATCAACAACTCCATCTGATCCCACGATTCTCGATCCGTAACTGAATGCGTTGCCGAAGTTGTTTTACTTCACGGAGCACGACAATACATATCGTTTACGAGCTAGCTTATATACAGCAGAACGAAATCCACGATATGTGTATAGCTGATCTAGCTAGAAAAAGTGGATGATGAGCAGGAAAACGAGAGTGGTGTGAGCGTTTGATTAGCGAGAGCATTGAAAATAGCTTTGAGCGTATAAAAGGAAAGCCGTGACCCGTATGACAATCAAGAAAGTTGTTGTTCAACATGTTCATAGTTACATATACGCAAAGCCCGGTTTTCAGAGCCATTTAAATTACATGCAGCGAAAGAGTAGACAAAGTAAACTATTTTGACAATAGTGGTACAAGATTAAGTGTCAAAGATGGTGCACCAGGCCATCACAGTATTGCTCATATGTTTACTTAGTATCCACGACCACGTCCTCTACAAACGATACTCAGGGACTGTGCCTATCTGCAGATATTGTTACGAACCTTCCGCGCCCTCTACCGTACGGACTGTACCCTTGGTAGCCACGGTAGCCGCCCCGGTAGCCACGGCCACGACCGCGACCACGATGGTTAAACCCAGGGATGTTGGTTCGTTTTGCAGTGACCTAGCCTCTCGTTGAGCAGGGGAAAGATCGTTGCAAAAATTATGTACCTTTAGTAGGCGACCCCGGAACAAAGAGTTGTCCATGGCTAGTGCCGCATCTACGTGCTCTGCCTCGGCAAACTCAACGTATGCATAACTAGTTGAAAGATGAGGTAGAGCAGAGATGCTTATGGAGACCGTTGACGAACCCTTTTGGGTGGCCAGTAAATTTATCGCACAGTATTGTCACTCGGTTAATCGTCCCGCATGACTGGAAGTGGACTTGTATTTCTTCTGGTGTAGCGCCGTAGTCGACCTGGCAAATACAACCAAAACAGGAAGGCCGATAAGCTCGAGAAAGGCACGGCAGCATAACGGTATATCACGCACATTGCCGACATATATACTGCGACTGTCCGCAACAGCCTTGTCCTCTTCGGTGTCCATAGGTTCGCCTGGCGCTATCTCGGCATTGTTCTCTTTTTCTGCAGCCGCTTGAAGTTCGCGCAACTTCTTCGCCTCCCGTTCCATTTCCTCGACTCGTTGCTTCATGAGCATGATTTCCTGGAAAGGGCCATGTTCGTGAAAATGTCACAGGACGCATGGATGCATACGTGCCTTGGATTCGGCCTCATCACCATCATCAACACTCTCTGGGGGGACAGGCTGGGCTGGTTGCTCTGCGTCTGTCATGCTGAGGGACGAAATACAATTTTTGGTAAACAGTGAACTGAACGCAGAACGCAGAAAACAACTTTCAGAGCTGCTAGCGCCCGACGGCACCAGACTGGAAACGGTGTCAGATCATTGATGAAATCAATGATCGGAGCGGTGTTCCCTTCGTCCCGCGTTGTCGCTGGTCGGGCTTTCCCTAGCGCATCTCGGCCGTAAAGTTTCTGGTCATCTTTTTGGTTTACGTTCCCCGAAACATCTATATCAGACGAGTTTTAAGATATGTTGGCCCGTCCGTCTCGTGCGTCAGCTTCAGCATACGTTATAAATGGACCTTTTGTCGAATCGGAAAACTACTGGTAGTCTGAGCTATTTGAGTTGTTCAATGTTCTCATCCGCCTTCTCTATGGATGCAACAGGTGCATAGGTAATCTCATTGGCATCTTCATCGTTGTTAGACTACTTTCGCAAGATGTCACACATCGCCTCTGTGTGCCCCTACGACCAAGCACCATAACTTTGTAATCATGTATCTCTGCGATACGGCTGTCATCGGGGCTAAGGATTGCGATAAATGCGGTGGCTAGAATCACCGCTATCGATAACATCGAATGGTTCAATATTGAACCAACGTTATTGTCGGAAACTTAAGGCCGGAATGTGAGTGCTGTGAGCGCGACGACTCCATATCCCTCTACCCAGTCAGTGTCATTTTAAAGGAAATCATGTCGTTTGGATATGCTTGCAGTTGCTTACTGTTATTGGACGTCATGAGCGTTCTGGACCGGATTTGCATACTGTTCTGGCCAGGCACATGCAAAGCTGTGCATTGCAAAATGAATGATGTGGCCAATTGCAGTCATTCCCGAGTCGATTGTCACAGTTGTTTACTCAGACTTGCCTCCTACGTCCAACATCATCATGGCAAAGGCTGACGATAGCGCAAAGAAAAAGCACACCGACGACGAGCCTCTCCCGCCTGACGCTGGCCAGAAACCAATTGTATTGCAGCGACGGCGGGTCTGGCGTGCTTGTGAGAGTTGCAGGTAACCATCTCTCTCCGCAATCGAATCACTTGTTCCCCCGTCCTTCCCGACATCCTTCGAGATCTAATTCTGCACTTCTGTCTAGGAGGAAGAAGATCAAGTGCGATGGCACGGAACCGGTCTGCTCTCAATGCTCAACATCTGGCTCGCAATGTACCTGGCTTCAGACCAAGGATCGGGCTGCGTTAAGCAGACAGTGCGTATCCTCTCGTTTGTGATATCCTCGTTCATTCTCATTGTTTCTCATCTGTCCATAGTTACGTGCAAGAGCTCGAGGCCAGATTAATTCACATGGAATCGGTGTTCAACAATCTGTCACCCATTCTGCAACAACACGGCATCAACGTCGACGACTTGCTTAACGGGACCAGCGCTGCGGTTCCGTCTTCGAGCCTAACTAGCAGCAAACCGGCTGCGAAGTCCGTAGCTGCGCCTGCGCCTACTTCAGTAACCTCAAGTGGCTCATCGTCCGAATCGCCTCCCAACGTCAAGGTCGAGGAGGACGTGAGTGATGCAATAGGACAGCTTGCCCTCGACGAGTACGGCCATCTACGATGGATCGGCGGCTCTTCATCGATGCCTCTAATACAATCTTTTCGAAATATGACCACCTCTCCTCTTCATCGGATTTCTCCGATGGAGGAGGACCCCCAGGCTCCGGGGCCTAGCGTCAATAAGGTCTTCTTTCCAGCCTCGGTGTTCTTCGGCAAATTGCACGCCCTTCCCAGCCCGGAGGAGGTCGATTATCCTGACCGCGATCTTGCCAACAAACTGGTAAGTGGCAGTTGTCTCTCAAACCCGCTGTTCTCAACGACAATAGGTCGACGCTTATTTCGCGCGGCTTCATTATCTAATGCCTATCATCGACAAACCCTCATTTATGAGGGATTACGCTATTCTCATGGACAATCTCCATGACGTTGAGAAGGTTCGTAATGAGACAGCTTTCATAGGACTCGTCTTCGCAGTCTTTGCCTGTGCAGCCAGTCTCGTGCAGGATCCACGGCTGGCCACTGAGCGAGCAGAGGAGGGAGGAATGGGCATGATATACTACGAACGGTGCGTTTGCATTTTTACCCTAGCACACCCACGTGCTCTTACTGTTTTAGCTGCAGCGCTCTCATACTACAGTACATCAGCCATGCCAGGACACAGCTTGGCCATGTACAGTGCCTGGCACTTATGTCTTCGTTCCTCTGCTCGGTCAATTGTCTGCCGCAAGCGTGGATATTGATCGGCCAAGCCGTCCGTATTGCACAAGATCTGGGTCTGCATGTTAGTTTCCCACATTCTTACGTACATCGGTTGCTCAACGACCTTATCTAGCGGTCACCCCGCCGCCTCCTTTTGACCCCCATCGATAAAGAGACACGCCGGAAAGTGTGGTGGGGCGTGTATACGCTGGACCGTATGCTTGCGCTTGCACTCGGTCGACCACTAGGAATCAATGACTCCGATTGTGATGTGGAGTATCCCGTGGAGATCGATGACGAGTATCTTCCGGAGTATTTTTCTGTCACGGGCGCGTCGGCTTCCCGGACGCCGCTGATGACGGGTTTCGTGGCTCTCATCAAACTCTACCAGATAGCGGGCCGCGTTCTGCAAGAGGTTTATGCCGTTGACCTGTTCAAAGAAAGCTTCGAGGTAGACAGGCAACCTGAGTTGCACCAGCGTGTCGCTGCTCTGGATGCGGAGGTGGAGCGCTGGGTTGAGTCCATACCTAGCGTGTTCAAGAATCAATCAGAAACGGACGAACAAGTGTCCGTCACGGCCGTACTCTGTAGTCACTACTACTCCGTCCTCACGACATTGCATCGGAATTTGCTACCTGTGAAGCAGAACCATCCGGTGACAGCTGCGTCAGCGACGAAGGCTGTGGCCTCTGCACGGTCCTCCATCCGTCTTGCACCGTCCATGAAAAACGTCGTGCCCTTATCCCACCATCTTGCTTTCTTTATCCAGCATTTGTTCAGCTCAGCGGTCATTCTACTACTATACGCCATGCACGCAAATGACCCTAAAGCGTCAGGTACCGCAATGGAAGAAGCCCAGTCTGCGTTGGTGGCGCTCGAGTCGTGGGAAGGCGTGTGGCCTGGCGCGCGCAAATGCAAAGACCTGCTGAAGGAATTGACGACCACAGCGAAGGAAGCTATAGCTCGGGCGAACGCACTTCAGCCGCGTACACCGTCTGCTATGCCGCCATCCATTGTCGAACATCGCCGCTCCGTGACTATCGCCGCATTACCTCAAGGTACTAAGTCCTCGCACCATAAGACTCGGCGGAACCTTTCTCGTGATTCTGCTCCGTCAACAGCCAGTCGTAGACTGAACGCTGTATCACCTTATCGTTCAAGTATGCCAATCCATTCCCTCTTGGATTTGATTGAACCAATGTTTTTGCAGGCCAACGAGCACGGTCAGCCTCTCGTAGAAGAGGCGACGCAGATCCCACTAGCGCTTCCCTGGCATCGTTCTACACTAGTCTTGCGAGTCCCGTGTCCCCCCCACACCAGACGAGCAACCACAGTTCGCCGTCGTCTCTCAATTCACCGGGATCCGCTGGTAATATAACTCAGCAACAGCAAGTTCCACATCTAGACCCGCAAGACTCAAACAGCCCACATATGAATTTCGGTTATACTCCGACACTCGCGCCCAATGACACCAGGGCTCCTGGCTACGATCTCAACTTCGGTAACATGACTAATGATGTCGCTGGGCTGGGAAGCAGTATGCTATCTGGTGGTGGTCCGTGGGCAGGCGACCCGTCCGCCCTGGATATGGGTTATAACTTCAACAGTTTCAACTCGCCGTCGGGACTTGCCCATTTCGAGGACCTCACGTTGAATCCCGTTGTCGAGCAACCAAATACCGAATTTTCGGAGGCGCAGAATCATTTCTCCTCAGACCCTGCCTTCTCAGATACTTCATTTACGGCGAATGGTCTGCCCTTCCGTGGCTTGGAATATATTCGCAACTACAACCCGACTGGGTTAGCGAGTGGCGTCGGCCCTCGCACAACCAGTGCGGCTGGTACCGGCGATAACAGTGGAGTCGGCAACAACTCTTTTGAGAGTAGTAATGACCAGGATTTGTGGCCAAGCTATGACTCTAGCGAGCTGTTACGATACGGGCCCAATACCTTCGATTTGACCATGGACACGCCATTTTCTTTGACGGACATATCGACCGATAGCTAAGCGCTTGCAGATGCCTTTTTTCCAACTCGCAAAGTTTTGTTTAGCTGTTTCGCTTTATCTTTTCTTTTGATACAAATATATCATGTACATATGCCCATATTTCCGAGTTTATGTATTTTCGGTTGGTGATATGACTCGCACCACTTTTCGCTTTGTGATCGCGCCGTATTTACTACTGCTATGTATCACTGATAACCTACTACACAAACACGACTACATATGTGTAAACCTCATGTATTATTTCTTGTATTAATGATTCGCGAAATACGAAAATACGAAATACTGCGTCGTGATTGTTGCTTCGTTAATAGCTCACTGATCTAGAGCTTCCGTCAATTGACGAGTCAAGCGTAGTCGGTGGCAAGTAAGTTGACATTTTCTATCTACATATATAATAATTTTCTTCGCGTCTTTGTCTTCTCACTGGCTAGACAAGTGATTGTTCGAAGCGAGCGTGGGTTTCGCACGGTCTCCAAGTTTCGGCGGAAACTTGACAACCGGAGAGCCTGTGACTCATCTTCAAAAAAGGAATTCCTCGCAACCCCTTCTTCGCGGGGAATTCCTTTTTTGGATGAGCGTGGGTTTCGAAGGGTTTTACAATGCTAAATATACTTTAGCAACAATTTCAAGTATATGGTGACCCGTCAGAACATTCGTAATCATGACCTCTGTTTCTTTTATTATTATTACTGAAAACAAACCATAGACGATCAGTCCGTCTAGGTGTTCTATGAACACACGCGACAGACTTATTCCTTCATGTCCTCTACCTTGAAATTTCCATCTTCCTCCTTCACACCCCCCATCTTTATGTCATCCCCACCTTCCTCTTTGACATCTTCCATTTCAACGTCCTCGTCTCCGATCTTTGTCTTGATACCCTCCTTGTCGTCCTCAACGACCATGCCATCCTCTTCGTCGTCATCATCGTCATTATCGAGATGATCATAATCCGGGATGTCTTCTTCCTCGTCTGATTCCTCGACTTTCGCTTGACGCCGTTTCTTGCGTGCGGCCTGTTTCTGGTTCTTTTTTGCTTTGGACGGTGGCTCTACCCATAAAGGAGCCTCACGTGCAATCGTACGCTGGAAGCCCTCATCATAGTCTACACATTTCATGGTCCACACATCCATAACCTATTTCAAATAATCACTTTGAATCATGAAGAAACACAAAGGCATGCCCACCTCCCGGCCTCTCGTGAACGCTTCAATGATGTCTTCGAAGTCCAGTTGCTTCCTGAGCTCTTTCAAGTTTTTTTTCTTCAACCCGTTCTTTTGCTCCTTGAGTGTTGGTTCCCGTCCAAGTCTCTGGCGAAGCGCGACACGCACACAAATGCACGCTCCCCAGCCTTTTGTCAATAGATTTTTCGCCCACGCCTTCTGCACCTGCAAAAAATACTACTTCAGCACTGTTCAATCCAGACATCAAGTGGAATAACTCACTGGCTCAGGTTGCCGGCTCCACTCTGCAGGGGTAAGCGACGGCACTGGCTGGAGCTCGTACTGGCCTTGATACTGCCACTTTCCAGAATCGATTCGCGAGATAACGCGCTTTATCTCCTCGAACGGCGTAGGCTGAATCCCAGGTGTACCAGGATCGAAGAACAGGCCGGGAAAGCCGGGCACCTGAGGTGCCATGGGGTTGAACAGTAGGTTTGGGTACATGAAATCGTTGAATCCGTGCTCAGCGACTTTCTCTTCTCGGACCTTTGGAAATGTCTCTTGCCTGTTTCCGCCGTAGTAGTGGCTGAGGAATGTACGTGGGGCGATCACGTCGACGTCGTTCTTATCTAATTTCACGTCGAAAGGCTTTGCCTCACCTTCGATGAGATTCAGGCGGGCACGAATGGTATCGGCTGTAAGCGTGAAGTCTTTGGGCTTCTTAACTTTAGGCTGTCCGTGGACGTTGTAAAGATAAGCAGATTTGGCTTCGATGCAGTGGATGGAAAGCATACATTTTGCATTTTCTTGATATCCTCATCTCCTACAGCCCTCTTGCGTCTCTGATTAAGGATAGATGCCAACGTAGGTACAACAACCACCACGTTTGTCCTCGGCGCACGCTGTAAGGAAGCAGGTGCGTCCCCTTCAACATTGCTAGTCGGCAATGAAGGTGTCGTAGACAGAATCTGTGTCGCTGGTATAGGCACTTCAGTGGGTTCAAACTTGACTTGGTGCAACATGGTAATTACAACGAAATGAGTAGGGAAAAGTAGAAGACAAACTTATCGTTCCCAGTCGTCGACCATGAGATCCACGAGCATGTGTCCGCAATAAGTGCCCTTCTATCAAGAATGACGATTATCGATGTGTGACGGCAATCAAATGCGCTTCTCGTTATCGCTCCGAGGTTCCTGTAGAAGCTACTGCACGCCGGCCTACCCAGGATTTCCTAGTAAACCCTCCCCATTCCGGTTCCAAGCCCGCCACACTTCCCACGCATCGTCTGATGCCAGCCACTGCTGGAGGAAATCACGTAACACGCCCTCTGCACGAAGCTCGCAGACAATCACAACTACGGTGTGGCGGGTGGCCCGGTTCCGTGAAACGCGTCAGCGTTGAAACCAGTGTGGAACGAGACAAGGATGATATATACAATCAACCGAGATAATGATATCAAGATAGCACGCATCAGCCTGAGCGACGGCTGTCGACTCTGAATCCGGCAGTGGATCGAAAGACAAAGAAAATCGACACAGGGAAGCGGGGACGGCATGGATTCGTTCCCACTCTAATTCTTTAACCACAATGTTGGCTGTGCGAGACGAATTCAAAGCTAGATTCTTGCGTATCAATGGCAAGAGGTGCTGAATGTCTGTAGCAATAAAACGCTGGACCAGCGGACCCTGCACGATGGGAAGTATGTAGCCCAATACCAGATCTATGTGATAGCAATGTATTTCTCGTAGCCTGTCAGCAGACAGATCAACAAGACACACCCTAGCTCTAGAACTTGGAGAGATGAATCGATGAAGCCTCGGTGATACGGAAACATGGAGATGTGGATTGCTCGTGAAAATGCTGTGGAATTAATTGAGCAAAGTCGGCGCTGCACGTTCACTAAGTACACTAAGTATGAGCGCGTTTTGATCTATCTACCCGAATCGGGTAAGTTGTTGCCCATTTATGAAGTCCATGTTGTGACTATATGTCATTTACCCGAGGACCTAAGTAAGCTGTTGTTTATTCATTGTATTCATTGTATATTCCACTCTTTCATGGAAACGTTGATAGTCCTGTATAATCCAGACCTGTTCCCTCCACAGGTGAACTTCATTAGGGTTTGCATCTACGCACACACTCAAGAGTTTGGTTGTGACTAGCTTCTATCGGAAGCATGTACATGTCTGAATCCTGAAGAGGTTGAGAGGATCTCCAAATTCTTTCAACAACAAGATGCCTGCCGTGATTTATTTCTTCAATGTGCGAGTATCTACCCTATTTATGAATAGAATATAGGCGCTCTTATCTCTCGTCTACTTCCGCGAGCGTATCTTCAGTCGAAAGGTGTTAAACCGCGCGATATGACCTTCGGTGCGACAGCTAATGGAAAACCCTACACCGAGTCGGTACGAGAACATAATTTTTATGGTTGTAATGTCGTTGCTAAAGCACGATAGGAAGAAGCCCCCTGGCTGCGTGGATCCCATAGCTTACAATATTTCTCATGATCATGGGATGGTCGTTATGGCATGTGCTCCCGGGAAACGAAACCCTCCAGCTTACTCTCTAGGCGTCGACGTAATGAAGGTCGGCCTCAGAACAAAAGAATCCTTCCCGCTCTTCGTCGATGTTTTCTCGGACCAGGTGAGCTTGTCCAAAATTTTAATTCTTGAATTGACGGCGTAATTTCCTTGGTAGATGACTGCGCTCGAGCGAGAGCTTGTATTGAATGTTCCAGTGGACGAAGGACTCCGTCGATTTTTCTGGATATGGACCATGAAGGAGGCATACACAAAGGCCTTGGGTGTTGGACTCCAATTCGATTTCAATCGATTAGAATTTGACATGGTGAACGAGGTCGTACGTGTGGACGGTCAACCGCTCGAAGGCTGGCGCTTCCATCGATGCTCACTGGACCATCCTGATGGAGAGTATCTGCTTACCATTGCTGAATTCGTTGGCGGCGACGGCACTGTGATTGTCACTGGACGCGAGCCTCAACCCTGGCTTCGCACCGTTGACGCAGTGGAGTTTGTAAAGGCGACGATAACCAAGCTGAAAGACGAGTCACTGTCATGATATCCGTCATACATTTGCATTTCCAAAACATCACATGTATACCACTAAATACCTATGAACCGTCTTCGATTGCCGCCACCGTACCTTCCGTCAACCAGTCACTGTAGTAAACACATTCTTTGGCGTTCACTGGACCACCAGCTTTGCAAAATTCAAATGATGGGCAGATGCTGCATGGTGCTTGGATCCAGCCAATGGACATCGTCACGTTTTTCACGGCTCGGTACGCGTAAACGCCATCTTCGTCGTCGAAGGTGGTGTCAAAGTCAGGCGTAACCGAACGTGAACGCTGCTTAATTTTCCTGGCTTCAGAACTGCGCTCCCGACGATTACCTTCCTTATCCGACGGGTTCTCAGAGTCAGAACTCGCTTTTCGGGATTTTTTCTTTTGTTTACCACCCGAAGCCTCGTCCTCCGTTTCATTGTCCAACTCCCCCCGTTTACGCCTCTTCCGCTTCCGCCGGTCGTCATCACTGGATTCGGAGTCTGACTCGTCGTCACTGCGCGACCGATGTTTGCGACGTTTGCGACGTCTGCGCGAGTCTACGTCGGAAGAGGAATCCGAACTATCGTCGTCACGATGGCTATGCTTCCTTTTTCTGCTGCTTCTTTCAGAACCTTTGCGCCTGTGTTTTCGCATCGCCTCACGATTAGACTCATCCTCGTCCGAGTCGTCGATTGGCGGGAGACTTATTCCAACGGGTATCTGACACAGTCATCAGTCAACCAACAGAATATAAAGGAAGGACCAGACCTTCTCGATCTCACCGTCAAGAATCAGCACATTAAGCAGTGATTCAACATGTTCAACAGACAACTGGGTATCCGTAAGACGTGCTTTCGCGAGGGCATTGCGAATTTGTTTTGCCGTAGGATATCGACGAGAAGCACTGACTGGATAAAGCGCGCCTTGCTGCGCTTGTGAGGAGCACGCAGGGTCTGTCTAGCACATTGTTCCGTCTCAATTCCGTCGACAGGTAGTAAAAACTTACCAAGTCACGTATAAATTTGAGGCAAGCTCGCATTAAAGTCTGAATGAATTCGACGTCAAGCTCGCTGTCAGTGTACCATGGTCCACCAGTTAAGGCAACTGAAGGTGACAAGCTTTCCAGCATGTAGATCTTCCGATGTGGGTATTGAACTGAAGGCACGCGTTTTATATGTTTCTTTTGCACGAGCGACTTGATGCATTTGTCAAGGGCACTTTGCGTCAAGTTAGTCTTGGTCTTAAGATGTTTTGACCATATGCCTAGCGTGTTTGGTCAGAGTCCATAGTAGCGCACACTTAGAGAACATAGTGGATTCCACCTTCATTTTTGGCGGCCCTGATATGGCCTAATACAAGATTCTCCTCGGTAGAGAGATCTTTCGTCCTTCTCCAATGTAAACAAATTTGTCATTTGATATGGAAATGCAAACGTACGTAGCGAACTCCTCCTTCGACACAGCTTTGAAACTCAGTCGGTTGTGCGAGTCGACTAAGGACTTGAGAAGACCAACGCTGAGCAGGAAATTAATGGCGTCCTGCCGCGCCTTTGGATCTGGTATGATTTCTTTTGCATCGTCGCCAGAAAGCTCCTGCCAGCACGGTGAGATGAATAACTTCGTACGCCGGATGCTGCTAGTGTATCACCTGCTTTGGTGCCTTCAGAGCTGCCGTGTGCAGTTTTCTCTCCAGGTCTTTGAGAGTTCTCTTGCTCATTTTAGTTTTCCCACGAGTCTCCTAGCTTTGGCTTTGCCGCATAGGAAATTTAACGTAGCAGAAAAAAGTACGGTCGTTTTGGACAAGGTCGTCGTGCTCGGCATGGTTGAATTACCGCCGTGTCCGCGGCAGCAGAGATGACTCATCCGTAACGCCCCTTGTCTGCGCGCCATCGAGATATCCCATGCATACTTCTGTAACATCCAGTGCGCACCGGCGACGGTATATACTTCTCAGTTTCCACAGCTGGGACCCTCTGTTTACCTTGTTTTTCGACGCATCACCGCTTCCAATTTGCTTTTAAATACTAACTATGGCTCCGGGACGTCCACGCTCGCTGCGTTCGATGGCCTTTAACACGAGCAGACGCAACTCATCGCCTGCACGCAGCCCTTCCCCCACTTTCTCTGATGCTACACACGCATCCGCCATGAATTTTGTTGACGGGCCTGAGAAGATAATTACTCGCGCGGACCTCAAAGCCAGCATGCAAGCCTACGAAGATGTAACTACATGTCTTGCAATCTTCTATCTTGCGGTTCGGCCCTTAACATGGATGTGTAGCTCATGACAACAAGTGCCAATTATCGTGCGGCGCTGATGCAAATGTCCAATGTAACTGCAGCATTCGCGGATGCGTTACAAGGATGCAGCAGGTTGGCCCGTAATTCTTATCTGTCTCACCCACCTAATGTCTACACAAAATCCAGCTTGAAAGGTCCTTCATATGACGCTGGAAGAAGTCTCCAGGCCGCCTCGGGACTACACCATGTGATTGCTAACCATTGGCAAGTGCTGGTATGTACACATAATACAGCGAACGGTACCGCGACTCATGCCCACCTATGCAGTCAGACACCTTAGATAAAAAATTCGAGAAGCCACTCCTACAACATATGGACACCTATCGGACCATCGTCAACGTATGTTCAACTGTCTATGAAATGTCACCGTCTGTCATTCTTGAACAGGAACGTTCAGCGTCTTATGAACGCGCTTTACGAGAGAAGAGTAAAGTCATTCGCGACACTGAGGCCAGCAACATGAACCGGAAGGAACGAAGTGCGTTTGTTTGTTCTTCATTTTCCAATCTCATTCTCGTAAAGATTTGCAGAGCTTTCGCGAGGCGTTACAAGTCCTTCAGCGCCAAGTTGATGAACTGGACGAGCTGAAGGCCAGACATTATCAGGAAATCATGGAGCATGAGGAAGAAGTGTGGAATGTCGTCCAAGGAAAGGTATGTTCCGTCTTAGAAGACAAGGATCAAGTCAGTCTTATGTTTTGTAAAGGTTTGTATAGTAGTAAGGTCTACCATGGATATCTTCGACAGATTCACAGCTAAAGCGTGGGTTTTGAATGTGTCTTGCAGGAGTAACTGGCCTGATTTACTGTAGGTCGGATCCCATTATTGAGCCCATGTTGCAGGCAGTACCGGATCCATTCGAAACATATGGACCATTGCAGACGAAGGAGGGACAGATATTCAGCATTTTACCGCCATTATCTATCATGACGGGCGCCCCCTCCGATGCATCATCTCCCGCTCGTAGTCCTGAGCGCGACAATATCTTGCCAAACACGACAGTATTGCATGGTTGGCTACCGGCAACGACCTCGATGACCGGTCTAAGTTCCTCCACAAACGGAATATCCTCAGAATGGGCTCCTGCGTCTCTGCCAACGTCCGTGTCTTCGCCACATGCAAATGTATATTCTATGCCGTCTTCAAGTCGAAGACCACATCAGCCACGCAAGTCGGTCGAGTCTAAGCTCCGCTCCGTGCTCACTTCTGTCGAAGAAAGTCATGCACTGCAAGATGAGCAGGAGGATACCGAAATTCCAGCGCCGCTGGGTGACGAGTTCTCCCATCCTGCGGGCGACCATCAACGCTCTGACAGCTTCACCAGTCAAGAGCAGATGGGAGGCGACGACATAACTTCGCATTCCAATTCAACAATAGACTCGTCGGTAATTTCTGCAGATCCGTTTGCTGCCAGGTGGGATAATCCTGCTAACTATAGGCAATTCTCGCCTGAGGCAGATACCGTCGATACAACCCGTCGTTTGTCTCGACAGTCTCCAACGTACGCTAATGGTACACCTCCTCCGGATAACCCAGGAGATGGCCAGAGCGACTCTGAACCGTCGTCTGCCCACGCCAGCCCACAGGACGTATTTGTACCAGTTCTTACGTAGGAGACAACGTTCCGCTTTTATTGACGTGCCCTTTGCGCACCATTGATCTTTCGAAGCCTTACTTTCGTTGCTTATCCGCCCCCTGGCTCTCTTCACTCCTGGCTTTCGAGCCTCGCATTGGTTGTACTCGGACGATTCATCGATGGTTCTCGGTTTTTCTCTTATTCGAACACCGCGACCGCCGTCTCTTATACTTGCCACTTTGATGTCACGCACTCGCCTTACCAGAGGTGTCATACGCCTAGTTGTGTTATATTATCATGTCGCGGAACGAGTTGATTCAAACATGTGTGAATATTGCTGCACTTGTATCATTTGTTTCTGTGAAAACGACGCTGCTGAAGTAGGCGGAGTATATCGTCACGACCCCTCCGATTATCAGTCTCCTTCAGAAGTCTTCGTAAGGGATCGTGGAAGTCCTCGTGTTCCTTGGTGGAGACATTACGATCGCTCTCATTCGCAATGCCGCGATCCTTTTCAGTCGCATTGGTTGCGCTGTTGCCAAAATTCACACTCCCCAGAGATGATTGTGACCGACCACTTTCGTCCGAATGTGGCAGTCGACTTCTCGACGTAGATCCTGAAGAATGAAGGCGATACGGCTCAAGCACCCAAGGTGGAACCGAGGACGGGCTCTGGAAGAGCGGATCAGCGCCGCCAGATGTCTTGGGGAACGCTATGACGTCGCGGATAGAAGGCGTCTTGCACAAAATCGACATGAGACGGTCGAAACCTATTGCAGAGGACGTGAGACTGCAAAGCAGGACGTCAATAGAGATGTACCGCACCGAGGGCGATGCCGCCGTGGGGTGGCGCTCCCGACCTCAGGGCATCCAACAAGGGCTGGAATGGCTCGCGCTCCGCCTCTACCAGCTAATAATAATAATAATAGCCATCAACAAAGAAGATGTTGCAGCACGACTGTTTCACTGCATACCTGGAGGACCTGCCTGAATATGAGCTCTTGCAAGTCTGCGTCGTGTACTCGCACAGAGCCACCGCCAATTTCGACGCCGTTCAAAACAAGGTCATAGTGCTGGCCGCGTACTTTCGCATAGGCACCGCAGAATAGCAGATTGACGTCCTGCCACATAGGCGCGGTAAATGGGTGGTGAGTACTGTTCCAGCGACCTCTGGAGAGGAATTGCTTGTCCGCGTCGTGCGAAAACAGGGGAAACTCAGTGACCCAAAGGAACTGGGGTTCGTCGGGGAACTCGAAGTCCCCTTTTGATACGGCTGCTTCTGCAAGCGTCCGCCGCAGGACGCCGAGGGGGGTACTGCCGCCCTAGGAGAGATCAGGATGGCAACAGCAGACCAAATGGAACACAGGAACCTGCAGGGGAGGAGCCGGACTAGCCCATACATGGTCGCCGGGGGAAAGCTGTAAGTCGGGATACTCCTGATCCACGACAGCAAGACGCAAATTATGCGACGGCGGGGTCGTTCGTGAAGCCCCGTAGAACGGGCCACCTCGTCTTACAATGATACACCGATCACCGGCATGCTTCTCCAAGCTTTGGATGGCGGCAGGACAGTCCTGTATTTCGAGACCGTACCGTAAATCCGGCTTGTCTGAGCCATACTGAAACACAAGAATTAGCTCTAAGCGTCGGCGCATGCAAGATGGAATACTCACTCTAGTCATTGCTTCAGCGTAAGACATCACTCTGAAGTGCTCAGGGAGGGTTACGCCCTCCACCTCCTTCCATATATTCCGCACCAAATCCTCCACGACAGAGCGCACCTGGGAACCGCCGATGCGCCACGTCTGTGGGAAGACCTCGCGGGGCGCCTGTATGTCTTCCCCCCAGTCCACGAAAGCCATCTCCAAATCAATCTGCGTGAACTCCGGCTGCCTGTCCTTGCGCCCATCCTCATCCCGGAAACATCTTGCCACTTGGAAATAGCGGTCGACCGCACCAGAGCACATTAGCATCTGCTTGGGCTGCTGCGGCGACTGCTGCAGAGCGAAGAACGCAGGGTGGCGTTTCCCACCGTGTTTCTCGGTGCCACCCTCTTTGAGATTGGCCTTGACAATGCGTGACGGCACCAAGAATTCACGTGCACCTTCTGGAGAGGAACGTAGTAGGACGGGTGTCTCAACTTCGTCAAAGTCTGACGTGGCGTTTAATATGACATCGAATTTATACGACACTGAAGATGGAGCCTCACCTTGGGCATACAAAGTCTCGCGTACGAGACGCGTTACGCGGCTGCGCTTCTTTAGGTTCTGAGAGAGAGCCGTTCTTCTCAAATCAAGAGGACGGTAGACGGACCGCAGATCGCTGTTTACCTTCGCAGTATGAATGAGAGACAATGAAGATGGTCTAACAATCGACATACAAGGACATGTTCGTCAGACGGACGAAATGGAAGGTCGACGCTCGCAGGATTTAGAACGGTGAAGTCCTCAACCTCAACATCAATGTCCGCTGTCCCGCCGCGTCGCATGGCCTCGGGCCTGAGGGATACTTTGCCTTGGACCAGGACAACGGACTCGAGCGGAACGTCCATGAGTCCCGACTTTCCGACGTCTTCTGGGCTCTTAACCACAAGCTGAGTAGAACCAACGGAGTCTTTCAAAGTGAAAAAAGCCAGAGTTTGGCCTGTCTTTCTATGCAACAATCGGATTGTCGATACGCTTCGACGAGGCGACCACTCACCGCTTTGACGATAGCCAGCCGGCTACAACTACCTGCTCTCCGTCGTCCTTGGCCGACAAAGCGCCACAATTGTGTGTGCGCTTGGGAAAAGGAGCTGAATGATAAAGTATTGGAAAGCTCTTCTTATAACTGCATTACCGCTGACCTGCATGTGCGTGAAGACCAGGCGCGGACTCTGTAAAATAACTTCTTCGAACGAGCGAGCGCACGACCGTGCCAAAGGTCACTCTACGACGCTGGAGGTTTCGCAGCGAAGAAAAGGCAACTGCCAGCATACCGAACTGGCCGTTTGTGATACCGAAGAATTGGGAACGAAGCAAGCCAAAACGACGACTCGGGCGACCGTAATTGAGCGGGGCATCGCTAAGTTGCGGGCCCGATCATATGAGTCATCAGTTGGACTCCAGCCGTAACTACTAACAAGAGTGAGGCCGGGAGGTCACTCGTTTTCGTCTGCCTTCGGGAGACTATCCAAGCCCGTCATCCAAGGTCTCGCCGATCGTTTATAGTGTGAAGCCGCGGCAAGTTCGAAGTCATGAAATCTACACTGTGAGTTGGTCGGTGATCCAGTCAGTACGCGTTAAGTTTTAACTCCGTCTCACTATCAGCGACCAGCGTCAATACTTTGCACGAAAACATACCTGCATAGGTCTCCTACGGCGTGGGACTTTATGCTTGAAACTCTAGGCATTCTCCTATCGCATGTCATCCAACCCATCTTCTCATTTGGTCAAACCCGTCGTCTCCATGTCAATAAAGTATAGGTACGTCCATTTTGAGAGCATTCACGGTCTTGTACTTTGTCCCTGGTAGTAACCTTCTCATTTTTCCCTTTGTACTCTTTCCCTTAAAGAGATGGCTGCCTCATCCATGCCTGTCTGTCCTGAGTTCCTCACGTTGATTCTATCTGCGGTACCTCCGGCTGCGAGACCTGGCGTGCAGCGCGTGCGTTGGTTCGTCGTTTCACGCAAGGTTTGTGCCAGCACTTTCGGCATGTGGCAATAAGCGATGCTTCGTGCAAGCTCCATGCCCCAATGATGCCAGCAGGAAGCAGAGTGTCTCCATTCTTTACTGTCTGGCTCGAAACCCTACCCTCGGTTCGCATGTGCGTACATTTCGTGCTTTAATCCTTCGTACGGAGGACGCCGGAGATTCCCATGCGGCCTGTCAGGTCGCTACACCTTTCTCTCGTTCCGTATGCCAGCTCAGTGCTTACGAAAACATTGTTCCCCTGTTTGTGCAGCTTCGTTCACGCTAGACATCCATGTCCGGTGTGTGCTCGATAAGGCGTATGGCCTGAGGTATATATTTGCAGTCAGATTCCCTTCCCCAATGGAATCGGGTGAAACACAAAATCAATAACTGTTCATCCCGCTGCCGCGTCTCCCTGGCACCGCCCGCTGCACTGAAACTAGGTAGGCGCCATTTATCCGACTCGCTCGCTCCTTCCAAGTTACACATATCAATAAGCAATTTACTGATGATGTCTCCTGGTTACTTACCCTAAATTTTCTGTATATGGTAAACCCAAGGTTAGCGTGTAATTGCCTTGGAACGAATATCCTTGGTAAAGCCATAGCTAAGTACTTTTGTAGTTGATATTCCAGTTGAGTTTCGAACTCGGGTAGTTACGCGATCAGAGCTCGGAGTTGAAAACAGGACTCCGTTCCGACGCCGGGCATCGTTCTCGAAGTCAACCTTGGTGGCGACGACCATGATCTCACGGGCGAGCCGGGCATTGACGCGCCCTGCGCGCATTATTCGCCGATACATTTCGTCTTCACGACCAAGCAGGCAGGCACAGAGTGGTCACAACTCGTCTCAAAAGCACAAGGCGCCTACACTGCCGCCCGAGAAACTGCGCGCACTAGTTTCGTTGTACCACCAGTCCGAACAATTCATTACGCCAGAAAACCTCTCCGAACGCATTGATTTTGCCTTTGCGCGCGACGACACTTTTCACACGCGGAGGTTTATCAAGCCTGCAGACCTGTCGAAGATGCTGAAAGATCGTCGTGAGGCGCCAAGAATGGTAGCCTCCCATTCAAACCATAGTTCAAGCCGTTTGCAGCGCGAAGACTTCAGCGACTTTCAGAAACGCCCGCGCGAAGTTCGGATGAAAGAGGCGTTGTATGGAGTCGATTTCGGCAACCAGAAGACCTTTATGCCTGGATTGGAGATGATGCAAGACATGGTGCATGATGGCCTGTTACCGGAGGACTGACCATATACGCTTGGTGCGCCTATGTACTGTATTTCGCGAAGACTTATTTGAATCCGTCCATATAGAAGTTCGCGCCACAGCCATGACCTCGCGACGTATTTGCAGTTGTTCTCTCTTCCTACATTACACACTGTTATTCACCGCCATATTTTTTTACAAAATTACAACTTGATGAACGCCTTTCCGATGCTTTGCTATAAGTTAAGGCCATGACGGGTAACACTTACGACAATTGAGACGAGATGAGAGGATCCATCCGTTCGGTCAGGTCAGCCCGTCCTGTGCGCATTTTGTAGGAGTATGTCTAGCTATCGGAGTAAAAATGAGCTACTTTTAAGCACACTGAGCGAGGTGGCAGATGATGCAGCGCCTGTGTAGGATCGGCAAATCGATAAGCACAAGGTGGAGCGAGAATTGGAGCGGATGCATCACTTGCCCCAAACCACCATGATGCTCAAGCTCTGGTCTTCGTCGCCAGCACTTGCCCCTCCGCCATCGACGACGACGTTCGAAGAGCAGTTGACGCCCAAGCCGCTTGAGCAAGAGCAGAACCCATTCGAAAAGCTTACCCAGGCTAACTCTGGGTTCCATCACCACCTATTGACCCATTCTCCCGGCCGTCCGGCCGGCACGCTCACGCCGGCCGGAGATGTAACACCAGTAGCGAGCCCAGGCGGGAGTCTGCACTCGAGCTTTGCCACGACGCAGCTGACACTTAATGTGCCCGATTTCACCATGTCTGCACGCCCGCCCCCGCCTAGAAACAGCAAACTTTCAGATCCTCCCCCAGCGTCATCGTCACCGTCCGCCGCGACTATGATGGGCCAGATCCATGTCAAGCTCATCGAGGCTCGCGCGCTCAACGTGTCCTCTTCGTCATCTCGTCCATACGTAGTCGTCCAGTTCGAGCACAACGAGTTCATCAGCCGCGATCCCATCGACGAGACCGACAAGCAAGTCAACAGCATCCCTGCTCTTGCAGCCCCGGGTACTACCACTACTACTGCTGCTGTCTCTGCACTGGGCAAGGCTCTTGAAGCCGCCAACGGCCACCGCTCGGCCTCGTCTCCTAATATCTCATCGCTCGTGTCATCAACAAAGCGATCCAGTAGCGACAGTAGCAACGGCAGCAAGAACGGTGGCCTATTCTCTCGTCCCTCATCACACAACCCTGTCTGGAAACATGGCGTATCCTTGTGAGTATCCACACGACAGGAGTAGCTTACGCTGGATTTACGCTGGTCTAGCGATGTCACCTGCTCGGACTCGTTAATCACTTTCAATTTGTACGATCGATCCACTGAGGACCAGCCATTCCTGGGCACCTTGCAAATCAAGCCCATTCTCAAAAACGACCATACCGTTGACCAATGGTACAAGTAAGTCGCCCAGCAATTACATTCCGTGTTTCGTGTCCCCGCAGGAGCAAGCTGATGTGGAGGGAATTATTTGTGAGATTTTCATTGGGCATCCATCCGTCTATCGTCACGCGACATTTCATTTCGGCATGTATTCAACAAGTCATACTAACGTTGGTCTTTTCTCACACGGACGGTATTTCTAGTGCTTCTAGAGACGGTATGTATCAACGGGACGGATGCCTCATGAAAACTTTCAGAAATCCTTGTTCCCTCTGCATCTGTCGCTCTCGGTGTTTGGATGGTGTCACTATTGCTTTTTTTGATCGGAAATCTCACATTTCATCCCAGGCTCTCACCGTACGAGAAAGAGGTCGTAACGGGTGAGATACGAGTGCAGGTCACTTTCGAGAAGGCTAAGGTTGGTGCGCTCAAGTCGCTAGATATTCAAAACTTACTCAAGTTATGTAGAACAAACATTCCGTATCGCCGAAAGATTTCGAGTTTATGAAGATGATTGGACGTGGGACCTTCGGTCGTGTATTCCAAGTGCGGAAGAAGGACACGAGACGAATATACGCTATGAAGATCCTCTCCAAAAAGGAGATCGTCGCTAAGAAGGAGGTTGCGCATACCATCGGCGAGCGGAAGATCCTGCAGCGCAGCCTTGAATGTCCTTTCCTCCTTGGTCTGAAGTTTAGCTTCCAGACTGAAGGGGATCTATACCTGGTCACCGACTTCAAAAGCGGTGGTGAGCTCTTCTGGCACCTGCAACGAGAAACGCGCTTTTCGGAGGAACGTGCGCGGTTTTACGTGGCAGAGCTTGTGCTTGCACTAGAACACCTGCATAAATACGACATTGTGTACAGGTGAGTCATATTCTTCCGTGCTTACTCCGGTTAATTCCTCCCGCAACAGGGATTTGAAACCAGAGAATATCTTGCTCGATGCCACAGGTCATATCGCGCTGTGCGATTTTGGGTTGTCGAAAGCAGATCTACGGGGAGACGAGCTTACGAATACGTTCTGCGGAACAACAGAATACCTTGCGCCGGAGATACTGCTTGACGAGCAGGGGTACAGCAAGATCGTGGACTTCTGGAGTCTCGGCGTGCTTCTGTTCGAAATGTGCTGCGGATGGAGCCCATTCTACGCGGAGGACACTCAACAGATGTACAAGAACATTTGCTTTGGGAAAATCCGCTTCCCGAAGGGCTACATATGTGACGAGGGGAAGCTGTTTGTGAAGGGAGTGCGTATAATTTTCCTCACGATTTTTCCTCATTTATCCACCTGTCATCCATGGCAGCTGTTGACCAGAAACCCTAAAAACCGTCTCGGCGCCCATCGTGACGCGGTGGAGTTGAAAGAACATCCGTTCTTCAAGACCATTGACTTCCAGCAGCTGTATCTCAGGCGCGTGACACCCCCATTCATCCCCATCGTCGAAGACGACGAAAGTACCACGAACTTTGATCCAGAGTTCACGACCGCAGACATCAGTGAAATACTCGGTGTTTCCGATGATGAATCGGAGTATGATGAAGCAGACCCGAGCGACGGCTGGTTGGGTTCAGGTATTTCGTTGACAGAGCAAGTTATTCGGCCGGGGCCACTCGGAATGAAGCCGGGTAGTCCAACAGTGTCTCTCGGCACTCATTCCTCGTCCAACGGCACTGCAACGAACGGCGCAGCAGCGAACGAGAGCAATAGCGACTCGTCAAAGAAAGGTAGCGACGGAGAGAAACAGCCGAAAGGCATTGAAATCAAACAGAAGAAGAAGCGTCGCAGTCCGAAGGGGTCGCCGCCCCTAACCAGCAGCGTGCAAGACAACTTCCGTGGCTTCACTTTCAGTGGGGAAAGCAGCGTCATCAACGGTCTGAGTGGACGACGAAGAAGCAATTCGGGCGATACTGACTATTTGCCAACGCCAACAACGGACGATGAGATTAATGATACTGGACACAGTGCTGGCCGCTACGCGCACCATTCGCGTCGTATGCAAGAGAAAGGTTTGGGGTTCACGGGCATTGGGGACGACTAGAATTGTTGCCAGGTCGAGTTCAATCGTTACAGGCAAGCTTTTTCGCCGAGATCAATGTAGGTGCGACTATACTGATTTGCTTGTTGTTGTAGAGGACAAGAGAGGACCTACCGTTATGCGCTTATATGATGACGCTCTCCTTCAGCGATCCCATCATTTTTTTCTTCGCAATTGCAATTTTTACATACATTATCACGCCATTTTTATTTAGTTTTTCACCAAGGTACACAGCAACGTATTTCTGTATTCTACTCGTCGCAGCATGGATTTTTTTTCCCTTTTCATTCCCCTTGACTTTGGCTCATGCATCTAATGTAGGGCGCCGCTCCGTTCACGAGGTCACTTGCGTTTACATGTACAGTTGTTGCAAAGCGTCTCGCTCTATTTATATGGCGCCCTTTCTAATCATTGTTGTGGTGTACTATAGATTTGTTCCGCTTTTTACAGGGACCCCGCTGTAGATGACGATAGATCGGCAGCGAGGAATATTTATATATGAAAGGTGTAATGTGTAGTCGGACGATTGTGTGGGCGCCGGCATGAAATGCGGGATATCGCGCTAACATAGATGCCGCACTGATTCAACTTGTATTGCAAGTCGAGGTATATACTCAACGTGTCTGTATTACATAGTACAAGGTCACGATTTTGAAGGTGCGGACTGCGCAGTTGCTGCTGCAGCTGTAATCCCCGCCTCAGCTTTGGCTGCTTCCCTTCGTTCTCGTTCCGCGGCCTCCCGTTCACTCTCCGCTAATGATGCCGCCATGTGCCTCCTCCATTCTTCAGCACACTGCATAAATACGCCAGCCAACAATCCCGCGCCGACTGCTCTTCGCATTGTTCTCCAGGGCAGTCGGTCTGCGCCGGATTTGAGCACCGTTCAATTACTTCGGCACAGAGGCATATTATCGGATAACTCACAAAACAGACTAAACAGGAGCGTCGTGTGCGCGCATGCAACGACGTCAGATATGTGGGACAAGCTCCAAGGAAGTATCCGGCGGTCTTCAAGCGTCTTGCCTGCCCAGTTGATGCCCTGTTCCGTGAGCACGAACGTAGTGGCAAAAGACCCAACGAGTCCGCCTGTACGTCCAGCAGAACGCATCGCAGCCAGCATAACTTTGTAATTCTTGGTTTTGTGGTAGAAATACCATCCGCCATATGTGTGCGGTGGGCGGTGCACGTTTTCGGCGCGAAATTGCAGTGAAGCCATTTTTCCGCCTCGCCTGAGGCCAATGAGGCAGCCTATGGTGAATGCACCACCAGAGATGATGCCAGTGCGCTTCCAGTCGACCGGTGTGTGCTGCGCGGAAAGAATAACATCGTCCAGACTTTTTTCGAAAATTGGCATCCCCAGCCTGTGAGAGTAGAGAACAGAGAGAGGCAATGATAAAACTATTGAGTATCGTTTGAACGACACCTCAAGTGGGGAGCCGCAATTCCACTGATAATGATGTGCTAGCTGATGATCAATCAGTTTCCTAATATAGCGAGCATGGTCATTCTCGCGAAACTCGAGTGACCACGCAAATCTCCTCTTCCACCGTTCAGAAATTCACCATTCTTGATGTGCAGAGACGTTTTTCAGCATAATAAGAACAGTTCTACGCACGCATTTTTTTGATAAAGGTCGCAGTAGCTCATATCTGACACTCAAGTCCATCATCCTGAGTCATCAGAGAAAAAAATTGAAATTTGGCTTGCGTAGAATCGAAGATATTATTGTTCTGAGCATATCGGTGTATAAATCATGTCCATATCTGTTGTCGTCGAGGAGGAGATTCAAAATCGATGAGAGCTATCCTGAAGACCATATTTGGATATATGAGTCATTACCTTTGTGTAGCGACAACACATTATATGTGATTTTGAATTAGAAAATAGTAGATTAAGCCTCTAAAATCATTTGAAGTGCCATAAAGATATTTAAAATGCTGTTTATCGAAGTTACGAGTATAAACAGTGCAGGAAGGAGAAATACAGAACATGGGTCGATCGTCCATCATTGCCATCAGCTGTCGATCGCGCTGGTGGCCAAGGATCGGCGTGGTCAAGAATTTCTCTTCCGCGGTGACAATCAGCTGATTAAGCAGTACGCCGAATCACCCAGCGTTGCGGCTCCCCACCTCAAGACCGTGCGATCAATGGATGACCTGGACCCATGATGCATGATGCACAATATTACAATCATCCGAATACCCAGCGGCTCAGTGGTCTAGTAGTATGATTCCTGCTTCGGGTGTGTCCGTCCGCTTTCGTAAGGAAGTTCTATGCAGGAGGTCCCGGGTTCAATTCCCGGCTGAGCCCTGGCTGAAGCTGACGTTTATTTAATGGTTTTTACCGGTGAGATTAGTGGTGCAATATTCACAGTCACAGTATATCTCTAAGACCGTTTTGGGTGGAGGTCTCGTGTTAAGGTCTGCCTACGGGAGACTAGTATATCTCCATGGCAAGGCTGTATATACTTTTATCTTTAGATACAGTACACAGCTTGTAAAATAGATTTGCATAGTATCAGACGTATGTCACTTGAAAAGCCCAAGCATACATTGAAAGTTTCGTGACATTATCTGGCATTGAAATCGTGACACTGCGGTCTTCGTTTGTTGTCCAGTTCAAGGGGCCTTTCGGACCTCCCTTCGTTAAAAGTGTAATGCTATCATCTGGGAGCAGAGGCAGGCGCTTGTATATGGTCACTTCGTTTTCCGATGGTTCACCCAAAGAAACAATACAAAAAGTGTCGGTAGTCGTAAGGAAGCGAATGTCCTCGACCTTAACAGAGGAATTGGAAGAGACGTCCTCTGGACCAGGAAACCAATACGTCTGCAAGCACACATCAGCGATCAGATGAAAAACGAAGACAAAACAATACGGACGGTGTTGTATATGCACGGCCCAGCAAAACTGAGCCAGTCTCCAGTTTCAAGCAGCCCGTTCGTCATTGCGGGAATGATTTCACCTTCGGCTGTCGGACCGACGTCGAGAAGACTAGGGTTGTAACCAGTTAGATCCTTGGAAAATGCTCAAAACGAAATCTTACTAGTTGCCGTTCTTCGAGGCTACATCGACAAGAGTCCTCACGATTGTGGTACCATTCTTGTATTCGCTCGCAGTAGTGGCGCTGTTGAGGCCATAGCTAAATGGATCCATGCCTTCGTTGGTTTCCCAATCTCGCGTTTGCGTGACGCCTATCGTCTCGTACTCGGGAGTATCGAAATCAGGGACTGCGGCGCAACCTATATGGTGTGTGCTATGAGATTTCAACGCGTTGAGAACCGAGATCAACGTACGATTGTTGATAGTGACCTGTCTGTTAGCTTGGTATGCGTACGTGTAGAATTCTGCTGCAACTTCTAGTGTTCGATTTGGCCCTCCGATGTCGCACCACTGTTTATGGCGGTCAGTGCACTACCACTACAAAACGAATTGTACATCTGATTTTCTCACCATGATGTCTGTATTATATTCTTTGACTAGAGTTAACATGTGCGGGTACTGCAGGTCGTTAATGTAGTCGTAGTCGGTTATATTGACGAGCCCAGTGTAGGGTTCGAGTTCAGACGAATTGAAGGCGTCATGCGCGAGCCCTCCCGGCCAAGTACTGAAGCCGTATTTGGCATAATACGGATTGAACCTAAAACACGTGTAGTGGTGGAAGAGAATAAATGATGAATGAAATACGTACCACTCTGGCAATGAGTAGTAGGTTCCGCCATGCATCTCCGAGGGGTTATTTTGGTTTGCATCCATGAGCTCCCTCACGAAATCACGTCCGGGACCGAGGACCACACTACTGCGGTTTGTGGTGTTTTTTGTATCGAAGAGGGAAAAGCCATCATGGTGCTTCTATACTCAATTAAGCCCACGTGAGGATGATCGCCTTCTGAGTTCAACAACAAAAAAGAACTAACGGTGACAAAAACGAAGTATTTTGCACCAGCTCGATCGAAGAGATCAATCCAAGCCGACGCATTGAATTTCGTAGCGGTGAAATTGGCAATGAAATCATCGTACAGAACATCCTTTTTTGCAGATCAGCCGTCTCCCTGTTAAAGGCTTTCCGGCATAATAAGTACTCACGGGACCGTAGGTTTCCAGATGATGATCCCAGAAAGGGTTGCTCGGTCCCGGGGAACTGTGCAAGTACCAACTGTTGACAGTATGGCATGAAAAATATGAAGGCAGCTGCAAGTGATACTCGAAGAATCCTTACTTGTACCACTCCGCATATGTTTTGTTAGGTGCCTGCGCGGGACATGAGACATGCACCATTCGTAAACATCTTGAATGACTGACCCAAGCAGGAACACTGTATATTCCCCAATGTACCCTAGTGTAGGAGATGTATCCATCTGTACAGCGTGTCAAAAGAAGTGAGTAAAGTACTTACATTATCCCAAATTTTGCAGCTTTCCACTGTCAAAAGAGAAGTCGTCGTTCGTGAAACAAGATATGACACTAACCCAGCTTGGAGCTTGATGTGTCGCAAGCATACTCTCCTCGGGTTCCCACACTTCGATGAGGGGGGCGGCCTGCCAACCCTCAGACTCACCAACAAGAGTCCCCGTCTCGTCGTAAATCTGAATCGTCGCATTCACTCCTGTCTGACTTCCGCGCACAAAGACATCCACTCTGCTCTGATCACCTGGAACAAGTCGCCGAATACGCCCAGGCTCGACAGTCGTAATTCCGTCTCCTATGATGTGCACCGTGTAGTTCGACGAAATGGAGGTGTTCCGGGACAACGTATATGAAGGGAGCAGGTTCGCGACCGTGACTTGGACAGCTTGCGTTTTCTCGCCATCGTACATGGCCCAGCGCGAACCGAAATGGACGCTGCGCACAGCCAGGACAGGCTCAGTATATGTGTCGGATGTCGCAGACGGAGAGTAGTTGAGAGCAAAAAGATGAAGACGTCGTGATGAGTTTGAGGTGTGAAAAGTGATAGAACTAAGCTGAACTTCCGATGAGACTGGCGCAGACCATTGGTAGATCTGGCTCGAGTTCCAATTTTCGCGTAATCCATCCAGCTCGTAGTGGAATGGTCTGGTGGAGAGTATGAGATATCCGTGTAGAAAATATATAGAACAACAAAGGCTCACGTGCGTATTGCTCCGAAATTGAGGAGTGGCCAGTACCACCAGTTCTTCGCGTAAACTAAAGAAAAAGTGAATTACTTGGATAAGAACTCGAGAAAGGTGCATAATTTGGAGCTCCTCGGATGTACCATCCTCGAAGTTAAGGTGGAATGTCGCAGTGAACGCATCTATACGTCGCACGTTGTAGAGTCATGATTCATACAGACTAATCATGTAAACGCACCATCGGAGCCTAAGCTGGAGTCCGCTGAATACAAGAAGTGCATTTCATGGACATACAATGGTGTGTCGAGATCGATAGTTTGTCCCTGGGTAATAACATTATCGTCACCACTTCCCCAAGATGACGGCAGGTCGTACTAGGCAGCGTGCATGAGAAGCCAACGCCGCATGAGAAGCGAGATTTCAGACTGACGATGATGTTGTCGTATGTCCATGGACCAACCGGAAGGTAATCAGCGACGAAGGACGATCCTAGATTGTCGAAGTCGGCAGACCCATTAGTTGATGCAGCTTGGTTGTTAAAGAGATCCGAAAGAGACACGATTGTGCTTGTATACGGGACAACTTTTGTCGCCGCGATGGCGGAGACGAAACAAAGAACCGTTTGGAAATTGGAGATGCGCATCCTAGACGATTCCAAGTGCACTAGACATTTTTGGCTGAAAAGACATTATATATACTCTGGTTTACGACATACCGTCCGACCATCGCAAGAACATGGATAAAGAAAAGCGGAAGAGAAAAATCTTCACCAGGAATGGGCCTCGTGAACAAAACGCACCTGCTCGCAAAGACGATATCGATATCTAACTTCGAAAGAGCGGGCCGTCGGAGCGGGCATCTGAATAAAATGTCTATATGGTATTCACGGCCTACATGTGACTGGAAACACAATTCTACCAGTCATTGAGGTTCGAGCAACCTGGCTTGGAGAGATTAATGCCGCCCCGCAGAAGTTTAGGTAAAACCTTCCCCCCCTCAATCGTGTTGACCACGATGGCCTCGACTTCATGCGCTGTCACTCGTCCATACCAAACTCCGTAACCCTGGGGCATATAAATCTGCAACGGAGAAGTGAATAAAGGTATTATCGACATGTGCGCATAAATACACTCACGATACAGTTGCCTGCAAACTTGTGACCACCGACATGCGAATTTTTGAGAATCAGCGCTCTCTTCTCTTCGCGAACACCCTTCAGTTGCTCAGTGATTTGTCGGTCTTTCTCCTCTACACTTCCTGTAAAAGATTCTAAGTTTGAACCCAACAGAATGGAGGGATCTTCCAACTGCGTGTCGGCACTCCATCCATGCTGCGTTAACGACTGTATAAAGCCTGTAGGAAATCAGAAACAGTCAGAAATTACTCAGGTCGTGCATACCTTGTTCTAAAATGCCGGAAGCTATGTGGCAACGTTTATCCCGCCGCTTATGGGAGCCTGCAGAACATTGACATGAGTTCACGGGGCAGACGAGCCCGAAAAATTGAACATACATAGCAAAATGACACAACTGTAAGGAATGACCCAGGATTTGAGAGACTGATTAGAACCCGGTTTGTTGGCGCGTTGAGGAACGCTAGCATCTAGATATGAACGCCAAAGAGTGGTGGCACCCTCCAGAGACCGGGGGATATCAACGACCACTTTGTAATCGGGGAAAATGAGAACGGTCTGTTTATCGGGATCTTCGCTGAGCGTGGTATGACTACCATTCAAGATAGCAATTTTGCCGGTGTCGTTCGTAGAAAACAGACCCTTCGCAAGCTTCTCTTCCCTCCGCGCTTCCGCTTTGGCAGGCTTACCGGGGTACACGGCCGACAGGTAAGCCGCGAGAGAATCCGTCTCTTCTGTTACTTCTCGCTGCCAGTCGGCTTTCCCAGTAGATATCACAACCTGCAATAAACGTCATGCCACCAATCATATTCACATGTACTTACCTGCCGAGAGTAAGGTTTGACTGAGCCCAGGAGTTTCGTCTTCATATCTACATCAAACCTGGGATATTCCTCATGACCTGACATGGAAAATAAGACTATATACACTGAAGAGCAAATACTAGACGGTATCTACCCACCTTGATCACATGGTTCTGCGCATCCTCTACAATCTGCATCGGTGATAGGGACATGGGAGGCAGACAACTCTGTGGCGAGGCTATTGCCATTGATGCTTTGTCCCAGAATCGTCGTTTTGAGGCTGCGGATAGCATACATAGCAATAAAACTGGGCAGAGCAGGGTCCGTGATGCCCTCGATGGTTGTGGCGACAGTCAGCGCGTATACGGTGGTACACGCAGTTCGTCGGCCGCAGCCATCCTGGTAACGGTTACCCGGGAGTCATGATAAACTCAAAGTGATTCATTAGCCGTGACGCCATCACGTGGCGAATCGGAACCGACGCCAACCAGCGGTGCCGATATGAGTCAATGGCGTCCGCCTTTTGTTCTCCAATTATTCGACTGAAGTTTTGCGTGTCCAAATCCGACCAAGCGTCGTCAGCAGAATACCGTGACAAATCACGCTTGATTGTCCATGTTATTGAAAGTCTCTGTGTATGGCGGCTTGGCCATGAATTTGGCTTTGACCCCCACCACAACGCTTTGAGCCAAAGCGCGTACTGCCTCATTAGATAGCCCCATGGAAACGCCATAGAACAATCGTGTTGCTTGGTGTTTGAATACAAATAGTGGCTTTCGGTGGCTGGCGCTGTCTCTGAACTCTCAATTGGACCCCCATCACCTCTTGCGCGTGTGCTTGCTCTTCAGCTCCCCATACACCTGCATCGACAACTAGCATCTGAACTCGTTTCTCAAAGACTGCTTGCTGTCTTCCATCATCGACAGCATCTGAACGCCCACAACTATTAGTTCGCCCCTCGCCACAAACTATCGACTGTCCACCATGAAGCTGCCTTCTTGCATCCGCACTCATCTCTCTTCCACACATAAATTCAAGTCTTCTCATCGCGACACAGATGCAGATGTCAAATGTTGTCTGAAGGACAATCAACTTGAACATGTCAAGCGCGCTGTCAAGAAAGTGAAATTTGGACGGTGGCGCGTCCGATTTGAAATAAGAGAAGTACGTTCCACTTGTTCATTGCCCTATATAGCTTCTCATTTTGCCTATGAACAGGATGAGAGAATGGACGTTGATGCGATACTCGCCTACGACTCCAATGATGAGCAGCCGGTGGCCGCCACGGATGACACAGACGTTACGATGGCAGATCCTGTGAGCTATCTTTATTTTTCCTTTTAGCATCTTCATTCGGCTTATTGTTTTGGAGGATGGCTGTCCTGTGAAACGAACTTCTCCAGACATTCATCAAGAGATCGTTTCTGCGCATGCCGTCAAGGCCATACCTGAGGAGAATGCGGTGTGTCATGAGTGCCGTTGTAATATAAGAATACCTCATTTAACTCAAAACTCTAGTCTACGTCGACTCAAGATCCTCCCGCATTTCTCGCGTGTCAGGCCCCCATCCAAAATTCCTCCCTCGTTACCGTCGAAACGCCAGTGCGCCTCCAACAGCCCACGCCGACCCCTGAATGGTTCGAGGTCCCTAGCCCCTTGTGCCTTGCTTCACCCTCTGTCGCTGAACAACAGACAACGAGCATCGTTCAACTGCCGACGCTCGCCCCAAGCCCATGTGTTGATTCCTGTGCGCCAGTGCATCTACCCACTCCACCTCCAGAGTATGAACTCTGGCAAACTTTGGAATCTGTTCGAATGGGCTCCCATCAACACAGCGTTCCAGAGTTCCCAACTCTTGCTGCTTCCAGCGTCTCTTCTCCAGCGTCCGAGGAACCCTCATTCGTCTCCCCACTGAACGAACCGATCAACATCGTAGCACCTCAACCCCGCCGGCCTTTGACAATTCGAATCCCCGCCCATCCAGTCCGCGATGATGTATCTGTACGTCCCCGCGAGTCTACGCCTTACCCGGAGTGTATCGACGAGTTTTGCCTGCCATCCATAGTCGCGCCGTCTTTCGACGCCTTCGATGGGACGCAGAACAAGGAAGTGTCCCCAACGGTACACGACCACACGAACGAGGGGGATATCTGTCAGTCGTCGATGGCTACGAGCGACCCTCAGCTCATGAAACTCATGCAGACTATTGACAGGACAATGGGAGTGTTGACAGACAGGGAGAGGGAGCGAGCGTTGCGACGGAGACGCATCCTTCAGGCGAGGAAAGAGCGCCAGAAGGCGGCACTGGTGCGAGCGGCTGCGGTTGCTACCGAAGTCGACGCTCGGGCCGTGTCGCCTCATCAGGCGGAGAGGCTGGTCATCCGAATCGATAAATCTGCAGTCGAGAGGTGCATTGCGAAAAGGCGCGCGAACGAGGCGGCGAACGATGTCCTGTCTGAGCTGCTTGCGAAGATGGATCTCGCTGCAAACGATTGTGATCGGGATCCTATCGACGAACTGTCGCTCTGCATGAGAAATGCGACACTCAACGAGGCCCCGCGGACTGTTGGACCCGCACGGACCGGCAGGCACAATCGACTCAATCAGTTGAAGCCATATTCCCGCCCCGCCCTTGTCTGTGCATAGCATAGGCCATCTTCCTATTGGGGGATTGCAGCGGCCGCTTGGAAACAAACGTCACGATCATTCGTTTGGGGTCTTCATTGACTTTTAATAGTACCCTGGATGAGACCTGCTTGAGAATACTCGCGGTCGAGGCAAGCATTTATATGCTTTCCTGTCTTCCATTTTTCATCTCCTACCAACCACTTCCTCTCTCATCACTTTTAGATTGGCGTCACGCCAGGATTTCCATTTCAGTGTTGTTACCGACAACGGCCGTTTTTCTCCTGGATGGTATTTCCAATTTCAGGCAATATCAACATCCGCCCGTAAACTGCAGACTGGTCCTCGCTCTTGAGGGTTTTCTGTTTGGGTTTCTTCCTATTCAGCTTAAGGACTGTGTTGCTTTCCCACCCGTAGGGCTCGGGAAACTTTCTGGCTCTCGTCATAACTATCCATGGACTCTAAATCACTCCGGAACTCCGATTCTGTCGAGAATGTACACAGACACTCAATTAACAGTGTCCGCTTTCACCGAGCATTTTTGGATAGTTTGTATGTACGTGCAATGGACACTTACCAGAACATTGATTTTTGTATTCCTGTGCTGTCGAGGCAATTCCGGGACTGACGGCGTCTTCATCCATGTCAGCAAAGAACAATATCACACAACGCTGAGCAGCACGACACACGATATTCGAGGTATATAAACATCTCTTGGGGCAAAAGCCTGGTGGGTATTGGCGACGTGAACGCACAAAACACAGGAGAAAGATCCGTCTAGAGATATTCTAATAATTAGAGGGAAATAGATTAAGGATGCGTGACAAGGATAATGAACAAGGTAGCGGAAGGTGCGTGAAGACGGCAACCGTGCCCTATTTCTGTATTGCGGATACCAGCCTATATATGCACGTAGACATCAGTGACAACAGAAGAACAACCAGATCAAAATATACATACCAATCCAAACCCTCTTCGAGTCCCTCCCCCTTCGTCGCGCAGCTACCGCGCACGCTCCACGGCCGTGATTTCTCGCCACCTGCAAGCCCTAGCTGCTCGCTGATTTCCTCCGGTTTCAGCGCGCCTTCCATATCCTGCTTATTGCAAAAGACAAGTAGAGGGACGCCCTTCAATTCGTCTTCGGCTAGCATTGTGATCAGTTCTCCGCGCGACGTTTCCAGACGTGCGTGGTCCGCTGAGTCAATAACATAGATGATGGCGGATGTATTGGGGAAATAACATCGCCAGTATGGCCTCGAAGGAGCGTTATGGATTGATGGTATGGACGGGGGGAAACAACGAACCGAATACTGGACTGTCCCCCTAGATCCCAGACTTGGAACTTTATGTTTTTATACTGCGAACAAGCATGAGCGTCGAGAGGCGTTGTCAGAGTCAATTGACTGCACCTGTACAGTTTCGACATTAAATCCAATGGCTGTGTGATGGACGATGGCGTTAGCGACCCAGCACGGACAAAAGCATGGTGTGAGAACATACTGGGTATTGTCGAAACTACTTCGCCAATCTTAGTAGCCAATGAAATGCTGAAACTTAATACAGCGACGCAGAACTCACTTGCAGTCTGTACAATATTGTTGTCTGCAAGGTAGTGGCTCAGCTTCACAGTACGAGGTCGCATTAGCAACCACAGGAGCGGACCTTTCCTGCTGAGTCAAGACCAAGCATGAGTATCCTGACGTCCTGGTCCTTACTCCAGCGGATGAGAGATGCCAACGACGAGAAAAGCGTTGAGAATGTGAGTCCCATAGCGTTCGATTTCAAGTAGCAAATCCAAGAGCAAGCAATGGAAATGGAAAGAGCACTGAAGTGACCATGGATCTCAAGCAATGGCCAAGGTAGGGGACGGCTGCAAAATGTTTCATCCAAATCAACCATTTTTGGCAACTTCCGTCATGCCAGAATCTGGCCAAAAGATACTTTTTTGGATCGAGTGAAGGGAATGTCGTCCTTACAGGGCTCATTTTACTACGAAATTTTTTTCAGATAAAATATTTCCTGTGATGGTTTGATGATCAAACCCGTATCTGAGTGTGTGCACATTTATCGACCGACGACACTCCAACTACCATACATTCACCTTTCCATAGACGTGTGCCCTTAAATGGGTTCTGTGGGAAGGACTAGCAAGAAAAGACGCGCCGAAGTAGAGGCCGATATCGATGGTCCATCGTCAAAGAAGTCTAAACGACGACGGTCAGGTGAACACGAATCCGAGGGGTCTGAGCTGGGCAAGACGGAGAACCCCAAGAAGGAAAAGTCCAGGAGCAAGAAAGGAGAGAAGCCGTCGAATTCGACAGGTATTCAGCCGTCAGAAGACCATGCTGTCCTCGACGAAGACGCAGAGCCCGCTAAACCGAGGAAATATCCAAATCCCAAGAAAGACGCTTCGCTGACCGAGCAGTCTCGAAAAGGTACGTTCTTCCCCATTGCAAATATATTTGTCTAATTCAACACGATGCTACGGAAGCCCTTGATTATGTTTACGCTTTCCATAAACATCATGAGAAGTGGAAATTCAACAAAGCGCGACAAAATTGGCTCATCAGGAATTGTTGGTCGCTAGACGAGGTGTGTACATGTCAATAGGACTTCATATTATCGGGCTCAATGAAGTGAACGGACGAAGATACCAGACCCGTATTCACGGCTACTGATCAAGTATCTGCGATCTGTTCAAGGAGGATTGCGCGAGGTTTGTCGATGGGACACTTTCATCTTCTTCATGCTGTCGTATTAATGTATTGGCCTCAGAAACTGATGCAAACCTGTCGAAAACACCTTGCTGTCGAATCGCCCCCCGTTAAGCCGACGGATTGTACTCCGGAAACGCCGCCACAATCGCGAAAAGAGGTGCGGGCCCCAGCGTCGGATTCCAAAATTCAGGAGCGAGCTCAGGCTCTCCTCGATGCCTTGCAAGATTCGCGAGAAAACCCTAGCAGTTAGAAATTTGATTGAGATCCTGTCCTCGTTCGAGCTCTCGCATACAGCTGCTCTCGGTTCCTGCTACCCTCAAGGCACCCGCGGGAACGTGAAAATCATGTGGGTTGTGTATGACACCCCTCACTGGGGATGAAACGTACATTCTCGCTCTCTCGGCACACAGTACGTTCGCGTCATGTGAACTTGGCAGATATGGCCAGGGTGACTACGTACTGGCACTAGGCTGTGCTCTCCAACTACGGCTAGAGCCGACCGCTGTGCTAATGCGTATATATACTCACCCGCTCGTTTGTGCACGTCTTTCTCGTTTCTGTGTCCATACGCTCTACTATAGCCGTAGGTCAACTTTGAATTCGACGCCTCTGATCATCATGCATATTTTGACTCTGGACGGCGATGATCTCCTCAATACGTCGTTCTGGAAGAATGGTCGAATGCTCTACACAGTATTCACCCCAGAAGGCTCTTCCCAAACAACTCTCACTCGCAGCAGAGATCATGGTCATGTCGCTTCTGTAAATTGGCTCGGTCACAATTTCGAGATTATGGGCAAGACTGCGAACTGGGATCATCTGAAGCAGAGAGTGGGCTCGTCGCACAGCAAGATGTGAGTCTGATGAATATGTTTAATTGGTTATTTGTAACTGAAGGTGTCCTTTGAGAGCTCGGCAATGGACGTGGGCAAATCAGCGTTATGTGGTTGATTACAGGCATGGTGACTGGACGGTGCGTGAGATGACTTTGATTTCGTCTTCTTTCGCTGACGGCCGCATATTGTAGGCGAAGGATGCGCGGACCTCAAAATTACAGGCTGTCTTCACACCCTACTGTGTCCCGCGATGCGGAGATGCTATACCAGCCAGACTCCATGTTGCCGGCGACGTTGACTCGATCGATGTCGCGTTTCTTATGCTAGTTTTCATCCACTCGGAGTTGCGACGTAAAGACGAGCAGCATGCGGCCAATGACGTGAGTCGCTTCCTGACATATCCCCAGCTGCCTGTTGACGCGTGGGTGTCTTGCAGAATAGAAAGGCTGCCAGTGCGTTGTTATCGTCGAATGGGTGGATGACCCCAGCCGGTCAAGCGCGTTTCGTGCTAAGGTCTCCACAGACACATTCGTCATGGGGTATCTTTCCAAGACGTGCAATTTCCGGTAACGCCTAGAGCACGAATCGCGAGCTATAATTCTATTCGAGATTTGTTAAATGGCTTGTGATCATTCAAGAGCCAGGACTGTATTTGTATGGACCTCAATATCTGTAGTTGCACGAAAATTGTATACATATCTAAAGCAATGAGCACTTTGTATTTCCAGGAGAAAAACACGGCTCGAATAAATAAATAAATGTACGAAGGACGCAAACGAAAAACTTCGTCATCGACATGACGTACACAAGGTTCAATCCGGAAATGGAAATGCGTGACTCGCGGTCGTGAGTGCGGTTAACCTCTAACTTCGACAACGCTTGACTGCAGTCGACGTCGGTAATTAATCGCAGTCGACGGTTTCCTTTCTCTCGCCACCACTGCCAGCACTTCTGGTTTGCGATGGACCCAAGCCGGTCACAATTGGGCAAACTACTCGAGCAGTGCAAAAGCAACGGTGCGTGCGACCCATACACCAGCGGTGGCACTGATTTGACACGCTTCTCACGCAGATGTGGACGCCAAGGTCGACGCGTTGACCAAGCTTGAGGCCGAGTTCGCTGCTGCCACAGAGGTGAACCGATCTTTACTCCAACATCCGCAATACTCATATCGCGTTGCAATAGCTTGATACCCCGGATGCACTCATAAACACACTGAAGACGTGTCTACGCACCGCCAACATCCATCTGACGACCGCGACCGTGTCCGCCATCCCCCCATTCATCCTATTACTTTTCCCGCAGACCACGAGGCTTGTTGCGGCGCAGACGTCAGTACCGCGTTCAGCAACATCGTCTACATCCTCGACGGCCGCTCCGCCACTACTGGACATACCGCTGCTTCGTCAAGTGCTCAACGCGTTTCTCTCTCCAGGTGGCCTTTTCGAACGTCTCGGAGACAGGGAAAAGATACAAATGAAGGCGCGAGAAGCGATTGTCATCTTAGGCGGCCTCGCTTTCCGCTCTGGGGGGTCCAGCAATTCCATGTCGTTCAGATCTAAGGATGCGAAGAGCCCGGAGACTCCATTGATGATCTTCGAACGTTTTCTGCTGGCGGGACTGACAAGCAAGGTCTGGAAAGTCAGAGAACAAGTTCGTGCCTTTTACATCATGAGATTCATCTTGGAACTTACCGTGCGCTAGTCGATTATGACGCTTACTCTTATCCGACGCGACCGTCATCAATTTCCTTTGCGTCCGTTCGTTTCGTCGCTTGTGGACTGTCTGGAGGATACCGACGCCCATGTCCGCGATTGCGCCCGCACTTCGATAATTGAGCTATTCTCTGGTCCTGCCACCACGGATGCAGCGCGTTCTGATCTAAAAAAAGAGATGACGAAGAAAGGCGTTCGCAAGACTATTGTGGACAGTGTGTTAGCCAAGCTCATGAATGGTGGTGGCGCTGGCGATGCGTCGGGTTCCGAAAACGATGACTCGAAACCTGCTAAGCAATACATTCCCCCAAGTATCGCGTTACAGATGAAGAAGCCTGTCATTGCCAACATGTCCCGAACAACGAGTATGAATACTCCACGTCCACCATATCGTGCCGCTGCACCTGCTACACCATCCGTGTCAAACGATACCGCGGATATAATGTCGGTGTTCGTAAGTGGACTCAATCCGAGCGTGGTTGACAAACTCAAGTTTTGCTTCCCAGATTGTATCTAATCGTGATCTCGAAAACGAGTTTCATAACATGCAGGCCGCCTTTGAGGTAAGGCATTTATGGATCGCACATCATTGTCCTTCAATCATGAGTACAGGGCAAAGAAACCGAACATAACTGGGCCGCACGAGAACGTGCAATCGTTCGAGTTCGCGGTATGATAAAGGGTGACGTGTACCAGCGATTTGCGGACGTGTTTCTCAGCTGTCTGAGGGAAGGCTTCATTCAATGGTCTCTCAAAGCGGTCAGTTTTAGCTTTATAATTGGTAACATTTGACATGACCCCGACAACAGTTGGCGAGCTTACGAACCACGGTCGCCGTGCACACCTGCTCACTTTACAGTGAACTAGCGACTGCATTGGGCCCTATGATTGACCCGTTTTGCGAAATCTTGCTCACGAACCTACTCAAGATGGCGGGATTTACAAAGAAAATAACGGCCCATCAATCGCAAGCTACTGTCGAGGTCATCATCAGACATATGTCTCCGCAGCCTCGGCTAGTTTTGTCGCTCTTATGGCAGCATATACAAGACAAATCGCCGCAAACCCGCACTTTCGCCATATCGCACTTGAAGGTGTATCTCAGCATACACGTTCACCGTGCTAAGTCGGCTATTGAAGCGTCGGGTATGCTTGAGACGCTGGAAAAAGCTATTAAGAAAAGCGTAAGCGACGTGAATCCGGCCACACGTGAAGCAGCGCGAACGGCTTTCTGGATTTTTGAGGAAGTATGGCCGGATTGTGGCACGGCTATCTTGCAGTCTGTAGATTCTGTCACTCGGACGCAAGTGGAGAAAGCCTGCCCCGATCCTAACCGTATGGTCTCACTTCCCGCAGCGACGCCTGTTACTAAGAAGAGCAGCGTTGCTGCTGCCATTGCAGCCAGCCGCGCGAAAGCACGAGTGATTGCTAATGCCCCGCCGACGCTACGTCATCAAGCAACCTCGGCATCTTCCCATACGCCACTTCCCAGAAGGCCGGCGTCGCCCTCAACGTCGACCTCAACATCCGTTTCGCCACCTTCACCACGGTCACGTGTGGTGACAGGTCCACCGCATCCACCACTTTCGCCTTCAAGAATAAGGACGGCGTCTGGACCTACGTCGACGAGATCCCCTCCATCGCGGATGCGCACATCCAGTTCAAACCCCTCCGTTTCTCCCTCCAATTCTATTGCGAACCCACGCAGAACATCATCTCCCCTCGTACCTCAATCAAGTAGTACGCAGTCAGTCCTGCAGACACCTTCATCTCCTCCGTCCGCTCGTCAATCCTCTAAGCCCCATCCATATCTGTCTCTCCCTCGCCAGCATGTCCCACAATCGTCCATTGTCGACCTCATGGGGGAAGACTCTCTCTTACTCGCGCAAAGCATACCGATCCCTGAGGATGACTTTGAGAGCGATTCCGAGATAGGCAGCTCGCAGATGTTGTCCTTCTCGTCGAGGCTGGATACGTACGTTCCTCTGATGCCCAAACCTCTGGTGGACGGCAACCGACGTACCAGTGGGTCAAAGCACCCTGCGGTTTTGACTCCAACGTCAAATTCCGTAGACCTTTCGACTTCACCGAAGTCAAATGGCTCAGTGCTTCAGCCTCACTGTACTTTGGTACCGCCGCTGACGTCTACACTATCGTCCGATTCTGTGACGGACATGATGTCAAGACCTGCTGTGGAGGACGCCATGCGGGCGCGTGCCGAACAGGCTGAAAGCGCTGCAGAGCGGTTGCTCGAGCTGGTGGAACCAGATGAAGATGGTATGGGCCATTCGCCGATTCCCAGCTCTTTATTAGTTGGGAACGGTGGCAATGGTCTGTTAACTCCTAAGCCCAAGATCAAGTCGACGTCCCTTTCCCTTCCCATGGACGCCACTGCTGCACCTGTGACGCCGGTGAATCGGGTTTCAACTCTCCTGCGTCAGGCGGCGATGTTTAAGGATAGTCCTGCACATAATCAGAGATCGACTTCGCTTCTTGACGTGCTTCAGGAGCGGAAGCATGAAACGGGCTGGTGGCTGAAGCGCAAAAATTGTATGTCTGTCTGATATCCTCATTGTTTTTGCTGATCACGCCTCCTTGAACCAATAGTGGTAGCGAAGGGTGCGCCCTTGAAAGGGACCGATGCGGTCGACAGGATGAGCGAGTTGCAGCGTTATGTGAAAGTTTTAGAAGGCGACGAGGTAAACGTGCAGGTACTCCAAAAGCTGGCATTGTTATGCATAGAAAATCCTGTAACTGAGGCGTTACCGTCTCCCACAAGCACTGGTTACCCTGGAAGTCCGTCACCTTTCTATTCAAGTTCGCGATCAATCGCTTCAATGGGTTTCGATATTTGGTCAAAAGATCAGAACTTCGAGCGGTTATTGGCGGGATTGCTGCGTATATTGGAACCCACCAAGGTGCCTTTTCTTTGACATACGTTTGTTTATTATCATAACTAAGCCAAGTAAAAGGATGAAGAAGAGCTGGAATATGCCCTGATCGTCTTGTGGGAGATCCTAGACAATCAAATGCCATTGATTGATGGTCAAGAGGCAGACATCTTCTCTGCTATCTTACAAGTACGGTATTCTGGCAAAGTCAATGTAAGGATGTCCTTCTGCTTAATGATGGACGTGGAAGATTGACATGGAGAAGATTTTGGAAGCGACGAATAGCATCCGCGATGCAATAACCACCCGCATAGAACCCGTGTACGGGCTCACCACGTTACACGCTGCGCTGCGCTTATTCTGCGATGAGCCCTACCCCGAGTGGTCAACTGAGGAGGCGAAATCTACCACCTATGCCTTCGGGCTGATAGCGTTGGGCAAGTTCATCCTTCGTCTTCCCGCTGAGATTGCGGAAGAGGAAATACCACGGCTGCGGGCAGCATTCATTTCCGTAAGTCGATCTACACTTGTATATGGTTATGGGAAGAGACCGAACACGTTCATCGCAGGCGCTCAACGATAAGTCGTCTCTCATTGTGCGCGAGTCCGCTGCCGCTGCGATTATTGCCGCGCAGGTCGTTCTTCAGGACGAGACGCATCTTTTCGCGTTGCTAGATGGTCTGGCAGACGAAAAGAAGAATCTGCTCACATATTTGTTTGATAAGCATGGTGCTCGCGGAAGCGGAACCAAGTCGCTTTCTTCTACGGATAAATTGGAAAAGGAAATGCGTCGACTGGATACGCGTACCAGCACACCGCCTCGACAAGGGGCATTGTGAACTATCATACCTTCCCTATTTCACCCCTACCGGCCTCGTTCAGTCCCGCTCATTGTTTTTTTATTCTCTCCTTTACAGTTCAGTATGTTATTCATGATGCTCCAGCGACGTTTTTTCCTCAGCTTCGATATGCTCATTATGTATGGCCGCAACATAGTAAAACGTCGCGTTTATATCCGTAGGCCTCGTCCTCGCCTTGCCAGGAAGTAGATGACGCCGTAAAGGGTGCCGCCGACGTGTCCCATAGTGTCGGTCGTGGGCTGCAACTGTGAACCAATGTATGAGAAAAAAAAACTCCAACTATTGGGTGAAGACTGCTCACTCGATTGTCGAATGTGCTGGCAAGGTCAAACAAGAAGAATCCGCCGACTGCCAACCATGCGGGGACGGGAACGATACCGTAGATGAGGAACGTAGTTGTCGGGGCAACGCAAGCTAAGTATGCCATGATTCCCGAGATAGCACCTGTGTAAGGACAATAATTTAGAATCTAAAGGACAACAACTATTGGAAGAACACACCACTTGCGCCGAGACTTGGCACATCCGCCTTTGTATGGCTTCTGTGTGCCAGGCTACAGAATTCCGAGACGAGCCCGGATGCGAAGTATAGAGACAAAAACCTGGTCGATCCCATAGCTCCCAACAGAACCGGTGCTGTAAGTTTCGAGGTGATTAGATGGCTTTCGACAATAAATGTGAAACAACTCACCGAAGCACCAGAACGTGATCATATTAAACAAAAGGTGTCCAGTGTCTTTATGGGAAAATATCGGGGTGATCAAAGTCCATCTATTTCCATTGAGAAAAGGCCATGAAACAAGGTGGAAACCAACATACACCCGCCCCTGAAGCAGGTTGTACAACCGAGATGTATAGTTGTCAAGCATGTCCTGGACAGACTCGGAGGACCGGCTAGTCTGTTCAAAATCCACCTGAGTCGAAAGCTCAGAGCAAACAGATTTATAACACAGTATACCTTGGCATCGCTTATAGCCAATTGCCATTTGAGAAAGACCAAACCGTTCAATGCGATAATACCATAAAGCACATAATTTGGGTCGATACGCCAGCGCGGATTCGGTGGTGGTGGTGGTGGGGCGGCATGGTGGCGAGGGAACGAAGCACGAGAAGTGGAAGAAAAGTTACGATTGAATAGACCATCAAATGCCACTCTAAATTTTTCCAGTGCATCGAGAGAAGATGTCGATTGACGAAGTGGTAAGGCCGTCGACTTGAAAGCATGGTTAGAGACGGAAGTATATATTCTAGAGCGTCCTGGTACACATTGCCGGAAAGAAGATGAAAAGACAGCGGTCCCACAAAGGATACGAGTGGTCGGCTTCAAGCAGCTGGCATAGAATTGCATGCCTGCGTAACGCAATGACCAGTCGGAGGATTGAAACAAGGCATCGGGACCGTCGCGGGGCGAGACGCGCTCATGCGGCCATCAATTGTTACTGATTCCGAATACTCCCGTCTCCGCGCTCAGGTGACTTTGTCTACTTTGAGCCGTCATTTACTTGCCCATAGGCTACTTACTGCGATGCTTCCTACCCCAAGCTCTTCTCCTCCTCATGTTTTCTCAGATGCCACAAATACCCATGTTGAGACTCAGACCACGCCGACGCGCAAAGCGAATCCACTGACGCCGGTCGGGACTGCAGAACGAAGAAAACGTGCTGCAGACACGGTCATTGATTTTACGCCTGTATTCAAGCGCCTTAGATTCACCCTCGATGTCTCCGACGATGTGGATTCTGAACGTTCTGGGACCGACGATAACGACGCGATTTCACTTGTACCACGTCCTATCAGAGGACGCGTGCTGACGCGTCTTCATGCCCTGACGCGTCGTGACTTGTCTACATTCGCGTATTCGAATGGTATTTATGACTATCTATCTATCACATGCATTTCATCGCAACACGTATACAGCATTAGCAACACCGATTTTGAAGTCGTTCGTATCTTGCGTCAAAAGTGATGTCTACACATGCCATTCTCGCGAGGACTCCTCTATGACGCCTCCTTATGCTGTTGATTATACCCATGGTAAATCTTGATATAAATGAAGGAATCTGTGATCATTCTGACTTCAACCCCAGACGCGCAAACAGGTGGTTCACCTTTGCTTGCAGTCGCCACAGAAGAGGGATCTGTGCATATCTTGAACACCATGAAACGGCGACCATGGGATCCAGGTATTATCTCCAAAAGTCGTCTCTAATTACTTGTGCTGACTTTCTTACAGAACCACCCCGTACTGTGCTATCGGTACACGAGAATGCGATATTCAGTATCAAGTGGGACATGTCTGACCGTCTGTTGGCCACCGCGTCAGGCGATCAGACTATAGTTATATCGGACGTTGAGAGGGAGACGACGCACCAGATCTTAAGCGGACACACGAGCACTGTCAAATGTATAGCATGGGACCCCCGCCATCGCGACCTGCTGAGCACTGGCGGTCGAGACGGGACTATACATGTATGGGATCTCCGTACGAGCAAAGGTAGAGGGTCGATATTATCGCCTGTGCTCACCATTCATGGCGCACACGAAGGCGAGAGCCGCACCGGAAAGCCCAAGCCCAAACGAAAAACGTTGAAGTCGATTCCCATCCTCAAGAGCGTCACGGACCTCATCTATCCCGATGATGGCCGCGACGAGTTGATCAGCAGTGGATCTGCAGACGGGTATTTGACTATCATCTGTCCCTATATCCTGCTTTCTCATATAACGTAGGATTTTGCGCCTTTGGGATCTTCGCGGTCCCGTGTCTGGCAGAACGCGCAAGCGCACACCAACGTTGAAGAGGCCTCTGGTCCTGTCACCGGAAGATCCGACATTATTCAATGACGCGCGCCGCCCGCGTGGCATCTTGTCGCTCGCGCTTGGGCGTGGCCCCACCGCGGGCCTGGTTTTCGCTCTTGGCGCTGATGGCTGTGTGCGTGTGTACTCCGCGACGACGCTCGCTCCTCATCGGAACTGTATGTGGGGTCACGCGCAGATGCACGCGCAGACGTTCTATGTCGGACTCGCGTTATCGCCGTGTGGACGTTGGCTGGCAAGCGGCAGTACTGGCAACAACGGAAGTCTCTTCTTGTTTGACGTTACTGGAGCTGGTCGTGTTGGGCAGCCCCAGCAAAGCGGCGTGCATCTGCGAGTCCGCAGTGGGTTTCGAAGCGAAGGTGCCGGAGAGGTGGGCGCGCTGGCGTGGTCTAGCGAGTGCCTTTCAAGTTGCGTCGATGATGGTACTGTGAGAATTTGGCGGCCTAATCCTGATGTGTATAGAGAATGCCTTGCGCGACCTGATGAAAAGAAGTGGGAATATTGCTGGTTGTCTGAGTAACTGACAAATGCCCGTTGACCTTACCTGCAATAGTATTTATTTCATGACTATATTGTACATTAGTTCACACTAGATAAACGCGAGGTTCAAGCACACATCAATGGACGTAGATATAACACAGCAAAAGAAAAGCAGAAAAAGATAAATGATCATTGGAAGTTTTCTCCACCTCAGCTGCCACCTCCACCTCCACCACTGTCGCCTCCACCACCCCCACCATTGTCGCCGCCGCCACCTCCTCCGTTATCGCCCAACCCGCCGCCGCCATGATGTCCACCGTCGTTATGATGATGGAAGCCGCCAGCATTATGATGACTGTAATGATGGTGGTGGAATCCATGGTCAAGAGGGGACCCATATACACTTCCAAGGGGATTGTACCACGCGCGGGTCGCCGTGTCTTGATTGTTTTTACCATGTTTCATCTCCACGAAGCCCCGTAAATCTGATTCGCTCTTCGTTCTCCGTAATGAACCCGGATGTGTTCTTTCCCAAAACAAGAAAACAAGCAGGGCGAACAGCGTCGAGTCAGAGTAAAGTTTCCCGGACGTCGAAAACACGGCCTTTGACGGGAATAAGCGGCCTAGTATTCCGGAACGAGGCCAGTCGAATGTGGCCTTCAGGTGTCTGTCTTCTATCTAAGACAAAATTGCGAATGAATTTATAAACTCGGATTTGTGAAGGCCTTACGATCAACTGACGGCGCCGTGAATGACGCTTTAGCAAATATGTTCTGTCTTGCCAGCGCCATTGACTCAGATATCTTGAATTTAAACTTGTTTACAAAAATCTAATCGGGTCCGTTAACCGGCCTGGGTAGCCACACCTCCACGAACCAAAAAGATGCCTTTTTTGGTTTGGGCATCTACCTCTCGCGCGTGCGTCACGTTACGCCTTCACGTTCGCGCGTCTGCCGCGCACGACGTCTACGCATCCGCTGCGGGCGGCGTCTATGCATGCGCTTCGGCGCGTCGGTCTATGGATCTGCTGTGGCATCGCCTGTTTGACTGATGGTCAATGGCACATGACAGTTCAAAATATCTCTAGCGTCTGTGTCATCCATCCTTTGCGGTGGCGCATGACCGCCGCTCCGTCGCGAATCGGTCCTTGTGACGAGTGACGACAACTGCACGCGCAACCACGCGACAAGCTATGGACACGCAGCTAGAACGTTGGATCCGAGACATTGTCTCACCGATCCACTGCTGAGCTCTCACATATACTCGCATGGAGAGTCGAGAAGCTCCTCACGCTCTTCTCCCGACTTTCCATGTGAGTGTCTGAGTTGCATCACTGCAGTCACAATTTACGCTCCTCTCCTGCTTTACAGGTTGTCTTGTACCGAGGCTGTAAATTTACGCGTTATGTTGCTGAATAAGCATTGCTCTGTTTCGAACAGTGCCGAGTCTGGGTGATAAAGAATTAATGTACGGACCGGTGCACGGACCTGCACTTGAATTCCAAGTCACAGCGATTTCGGAGTGTGAAAACGTCGTTGAACGATTCCGAGCGGGGGACATCTCCAAGACCCGCGCTGTTATCGAGATTCAGCGACACATCCCCTTTACCGGAGACTTCAACGATGAGAACGCGCTCGTCGCTCATTCATCGACTTTGCAGTCCTTCTTCGACAGACTTGACAGCTTTGAACGAATCAGAGAGTCGACCACCGGAGGATCCGAGACTCAGGCTACAGACAGTGGGCCTTCGTCCTCTCGAACGGAGCCTGTCGACGAGGGAGAAGAGACTGAGAGCCGAGCTACCAAGCGACAGAGACGAGAGGCCAGCTCAGAAGAAGATGAAGACGTCGGGAAAGGCGGACGCAAGCTTGATATCGCGCATCTCCCGTGGAATTCCAGGAAAACGATGTGCGACCTCGAAGCCGCGAACGCCAAACCGTCCTTCACTTCTGGAGCGGTTGGACATGACGCCAGAACATTATCCATTCTCCGAACCGTTGAGATCCTCGAGACCATCAACGTCGATGCAAAGCGAGCAAAGACAAACTTACTGCTTTCACTCGACGTTCCCCAGTTCCCCGAGTCTCAATGGACCAAACTCCTCAGTGGAGCCACCGCCGATTTCGACCAAGTCCTTTCAGGACTATACGCATCAGCCGACGTCGAACGAACCACTGAGCGTATCGGAAACCTCGAGTTCTCCTACACAAACACTACTCCATCGAAGCGGGTTACAACATTCGGCGACTGGACGACCGCTTTCGAGAGTTTCGCTGAGGCGTTCACGTTCATTTTTCCACACCGCAGCAATGAAACCCGAACCTACGCCCAGCATATCAAGTCTTTCTTCAAGGCGCGACCCATCGCCGAGCACAGCGGAGTCATCGCTTACGACTCCGCTGTGCAAACGAGAGTCGGACAACGACGGAATCTTCTCCTCACCGACTTCCTCGATTTCCAAGACTTGCAAATTCGCTTCATCTTCAGCCCCGCTGGACCTTCCTCTAGCGGAGCAGGCGCAGCGTCGGGAACGAGTTCACGTGTCAGGAACCATCAACGACAGAGCCGAGAGCCCTGCAGAAACTGGAATGCCGGAGTGTGTGGAAGGTCCGCTGCCTCGTGTAATTATGCCCACGTATGTGCAAGGTGCCATTTGCGAGGGCATGTCGACCGAAACTGCGAAAAGGAGCATTGATCAGAAGGAGAATCCACGTTATGTACGAGACCTCGTCTGGTCCGATTCCCCTCATGGTTCTAAGATCTCTCTTGCCGAAACCTCACTCACTATGCCTGCCGTGCCCGAACCGCCTGATGAAGAATGTATGAACCTAGATGCTCTCTGGACTATCGCCGAAAACCCACATCTTTTCAAAGTCGACACTCCTGTCGACATTGACCAGTTTCGCGAACTTCTAAAGACTCATCCCAACCGCGAGTTAGTCGACTCGGTTTGCCGAAGCCTACGGGAAGGCTTTTGGCCGTGGGCTTCTTCGCAAGACCGAGATTATCCTGCAACGTATGATAACACACAAGGTCGGGAGACCTTGACTGATCCCAAGTATTCCGCGTTTGCCAAGCAGCAAATTGCAGCTGAAGTCGAGAAAGGCCGGTTTTCACCAACGTTCGGACCGTCACTTTTGCCTGGCATGTACAGTGTTCCTGTCTGGGTCGTGCCTAAGCCTCATTCGGATAAGTTGCGCCTCGTCGTTGACCACAGCGCGGGTCGTTATTCTCTCAACTCAATGATTCCGAAGTCAGAGCGCAGCTTACCGCTTGACGGCTTACACCAACTCGGTGACGCGCTCATTCGTGCGCGTGAACAATATCCAGATCGACCACTTGTCGTGTGGAAATCCGACGTCTCTGAAGCATACCGACTGCTCCCCATGCACCCGCTTTGGCAAATAAAACAGACCGTGTCATTTGACGGTGAACGACGTGTCGACTGGCGGAATGATTTCGGAGGCGGTGGCTCTGGACGTATTTGGGCGACCTTTTTCGCCCTAGTGTTATGGATAGCCGTATTCATCAAATTCATTGTTGATCTTTTCGGCTATGTTGACGATAGCTTTTCGTGGGATTTCGCGGATAATCTTGAATGGTATGAACCATACCAAGAATATTATCCAGCGAAGCAGGCTTGCCTTTTGAAGCTCTGGGATCGAATAGGCATCCCACATGAAAAACGGAAACAGGAGCACGGGATTTCCCTCGTTGTCATTGGCCTTCTTGTCGACACATCATTGATGACCATCTCCATGCCCGATCACAGTCACGATGACCTTGTCCTTGCTCTTAGAGGTTTCGCCGTCCCACGTCAACGGCGACCTCTTCTTCACTTTCAACGTCTTGGTGGCTGGGTGAACTGGGCGCTTAATGTACACCCGCTCTTCAAACCTGGCTTGAGTACCCTATATGCCAAGATTCGAGGTAAAGAGCAGACTTATCTCGCAATTTGGGTCAGCGTCAGACTTTGCCGCGAACTCCTATGGATTGCTGAGCATCTGGTATCTTCTCATGGAGTTCGCATGCTTAAGTCTCGTACTTGGACCGCGTCCCAAGCCGATCTCGTCATCTACACCGATGTGTCTAAAGAAGGTCTCGCCTATTACATTCCGTCTCTAGATATTGCTTTTCAATGCCACTCCCACCTGGTAAAACTGCCCCGTGGCGTTTCACGCAGCCATATTTTTTACTATGAAGCACTCGCCGTTGTAGCCGCTATCGTCCAAGTCCTTCAACCGACGGCACCGACCCCACAACGTCTGGCAATCTGGACTGACAATACGAACACCGTTGACATGTTCGACTCTCTACACACCCTGCCGCCATATAACCCGCTACTCATCACCTCCGTTGACCTCCTGCTGCTTCACGACTGCGATCTGCATGTTTTTCATGTCAAAGGTGAAGACAACACCATTGCTGATGCTCTCTTGCATTTCCAAAATGATGTTGCCACTGCCTTACGACCAGATCTACGCATATTTACTTTTCAACCCCCGCGCCTGACGTCGGGGGCAGCACTATCATGAATTTCAGCAATCCACGCGCACACCAGCCGCCACGTGCGCCGTGGACTCAGGAGCGTCTTCAGATGGAACGCGCCATAGCCATTGATGCTTCCCTCGACGTTTCCTCCTGCGCGACGTATTCTTCCGCTCTGCAATCCTACATAGCTTTCTGCCAACTACACCATTTCCCCCTCGAACCAACCCCCGATACTCTTAGTTTTTTCGTGGTGTTCATGTCACACCACATCAAACCGTCGTCTGTGAACTCCTACCTCTCGGGCATTTGCTCACAATTGGAGCCGTTTTTCCCCAGTGTCAGAGTTAACCATTCCCACCACCTTGTGCGCCGGACGCTCGCCGGCTGCCTGAAGCTGTTTTCCTCACCAACGCAGCAGAAGCGGCCGCTATATAAGCGAGAACTACTGCAACTTGCGCCCGCTTTCCTACACCCCGCTTCCTTCGATGATTCTCTTTGGTGGGCTCAACTTCTTGTTGGATTCTATGGCTTGCTGCGTCTCGGAGAACTTGTCATTCCAGACCAAGTCGCACTGCATGACTTTCGAAAAAATGTCAGACGCCTGTCCGTCACCTGGCATGACGCCGCCTTCTCCTTCATCCTACCTACGCATAAAGCCGATCGTTTCTTTGACGGCACCAAAGTCCTCATCCAGCGCACTAATACCACGGACGACCCCGTTCGTGCATTTCGCACCTATCTTACTTCACGCAATGCCTCCTTCCCTTACCACCCCGATCTCTGGCTGCGTGCCGATGGATCCTCGCCCACACGTTCATGGTTCATCAATCGCTTGAAATCCTTTTTCCCCGAAGACGACGTTGCTGGCCACTCTCTCCATTCGGGCGGCGCCACTCACCTCGCTGAGCTGGGTGTCGATCCCGCTATCATCCAAGCAATCGGTCGGTGGTCCTCAGATGCCTTCAAGGTCTATATACGCACCCACCCGGTCATCCTCGCTAGCATTCTCCACTCTACTCACCGCTGATCACGCGTGCGACGTGTAGAGGTAAACGCTATTCGCTACCTACGTCATTACCTACCTATCACTGTACCAAGCCATATCCGGTCATTTCATTTCGATCGCTCTTATATCGCTTGCAATTTTCATTCCAACGCCTCAGCTATTCTACTTCGTGCTGAGGCGTAAGTCATTCAATTACATGCACCGAGACTATATATTGACTCCCTGTAGTTACGCGCCGCTCTCGCTGCTACTTAGGTACATCAATATAAGCTATTCTACTTCGTGCTGAGGCTTACGCGCCGCTCTCGCTGCTACTTAGCTCACCGAGCCGCACTACGTTCTACAGGTTATGGGCCCCGGTCGTTGTTGAAGGACGAAACACCATGTCTTCCACGACCGTGAAAGTCGAGAGCCTTCCGAGGCGGAAACCCGACGGCTCGAACTGGGTTACCTACAAAGAACTGGTAATGACGCGACTGGGCAAGGACGGCCTCAAGTCGCAGCTACTAGGGCGAAAGAAAATTCCCCCTGAGCCACAAGCACAAGATGATGGTAACTGGTACTTACCTAATTCGAAAGTCGCGCTCTCCGAGGACGCCCTCGAGACCGCAACCGAAAAATTTGACGAGTGGGAAAAGGACGAGATGAAAATCCGCGACCTGATCTACACCACCGTCGACAACGTCACTCTTCTCCAGATTAAGGGGGAGAAAAAAAAAAAAAAAAAAAAAAAAAGACGAGCGTCCTTATGAGCGCGGAGGCGGCTTGTGTGTCTTTGACCATGCTTCGGGAAAACGCGCGTGGAATTCTTCAATCATCGCGGGACAGTCCTCTTCCAAAATCTCGACTGGTTCCCAGCTATCGTTACTGGGATCGAACCCTTTCCATCGTACTAGGTACTGGAGCTTCTTTCGATAGTACCTTGAGTTAAGAATTGTGGCCACTTCCCAGCGCTCTTCTCCTTCAACTATTTCTGGCTCGGGTTCCTCGAAAACTCTTCCAGGTATCGTGTCTTCGTGGACGGCGGTAAGGAGGTTGACATGGAACACAGGATGGATGTTCATGGTTTTCGGTAATTCGAGACGATAGGCGTGTGATGAGATTTTTGCAGCAATTTTGTAAGGACCAAGGCGTCGAGGAGCGAGTTTCTTAGCGGGTCGGTCGGTGGTAATGTTGATAGCTTCTAACCAAACCTGCTGCCCTACATCGTATTGCGGCGTGTCTCAATGATGCATGTCATATGCCTTTTTCTGCCTTTCCTGTGCTAAAATGATGGCTGACTGTATTTCCTTTTGTAGCCGGTTGAGTTCTCCCGCATATTCTTCCGCTTTAGGATTCCCCTGCCCATGCGACGGGACTGTGGAAAATGTAGGATGATATCCGAGGTCCGCATAGAATGGCGACATGCTGATGGAGGAATGGACCCGGTTGTTATATGCGAATTCTCCGAGATTGAGATATTCATCCCAATCATCTTGCCGGTGTCCGCAGTAGAGTCGTAGGAAGAGTTCAACACTTTTATTTGTAACTTCCATTTGTCCGTCAGTTTGCGGGTGGTACGCAGTGGAGAATCGAGGATTAATGCCGAGTTGCTTGTAAAGGGACCGCATGAATGCTGAGTCGAATTGCCTTCCTCTATCCGATGTTGCTTCTGCAGGGCACCCATGAAGCTTCCAGACGTTTCGTCGGAATAAGGTGGCTGTATCTTCGGATGACAACTGCTTTTCCTTCCCTTTCATTGTGCATTCGATAAAGTGTCCTCGCTTAGTGAAGCGGTCAACGACGACTAGGATTGCGTCATGATTTCGGCGTGTGAGGGGTAAGTCCGTAATGAAGTCGTAGGTTATGGATTGCCAGCGCCCGGTTGGGACTTCGAGAGGTTTTAGAAAGCCGGGTAGCGGTGCGTTTCGTGCTTTCATTCGTTGACACTCTTGGCATCCGTCGACGTATCGGTTAACATATGCTTTCATTGAAGGCCAGTAGTAAAAGCGGTCGACCAGCTCGAGTGTGGGTGCTCGTCCGGGATGCCCAGCGATCATTGCGTCATGATATAGTTCGAGGATTTTTCGCTTTATCTCTTCATCAGCCGGGACGTAGACTTTTCCTAAGTGATATAGAAGTCCTTCCTCAAATGAAAAGTCCTGAAGTGCCGTTTTGATACTCCCGACAAGTTCGCGACGATCAGCCGATATGAGTTTGATTAGTTCGGCGAGACTGGGATCGTTCGCGAGGCGTTCTTTAATGAGATTGAGGATCTCGGCGTCTGAAGCGTATAGCCCGGCTATAGTGGCGAAGTCTAAATCAAGGGTTTCCATGCCTGCGACTTCTGTAAAGTGTTCCGGCTTTAGAAGCGTATAGAGGTCATCAGCCCCCTCTTTAGGTCGGTGATCGGAGCGTCGAGAGAGGGCGTCCGTGCGATTTTGGGGACCCGGGCGGTAAGCAATTTGGAAATTATAGCGTGAAAGGAAGTCGAGCCAGCGCATCTGGCGTTTCGACAAAGGAAGTGGCTTTGAAAAGTGTTCGAGATTTTTGTGATCAGTGATAATTTGAATTGGGTCTTGAGTGCTTTCCAAGTATTGTCGCCAATGCTGCAGTGCTCGGACTACTGCAAGCATTTCCTTGTCGTAAATATCATAATTGCGTTCCGGCTGGCGCCATCGATTTGGATAAGAATGCGATGGGATGTTGTTTGCGGTCGTAGTCTTGTTTCTGTGATAAGATCGCGCCATATGCATAAAAAAAAAAAAAAAAAAAAAAAAAATGTCACTATCCATCCATTACTGCATCCATCGCTTATCGCAAATGGAGATGTGCAGCGTGCGCACTAGTCGCCACTCATCTCACCTCTTACGATCGCTCCTACTGGCCCACCCACGCATATATCTGGAACTTCCGTAGACTCCTGGTGGCTGGCTAACGAACCTACTATCGCCCTAGCTGCGGGTCGAGTCGCTCCACTCACCGCGGCGGGCTTGCCTCTCTCACCGGTCGTTGCAGCAGAAGCCCCTTTTTCCTAAAGTTCGCTAACTACTTGGTACTTGCACACCCGCTCCTAGGTAGCCGTGCGTCGGTCTCTAGCCCCACCATTCCTTTCCTCCGTAGCGCACTTCATTCTATCCACGCTTTACGTGCTTGCCCCAGCAGGCACCATAATCACGCGACCTACTCCTGAAACCACGGCAGTTTCTTTGCTAGCCGAAATACGTATCCATCCTACTTCCTCTTCCGCCGCAGTACGGTCCACTGCCTGTCCGCAGACTGTAAAAAAGCTTTCAGTACGTCACGCTGAACCAGACCTTACTGTTCAAGAGGCTCTGCGTCGTTCGGTATCTTAGGTTGTTCTTCAACTCGGGTGGTTTCTCTTAGTAGCTTCCTTCGCCCCACATCCTTTCGCCCGCGTTCAACGTCATCAAGAGCGAATATATCGCCGGCGAAGGCGACGCAACCACTCCTTTTGTCGAAGTCCGTCGGCCGCTCGCAGGCCGCGTGTTCCACCACCCTTGCCAATTGAGACTGTGACCCCTTTTTGCCGAGGTTAACACTCGTTTACGGGCTCTCCATCCTCAAGTGTCTGCTGCCAAACTACACCACACTGTACTTGTGGTGCTTTTTTGATTCTCATAGCCCCCAACCAAGCTCCCCCTTTACCACATCAACCGTCTTTCGATACATCCTAACGTCTCGCCTTCTTATGCAGCGCGCCCTCCTTTGCAGCCAAGCCATATCCGGTCATTTCATTTCGATCGCTCTTATATCGCTTGCAATTTTCATTCCAACGCCTCAGCTATTCTACTTCGTGCTGAGGCGTAAGTCATTCAATTACATGCACCGAGACTATATATTGACTCCCTGTAGTTACGCGCCGCTCTCGCTGCTACTTAGGTACATCAATATAAGCTATCCTACTTCGTGCTGAGGCTTACGCGCCGCTCTCGCTGCTACTTAGCTCACCGAGCCGCACTACGTTCTACAGGTTATGGGCCCCGGTCGTTGTTGAAGGACGAAACACCATGTCTTCCACGACCGTGAAAGTCGAGAGCCTTCCGAGGCGGAAACCCGACGGCTCGAACTGGGTTACCTACAAAGAACTGGTAATGACGCGACTGGGCAAGGACGGCCTCAAGTCGCAGCTACTAGGGCGAAAGAAAATTCCCCCTGAGCCACAAGCACAAGATGATGGTAACTGGTACTTACCTAATTCGAAAGTCGCGCTCTCCGAGGACGCCCTCGAGACTGCAACAGAAAAATTTGACGAGTGGGAAAAGGACGAGATGAAAATCCGCGACCTGATCTACACCACTGTCGACAACGTCACTCTTCTCCAGATTAAGGGGGAGGTGACGGCCGCTGCGGTATGGACGAAACTAGTCTGCCTGTCCGAAAATCGTGGCGACACCGCCCGCGTGGACAAGTACCGCGAACTTCAATCAAAACGTTGCGCTGATGGTGGCGATGTCCAGGCCCACATCACGGCCATGGAGCTGATACGCGAGGAGCTAGCCGCGATGGGTACGATCGTTGACGACACGTCCTATTGCATTATACTCCAGGCCTCGCTCCCACCCTCCTGGTCAACGTGGATGACATCCGTGACCGCAGGACGCCGTGCCGCCGAAAAGGACGTCACATCTGAATGGCTAATCCCAGCGATGCTATCGGAATACCAGTCAATGGTCATTCGTAAGAAAAATGATGAGAATGTCGCTCTGGTCGCTGCCGCTCACCAAAAATATGCCCCCAAGAAGGACAGTCGTCGCAATGGGAACCGTCGTGCTGGTGATAAGACCTCCGAAGTCACATGCGACAACTGTGGTAAAGGTCACGCATCATCCGAATGTTGGGACATTGGTGGTGCGAAGGAACATTTGGCCCCAGAGTGGTTCAAGAAACGTCGCGGGAAGGAGACGTCGAAGGGAAAAGAGAAGTCAGCGGCAAAGTCAGGCGAAAACAAGGAACACGCATACATAGTTGCTGGTCCTGCTGACGAACCCCCCATCGAACGCTATGCCATCGTCGCCGCGTCTGACGAGGACGAATACTCGTTGAATGCCGCAGATGCGGACGCGACATCCACACATGACGAAATACTCGACTGTGCAGCGACTTCTCATTTCACTCCTGATCGGCACCGTTTGCTCAACTACGAGCCAATCACCCCATTTGCTGTCAAAGGGGCAAGCGGCCCAATCCAAGCGATTGGAAAGGGGGACTTACCTACGGAGTTCCCTCTTAATCGCGAGCGTACAAAGTCCTACCCCGTTCTCCTGCTTAACACCTACTACTGTCCTGGAATGCCCTTCACCCTTATTTCTGGACTACGTATGGACGCACTTGGCCTCCAAATTTGCCTCGCCGACCAGTCGGCTGAGATCACCACCCCTGCTCCAGACCGCAAAGTGATCGGGCGCATCCCGGCCGAACGCGGGCTTTATTGGATCACCGTGCCACGCAGAACACCCACAGAGCACCACGAACATGCTCACGTTGCGACAAGAATGCTCACCTGGAAAGAACTCCATGATACCATGGGCCATGCATCTTATAGTGTGCTGGAGGGAATGATCAGGAATGGCTCCGTCATGGGCGTCGAAGTCGATCCCAAATCGCCGCAGCCGGAATGTCAAAACTGTATCGAGGTAAAAATAGCGCGCCTGCCATTTCCAAAGGTTAGCGAGCATCGAGCGGAAAAGTATCTACAGTATGGAGATAAAGTTGTAGGTGACTTGGTTGGCCCAATGGAAGTCACCTCGATCGGTGGTTCGAACTATTACTTTGGACTTACCGATGTCTCCTCGCTCGAAGGGAAGCCTTTCTTCCAGAAGGCCAAAGACCAAAGCTTCGATAATTATCGTGACTATGAAGCATTTGTTCGCACCCAACACGGGAATCCGATCAAAACATTTGGGTCAGATCGTGGCGGCGAATTTATGAGCGACGAATTCAAAGCACACCTTCGTCGCGCGGGTACTGTCCGGCACCTTACTGTCCATGACTCGCCACAGTCCAATGGGATTGCTGAGCGTAGCAATCGCACGCACAATGAAATGGCACGTGCGATGCGACTCGCCGCCGGCCTCCCTCCTTCCCTCTGGTCTGAAGCCGTCCGTCATTCATTCTATATTCGAAACCGCATTCCGACGCGTGCACTCCCGGGCAATATTACACCACATGAAAAAGCCAATGGCGAGAAACCGGACATCGGCTGGTTACGTCCCTGGGGTACAAAGATATGGATCAAAAAGAATAAGGACGAATTAACTGGGAAATTCGACTCACGTGCCAAAGAAGGTCATTTTGTTGGCATTGATGAGGAATCGAAGGGAGTCCGCGTGTGGTATCCAGGCACACGTCGAATTGCGATCGAACGCGATTTTCGATGGTCGGCTACCGAGCCCGAGACCGTCGTACATGTTGAGGGGGAGCGCGATGTTGAGGGGGAGCGCGATGTTGAGGGGGAGCGCGATGTTGAGGGGGAGCGCGATGTTGAGGGGGAGCGCGAAATTGTCACACCCAGTGCCACCAAGGCAGCGGACATGCATGAAAATGCGCCCGGTACCACCGAGGACTTGGACGCGCCAACTCCAGGTGCCATCAAGGCGGCCGAAGCAGTCTCTGACGATCCTCTCGAGGAATTGCCAACCGTGGAAGCCTCACTTGCGCCGCGAGAACTGAAAACACGGCGTGGTGACGGGCTAATTGAGCCTGAGCCCAATACTGGGCATGGACAGCGCGTACACAATCCGCCAGGGCATTATAAACATCTACACGAGGGTACCGCGATGGTCGCGAATGTTGTTGACACGCGTAACGCACCAATCACGGATGAGGAAATGTATCATTATGCTATGGCAGCATCAATTGATGGGCCACGTACCTATCGCGAAGCGATGTCAGGTACTGAAGCCGAAAATTGGCGTGGTGGTGTGCATGCGGAGATATCCCAATGCGAAGCACGTGGAACGTGGGACGTTGTGGAGCGTCCTGCCGGAGTACACGTCGCGCGCAGCCGTTTCGTCTTCGTGCGCAAACTCGATGCGGATGGGAACACTACAAAGTATAAAGCCCGCTTCGTGTGTTGTGGAAACAGTCAGAAATACGGCATCAACTACTATGAGACATACGCGCCTGGCTATAAACCACCGTCGCTACTCTCCATCCTTGCCGGTGCGGCCTCCCGAGGCGCAACCATCCACCAAATTGATGTAAAAAACGCCTATTTGCACGGTGAACTACGTGAGACCATATACATGGACTTACCACCTGATTTCGAGAGATACTGCACGCTCACTGAGGAGCAACGCGCGGCGCTTCGACAGGGCAAGCAAATGGTGGCGAAATTGAAGAGGCCGTTGTATGGGACCAAACAAGGCGGGAACGAATGGTGGCGCAAGCTAACGACAACATTGAAAGGAGAGGGTTATAAAGCACTCGACGCGGACGAAGCCGTGTTCTGGAAGACAGTGAAGGACGAGGAAGATTACCGGGTGATTGGAATCGCGACCGATGATTGCACACTAATCACACCTGATGAGATCGCCGCTAACGAAGTTAAGGAGATGTTTCGGAGATACTTCGAAATCACCGACGGAGGCCCGTTACAGTGGCTTCTCGGCGTCAAAATCACGCGTGACACAGCCGCGCGAACCATATCTCTGGGACAGCAATCATACATTGATACTTGCATTGATCTCATGGGACTCCAGGACGCCCACCCTGTCTCTACACCAATCGAATTCGGACAAGATCTCTCTTACAATTCACCCTCGCTCTCACCAACCCTACTTGACGACAATGACCACGCAAAATACTGACGCGGCGTTGGCCTCCTACTGTACGCGTCCCGCATGACGCGGCCCGATATTTCATTCGCTACACATCACCTCGCCCAATTTGTTGACCGTCCTCATATCACGCACATGAAGGCCCTCCTTCGCGTATTCCGTTACCTCAAAGGCACACGTGAATATTCACTTGTACTCGGCGGCGGCGACACTGAATTACACGGCTACTCTGATGCCGATTGGGCTTCGCAAGGCCACCGTCACTCCATCGGCGGATATGCGTTCTTCATTGGAAATGGAGTCATATCGCATTCATCGAAGAAACAGTCTCTCGTCACACTGTCAAGCACCGAATCCGAATATGTGGCACTTACCGAAGCCGCAAAAGAAGCGATCTGGCTTCGAAGATTATGCGATGAGTTATTTTTCTTATTTCCCGACTTCTCGTCTTCTTTTCCATCAATTCTCTTCGGTGATAATCAATCTTCTATTCGTCTCACGCAAGAGTCCACATTCCACGCGCGTACAAAACATATAGATATCAAATACCATTACATACGTCAAACCGTTTCCTCGAACGCCATTGCTATAAAATGGATACCTACTGAATCCATGATCGCAGACATTTTTACCAAACCCCTTCCCCGCATTCGTTTTGAGTATTTACGTTCATTTCTCGGACTCCAATGCCCTCCTAAGGCTTGAGGGGGAGTGTAGAGGTAAACACTATTCGCTACCTACGTCATTACCTACCTATCACTGTACCAAGCCATATCCGGTCATTTCATTTCGATCGCTCTTATATCGCTTGCAATTTTCATTCCAACGCCTCAGCTATTCTACTTCGTGCTGAGGCGTAAGTCATTCAATTACATGCACCGAGACTATATATTGACTCCCTGTAGTTACGCGCCGCTCTCGCTGCTACTTAGGTACATCAATATAAGCTATTCTACTTCGTGCTGAGGCTTACGCGCCGCTCTCGCTGCTACTTAGCTCACCGAGCCGCACTACGTTCTACACGACGTTCTGTAGTACATTCCCATCTCTTCGTTCAAAAGTTAACTTCTGTATTATCTGTACTGCCTCGTATGGCCAAGTCTTTTTTCCTTCCCCTTTTGCCTTCTCCTTATTTCTTTTTCCTCTTTCTTTCTATTAGCCTTTTTAGCTCTCATGTACTACCACCACGACCTGTCTTTTGTACAATATATGTATTCGGACACCCTCTTGCCGCTGATATCGGGGCGGGTGTCGCGAATTGCCTAGCTTTGCTCTTTCGCACGTGTGATCCATTTCTCGTGTAGGACCGATTAGATATGATTTTTCGAGATTTTACATCAATTTTATCTTGCCTGTGGATGAGGAAATCTGAAGGGCAAGGGATTTTGCCCAATGAGGCAGTTCGGGGCTTGTAATGACTCAGGAAAGGGTATTCCTACCCAGATATGGTCAACACAACGTTGATGCGTCCTACTGATGTTCGAACGGGACCAAATGGCCTTGCCAACCTGTGCGTTACACATTTTGACAGGCCGTTGCCGACCCCCA
>KN881725.1:0-13302 GCA_000934395.1 Fistulina hepatica ATCC 64428
ATTGTCACCGTGGAAGAGAAATTCTTGACCACGATCCAGCGCGATCGACGGCTGATGGCAATGATGGACGATTGACCCATGTTCTATATTTCTCCTTCCTGCACTGTTTATACTCGTAACTTCGATAAACAGCATTTTAAATATCTTTATGGCACTTCGAATGATCTTAGAGGCTTAATCTACTATTTTCTAATTCAAAATCACATATAATGTGTTGTCGCTACGCAAAGGTAACGACTCTTAGGTCGATTCTCACCAATTTGGGTCAATATATTGTTGTACATAGAGGCCGTTTTGGCTGGGCGTAATCAATAAAGTGAATGACGCGGTTTGACTCATGTCGCTCCATTTGGATAGTTTTATTGCGAACGAAGTGAGCAATCTTCGGCTAAAGAGGCTGACCTCGCAACCAAACAAGTACAAGCAGTGTGCACAAGGACCCTCGCAGTCACCAATATTTCTTGCCTCGCAGATAGCACAAAAATGCACTAAATGCTCTGAAATTCTGCAGGTGAGCTCGCATAGTAAATAGCTTTACAACGGTACCACTTTTGTTGCAATTGAAGTAGTCTGTTGCGCTCTTTGTCGGCCGAACATTGTGTTCAGCGCTGGTGCCGGCTCTGGCACAAATGACTCATTTGTTTGGTACGTATTGGTCCGTATTGCTGTAAGTATATGGGAGATTCACGTTGATCAAAATATCACAAAGTGCAAATATAGTTGAACAAATATGTGAATTGTACTGTAAGATGATTGGCATTCAACACACTCGCACTCACTGCCCACGCATCGGAGTGAGCTAATCTATGGGTCACCCATCGTTTATAGATATTTTGATTTACAATGTCAAATTTTGGTACAATTTATGGCCAATCCTTGTCAAATAGATCGAAAAATACATACATACATATTCTCGAGGCTTTAAGTTGCATGATTGTACGGGGCTTTTTTGGCTGTAAAAAGGCCTTGTATTATTATTGTATGTCCGTAATAAATATGCAAATGCACGATCATATCATGGATTAGTCTTCGGCGCAACTCTGCCGGAAGGGTTCACACCATTTCTTAGCAGCTTATTAACATGCAAACAACAGCTGCAGCAAGGTGAGTTACTATTTAACCCCAGTGAAAAACAGGTCTGTTCAGGTCGAGCGAGAACGTGGGAATACGGTGATTAGACACCATGTAGAGAAACGTGCGAGTCGCTGCACAAGTAGTACGCTCAGCACGCGTTAAGACAATAGAACGCGACTAGAATTCACCTGCACAAGTAGTACGCTGTATATACATTTTAGCTACGAGACAGAGGGGTAAAGAATGAGTTCGCTCACCTCAGCACGCATTAAGACAATAGAACGCGACTGAGGTGCAGCGGCGACGGTACAAGGTATATATAGAGTACATACGGCGGAACGAGAACCACGGAAGAGCAAGCGTGTGGAGCTAACAAGCAGGAAGAAGGGGAGCAGAGACTAAAGACGCGGGAGCATAGTAGAATACAGTGGATACAATGTATGCTAGCAAGAAGAGTAACAGGAAAGTATCACATACAGAAACTGTCAAGATAGGTCACGTCGCGATGGCAGAAGCCATCGCTTCGCGGGTAGCGAGTCCTCGGGCGCATGGACAACGCGCGGCCGCGGGAACGAGCGTGCGGCGCGCCTTCGCGCTAGATTGCAGTAGCGCGACACACCAATCGCTGCGAAAGGCCAATTTTGAGAATACATCGATGATTTGTCGATTGCTCTGGAACGATGCCGATTCCTGTTGAAGCATTTGACCAGATTCGAAATCAACCGAAATGCCTCGGTGGCCTAGCATATGTTAATTCTCACACATATTGGATGATATCAAATGATATTGAGGCTTTTCTATTAAATTATATCGGACGACAACGGATGTCATATTATCAAAAGGACATAGTATACATGTAGTGCTACTGAATTAGGCTATGGCAAATAAACACATACTAACAACTGTAATCCGCCTGTAGAAGTCCAATAAGTGTTCAAGTCCGAAATTTGCACGAGTCCGAAATTTGCACGAGTCCAAGAATGCACGAGTCTGAGAATGCACGAGTCCGAAAATGTGCGAGTTCGAAAATGTGTGTGCGAGTCCGAGAATATGCGAGTCCAAGGATGTGCGAGTCCAAGCGATGTATAAGTCTGAGAGTATTCAATGTGCTGGGGTATATGGATGGCAGTTGAAAATGGAGGATGATATCGAGTCAGAGCCCACCGGCGGCGGCCTTCGTTGGACACGTCGTGAGCTAATCTCAATGAAGACAGTGCTGTGTGACATACCTTCGTCTTAGCACCCTTTTTTGCTGTCTCCGCCGCCTTCCACTCCTTTCAGCATGTTTAGTTTATTTGAGTTAATGGATTGAATGAAGTACTCACTGCACCGAGTGGGGTATCTTTGATAGAATTACAGTAGGCCACATATTTGTGTGTGGTGCCATTCAGATTCTTTGATGACCAAGCCTTCACACATAGGTTTCTGCACAAAGGTAAGAAGAGAAATTCATGTCGAACTTTAAAACATACCGTGCTGTATTTGAATAGTCGGGCGCATCCGACCAACAGTATGTGCAGATGACAATGCAGGCAGTCTCCTGAGCGCGGTCAAAGGTGTAGGTGAGACTGGGCTTGTTGATGCCACAGTGATGTCGGAGTCAGAGTCCATCGCTGGCGGCGTGATGGCCATTATCGGCACTGGCCCAGTTGATGAGGCGGCTATGGCCCATATGCAGTGATGACAAAAAAAGAAAAATCCCGACTTCTTGATACGATATGCCACCCTTAGGTCGTTCGTACTCATCCTCAAGTACATCCTCTCCGAGTGCCCAATCATACTCTCATCCATCTCCGAAGACGTCGTGTATTTCCTCCCCTGCACTACGCAAGTTAGTTTCACCCAACATGCATATTGAGGCACTCACTTCACATCGATACTAGCAAGCTCAGGTATGACCACACATGCACGCCGCTTGCGTTTCAACCATTCCTGCTCACACTCCTTACGCTTGCGCTCACCAGCCTCTTCGTCGAGTGCGCCACCATCATCCTCATCGTCATACTCGATGAAATTGTCCTCTTCATTGTCACGCCCACCACGGTCATCGCCCCAGATGCACTCGAGATCGACATGGAGTAGAGGATACAAATGAGGCATTACCAAAAAAGGACTGCCTTCGAAGTTGTCATTGCAATAAACAACATAGTGGGAAGAGCGCGAAGCTGGGGATGTGACGATTAAGACATTATTGACAGTACACCGAAACGGACAACGCACCTCCTTGTATCACAGTGTGTGACTCCCAGAAGAAGTTGGACGCAAAGGGACTCGAAACCCCGTTACTCCGAGGGATCCTATCATTTCAGTGCACCTCGAATGCGAGTCCTTTGGGAAAAACACGGCATGGTGACTAGGTTCAGCTGGATGAAGAACCGCTGCTGGAAGAGGAATCCACACTGGCGGCCAAGTTTACGGTCTGGGTGACGGCCACCGAAGGAGTTACAGTAGTCGCGGCTGTCAATGTCTTTATCTGCATGGCGTATGTGCTGCCCGCATCCGCACCATCACCATCGTCGCTGCAGTCCCACTCTCATTCGTCATCATCAGAGCCAGTATCCCGCGAAGTACCGACACTAGCCGTCGACGTAGCTGTGTAATCAGGTTCAGCGCTATTGGTCTCATCACAGTCGTCGTCACCAGAAGCAGATGTGACGCCAGCAGATGCGGAAACAGTAGGTGCCACAAAGCTGCCTGACGCGGTGGGGAAGTAACCAGACACGGATGCACTGAACGAAACAGTGCTGAAGGATGCACTGGCACTGGGGTAAGCGGTACCAGACGGCTGGTAGAAGCTGGCGGTATCCGGAGTGAAATTGCGCGCCATCAGATGATGCCTGCACATAAGGTGAACACCCAATCCGCAGATGCGGTCAGCCCCAGGTCGAGAAAAACGAGGGCAGCAATTTGAACCATTTCGATTGAAAGTGAGCAGCTCTAAACGTGGGAGCATTTCAACGAATGTGAGTTTGTCGCGCATGCCAATGAGCTGCACTCATTGCAGACTCATGCTTGCCAATGGCATGCAGTGGGGAGATGCTACTCCTGGACTATTGCATCAGCCGTCTCAGGAACTTGGACCATCGGTCGAGGAGAGGCAGAAGGAACACAAACTTGGGCTTTTCAGTGCCATAGGCCTCAGCCAGGAGACGAGTGACGAAGCAAAGGAATGGCAGTGACGACCTGAGCACGAGCGGACCAGTGTGGACGACCTAAGGGGTAGTCTGAGCGCCCTCTCACCGACCAATGACATGAACTGGCACTTTGATCGTGCTTAGGAGCAAAATAATAAAACCACGCACCGAGCCCACCCTCCTCAGAAAGGCACTCCGAGCGATCACAGCAGGATCTCCCGTCTGCGGATTCGCATTTCCGCGGCGCGTTCCTCTCTCGCAGGATGGGCAACAGTTGGGGGAGCGTCAATGGCCCTTCGCAGCAGCCCATGACAAGCGAGGAGGCGGTGGTGAAGGCGATTTGTGCTATGGAGATCGGTAGGAACCCTGGCCGGATTGTCGGGTAGCAGTGGGCATAGTAGTCTGACGGGAAGTGGCGGCGGTTCGCCGCAGCTACCGTCCTCAGAGTTGTCGGGTGGCTTGACTCATAGTATTAAGAACGGTGTGGACTCAAATCCATCCGTACGTCAAGCCTTCCTCTTGGTGTTTGTAGAGGTTCTTACGGAACACAGGTTAGTACTCTCTATGTTGGCAACCTTCCGATGAAGATTAAGCCGGAAATCATCATCGCGCTGATAGAACTTTTTATACGAGTAGTGCGCGCTGGTAAGATTCACGAACAACTGGAGACTTGTCAAGTATTTCGGCCGTACGCATAACATCCACTGAAGAAACAATAGTCAGATACAAATAGGATGATTGAAATGCTCACGGGACCGACAACGGTCGCATACTCCGTGCCAAGTTGCTCTGTGTCTGCGGATACTGGAATCAACAAAAAACTTCTCGCACAAGCTGTTCACGGTGTACACCATGGTAAGAGCAGTGCCACGTACACAAGTCTGACAGACGCACCGAGCAGCCGTGTAAGCTGGCGCAGCCTGGTCGGGCTGCCAGCCGTCGAAACCCATGTCCAGTGCAATGGCGTCGATACCCCGGGCCATCGATTGGATAGAAATATCGGCGAGTATCTCACTGGATTGGAGTACCCAATCACAGGCGTACGTGTTTCCAACCAACTGAAATTGTACGAACGACAGGCTTGAAGATGGTTGTGAAAAAAAAAAAACCCAGTAGATGCAGCTGTAGCCTTCCAGTGGTGCTTGTGCGTCGTCCTGCCTGGGCTCGAGCTCAAAAGACTTGCACTGCACCACTGGCAGGACTACAATGAAGAACACAGTGAAGTGTGGGGATCAGTTGAGACAGACCAGAATACGCGCACTATAGAGTGTGCGCCACGTGTGTTGCTGACGACGATTGCACAAAATTCACTAAGTCCCTTTGAACATGAGCAATGTTGATCACATGTACGTTGTCGTGTGGATCGGACAGAATAGATTTCAATAGATTTACAAAGTATTGAATTGTCAGGACAGCGCGCTGAAGTGGCTCGAACCAAATTCGCAAGAAAGAGCGCAGTCTAAATTTAGCTCGACGACTGAACATCTGGTTTCGCTCGATGAGACACGGGGACATATCTACTGATCAGGAACCCCTCAACAGCACTCGTCCCCGCTAGACCAGGACCCATGAAAATACACACAAATGGTAGATCCCGGTGTCGGACAAAATCTCAAAATTTAGGGCCGCAGGCTGGATTTTTTGTCAGACAAATGGGCATTTTGGGCCAAAATGCTTCATTCCAATTGTCGGACAAATAACCCAGACCATCTTTGAAGCTAGATCCACGTGTCGGACAAGTGCAACACTATGTCACAGGTGAAGACATTCCGTGCACGAAAGGCACGAGGACGAGTAAATATAATAATTAGATCTGTATTCGCTCAAAAATGGAGCCCACAATTTGTCTCGCTTCCTTTTTAGGATCAGTCATGAGCACGAACACAAAAACTGCTACAACAGTGCTATTCCTCAAATTGTTGATGTGTAAACATTGCCAAAGCAAACTGGCCACATTTTGACGTGTCTGAAGAAAATTTTTTCGAAAATTTATAGGCCAGATCCCTATGTCGGACAAAAATTGGCGCCGCAGGCGAAGCTTGATCCAATGTCCGACAAAATGGCCAAAATTGGGCGAATTTGGTGTCGGACAAAATGACCCCGACCGGGATCTACCATTTATATGTATTTTCATGGGTCCTGCTAGACCCGTTTTTCACTGGAATATTTAACGTTTATTCCTAGTCGCGCGTGACCAAAGTGTATCCGACGTTATCCCGCGGTGCCAATTGGCCGCCACGTGCTAGCCTCGTCCTCATCTGTACATAATACATATGTGGACCCATGTAAACAGTGGATTGTCGTGAGGATCGATGTACATGATCGACAGTACTAGTGACAATAGGTATGTTCACCTCAAATCTACTCATCCTGCACGAAAAGAAGGTTTCTAACAGCCCTCCAAGAACCGCAAAACTGTTCAGCGAGACCGACGAAGCTGGCAGGTAAGTACATGAAATCGCCATGTGGGTACAACGTTCAGCTCTGCCGCCACTTCAAGTCATCTGACGGACATGACTATTCCCTATACAGATTATTCTGCCTCTAGTCTGCAGAACATACGCGCGATTCATTCTTTCCTGGGTTCCAGAAAAGTTGTCTGTGCCAGTTTTTCCGTTGAGCAAAGAATCCGGCGTGCGAGCTCCGCGCTTGCGAGATATCGGCCGTCCTGCTCACGCTGCGGTGAGGTCACTGGGGAGTGGATTAAATTCCATTAGACTTACTGCGGACCCGTTCGAGTCGCAAACCTTTGCGTCGCGTCGCGCCTGGATATGCTGGACGGAAATGCATACGATATTCTTCGACATTCTTCCACTTGAAGATGTAATTCTCAAGCTTCCTCTTGTCCTTTCCACCTTAATTTCTTGCGATGGGCGCATGGTAGGCACAATGGGTCGGGTGTCGATATCGTTCCCCGCGCACTTAAGCGGACGACGATAAACGCAGATCCACTACATTGCGGTATCAACGTCGGTGATGTCAACCTCTTAGGATCTTAGGTGGGGAAGTGTGCCACCATGCCCGCGCACGGTGATCCATACCGGGTAAATTTTCCCCAGACCACCTCAGACCACGCGTTCGCAGGCGTTCTGTTGTATCTCGCTGATCAACCGATGTGCGTTGTACAGCGAGTCTCGACGTTCCAGCGAGTACATACTAATAAGCAGCCTCCAGGTTTCAGTCTTTTGTATGCCTGGCGCGCGAATGATCTGGATGCTGGTTGGTTACCGTGGATATCGTAAGTGCAGGTCAAGACTCCACACTGCCGGGACTTTCTGCACGGATCGACGGACGCAGCACTATTTTCAAATGCCGGTAGCTGGAAATACTCTGCATGATCATCCGGAAAAAAAAAAAAAAAAAAAAAAAAAGTAATGGATTAAAAGGACTAGAGAGGGAAAAGGGTGCGGGCATCTATTTTCGTCGACATGAATGCTGAAGAGAAAAAGAGGAATCGCAAGTAGCTCTGTTGTCTCAAACATCGACAGAAGAACGCACTTGGAGACTAAAGAAAAAAGGACATGGCGAGGCTCCAGATAGAGGGCTAACCTGGTAGGCTTGCAATGTGTAAAAACTGTTCGCTAGGAGATGAGAGTTGCAGAAGCACGGACGGACCAGAAGACACCAGACTAGTTGGGGCCATTGCGGAGCATCAGCGGGGAAGAGGAGTTAAGGAGAGATCAAACAAATATAAAACGAAGAGACGTAGCTGGCCATGGGAGCTGACATCTGTACCGTAGGCTTAGGAAGCTTTCTTTGGGGCCACGCTGGCTGCTATAGTGGCAGGTAGCAGTTTGTGCCAGAGCTTTAGCACCAGCGTGTTTATGAGCTGCACCACTCAGGAGGGGACGACGTAGGCTAGCAAGCGACAGTCGCCTGCTAGCGCCCGCACACGTGCGATCAGCATGCGGTGGATACTAAAGCCGACTCCAGTAACTGGCTGAGCTCTCACCGCGAAAAGCGGTAAGAGGACTCGGGCCGGGAGTCGGCTACCCGCTCCTAGTCCGTCGTCAGCAGCTCCGACGACAGGGGCTCGGGCAAGGTGCGGCGTCGTTCGCGGACCGTCGGTTTGCGCCCGGCCACCACCAACCGCGAGGCGTCCTCGGTCCTTTAGGAAGAGGCCGAGGAGGACCCTCAACGGATCGGTGATGCCCACGTATATCTGTCGAGTCAGTAATAAATAAATATGAAAAATACCTATACTAGGGAAGAGACGATCTGGGCGTTACAGGAAACCACAGAAAAGCTCGGCGCGCTCGCCAACCGTAAAGCCGTCTGTATTGACCCACACACCCCAGTATCCGTCGAGGGCTTCTTTGACGCATGCAAAGTCATCAAAGCGCCCTGCAACCACGATGAGCGTAATCCCTTTTGGGCGGCGGTGTTATCGAACCTTGGAACAGCTCCGCGCCCTTCTTCTCCAGCTCCTTAGCTCGCTCGCTGGTGGGGTCCCGTGTCAACGCCCGGACGGCATAGGGTGTCGGCTCCTTGAGCAGATAGTCGATGATGGCGATGCCTTGAGCTCCGGTAGCACCAATCACAAGTATGAGCTTCCTGGACAACGACATCTGGAAATACTGAGTTTTAGATAACCAACACAGAACTCACCAAAGGCTTTTATACTCTTCGACGCGTGGACGATCAAGATGCTGCTATTAGTTCTTCTGAACTCCAGTGTACAAGTTGCCGCATACTTTGATCAAGAGCCGACCGACGCCGTGTCCATGACAGTGTTGTCACCACCATCACGCTGCCCGGTCGGGGCAGAGTACTCGTTATCATCTAACCCACACAAACATCAGCGGGCAATCGACAAAGCCTGTAAGTAGCAACCGCCGATTTGCATTGCTGAGCGGGGCGGTATTCGCAAGCGGTCTCTCATGGGTAATGTCCTTCATATATCGTGACAAGCGAAGATGTGGTTAATATCTTCTTATCAGCCGGTCCATAAACTGTGGACAATCATCCTCTATCCGCTCAACCACCACAAACAATATTTGCGCGACGTGGCGATCGCGGATTGGGTGCGTCATCTTCTGGCGCGATAGTACGGCAACATTCTGATCATAGATTATAGATTGTTTTGTATAAAGCAGAGAGTTTCATTGCTGTCCTACTCGTTATATCAGGTAAGAAAAAAATCTCCTTGTGTCGGCTGATTGTTCGTTCTCTGGACATTTAATCTCCTTTTTTTTCTTATTTAGTTGCTGCATGGCTCAGCACGCGACGAGCGCCATCCAACGGGCAACACCAGATCTTTGACGTGGTTTGGTCAGCCGCGACGCTCTATCTTCTCGCGGACTTGATTCCGGCGGGTGGTGTATGCGTACTCGCGTTGTGGCGGCCCAAAGTTGCGCTTATTCTTACTGTGCTTTCACCACTGCGTATCGGGTCAAAGCCGGCGCTCTTCGCGATGGCGTCCATGACCGACTCGGACTCGCGGAGAAGGCAAATACCGGCGCCGGCGCCGATGATGACGACGACGACGACGGCATCGAATGATGCTGTTCACAATGACGCTACTCGATATGTCGGGATCAAGATGGGCATTCTCTCCGCGCTTTTCCATTTTGGTGTCTCGTTCGCGGTACGTTGGGACTAATAAAAAGCCACGATCATGTTACCTTATTTTTTTTCTCTCTCATTTAGAATCTGGTGCACCCACTTTTGATCGCTAGAGACTTGCCAGGCCTCCCGCGCCATCTGAACGTGTCGTCAAAATAGATCGAAAAATACTTATTCTCGAGGCTTTAAGTTGCATGATTGTACGGGGCTTTTTTCGGCTGTAAAAAGGCCTTGTATTATTATGTATTATATGTCCGTAATCGTTTATTAATTATTCCTAGTCGCGCGTGTATCCGACGTTATCCCGCGGTGCGAATTGGCCGCCACGTGCTAGCCTCGTCCTCATCTGTACATAATACATATGTGGACCCATGTGAACAGTGGATTGTCGTGAGGATCGATGTACATGATCGACAGTACTAGTGGCAATAGGTATGTTCACCTCAAATCGACTCATCCTGCACGAAAAGAAGGTTTCTAACAGCCCTCCAAGAACCGTAAAACTGTTCAGCGAGACCGACGAAGCTGGCAGGTAAGTACATGAAATCGCCATGTGGGTACAACGTTCAGCTCTGCCGCCACTTCAAGTCATCTGACGGACATGACTATTCCCTATACAGATTATTCTGCCTCTAGTCTGCAGAACATACGCGCGATTCATTCTTTCCTGGGTTCCAGAAAAGTTGTCTGTGCCAGTTTTTCCGTTGAGCAAAGAATCCGGCGTGCGAGCTCCGCGCTTGCGAGATATCGGCCGTCCTGCTCACGCTGCGGTGAGGTCACTGGGGAGTGGATTAAATTCCATTAGACTTACTGCGGACCCGTTCGAGTCGCAAACCTTTGCGTCGCGTCGCGCCTGGATATGCTGGACGGAAATGCATACGATATTCTTCGACATTCTTCCACTTGAAGATGTAATTCTCAAGCTTCCTCTTGTCCTTTCCACCTTAATTTCTTGCGATGGGCGCATGGTAGGCACAATGGGTCGGGTGTCGATATCGTTCCCCGCGCACTTAAGCGGACGACGATAAACGCAGATCCACTACATTGCGGTATCAACGTCGGTGATGTCAACCTCTTAGGATCTTAGGTGGGGAAGTGTGCCACCATGCCCGCGCACGGTGATCCATACCGGGTAAATTTTCCCCAGACCACCTCAGACCACGCGTTCGCAGGCGTTCTGTTGTATCTCGCTGATCAACCGATGTGCGTTGTACAGCGAGTCTCGACGTTCCAGCGAGTACATACTAATAAGCAGCCTCCAGGTTTCAGTCTTTTGTATGCCTGGCGCGCGAATGATCTGGATGCTGGTTGGTTACCGTGGATATCGTAAGTGCAGGTCAAGACTCCACACTGCCGGGACTTTCTGCACGGATCGACGGACGCAGCACTATTTTCAAATGCCGGTAGCTGGAAATACTCTGCATGATCATCCGGACTGCAGGCCGTAAACATTGACACTGACATGTGGCACAGATTTGCTAGATATCGCTTGCTCTCTTGGTAGTGCCAGTCATGGGACTGGAGGACGCCAGACGCTGGTTTTAGGGCTGTATATAATCAGAATGCACTCGCTCACAGACTTTTCGACGAGTCACTTGGGCTCATCCCGAAGATCAGCATTCAACGCCATGAAACTCGACACACTTGTCAAACTCGCATTCGCACTCTCATCGTCAATTCTTTCGTTAGCCAGTGCCATCTCACAGCTAAACGAGAGGGCAAGTTTCTTCCCCGCTCCTAGATTCGACGTTTTCGAGCATAGCGAAGTTGGCCCCTTCACTCACCGCGACATTCTCGACAGCGGGAATGGGCACGAGTGGCCTGCCAGCACGTATCTTCCTTATTTTCCGTTCTGGAATCTGTTTCCAACCTTCAATGCCAGATAACGTCACAGGTGGCATCGCGTGGGCCGACGCATACGCGAAGGCCGTTCCCATCGTCGCTGAGATGACCATTGAAGAGAAAGTCAACTTAACTATTGTGCGCGTATTCAACGATTGTATCAGATTTCAAGCTGAAAAGCACCGCCTAGGGTGTGAATGGTCCATGCACCGGTAATTTGTACGGCGTTCCGAGACTAGGCATTCCTGAGCTTTGCCTGGAGGATGGTCCCGCAGGCCCACGCCCAGTACGTCGATCACTTCACACTGTTGGTTATTGGGTACTATCTTTCGTTTCCAGGTACATGGCATTTCCCAATATCCTGCCGGTCTGACGACTGCCGCAACATGGGACCGCGAACTTATGTACAGTCGCGGCCGTGCCATGGGTAAAGAATTCTATGATCAAGGTTCGTTTTCTTTTTTTTTTTTTAATTCACATCTGTTTTATGTTATCAAACTCGCACCACAGGTATCAACATTGCTAATGCTCCCGTCGCTGGTGGCCCTATGGGTCGTTCCCCTCTCGGTGGCCGCAACTGGGAAGGCTGGTTCCCTGACCCCTACGCAACCGGAATGGCGTCGTACTTGACCGTCAAGGGCATCCAGGACTCCGGTGTCGCTGCCGTGGCCAAGCACGTACGTATTTAAAGTTGGTTGGAACTTTTCACCCTCTGTTCACAGTTGCCACGTAGTTCATAGGCTATGAACAAGAAACCGATCGTAATCCGTACCAAGTTAGTAAGTGCTGCTTTCCGGCGCGGCTCTTGAGACCCTCATTTTCGAATCAACGGCTACAGCGTCCAGCTCTTCAGATTCCGCTCTTGCGAACCAGCTCCCGTCAGTCCATTCTCTATTGAAAAGAGAATGCAAAGGTTCATTGGTTTTTAATAGCATTTCCTCCAACATCGATGACAAGACGACACATGAGCTTTACCTGTGGAGTTTCGCTGAGGCCGTCCGTGCGGGCACTTCACATGTCATGTGTGTTCATCGACCACGGACCCTGAAGGAATCACTGACATGGCACGCAGGTGCTCTTACAACGATGGTATGCAACCGAAGCACCGCAAGACACAAGCAACAGTTTGATGCTGAACAGGAGGCCTTCTCAATGGGCACCCGCTCCCCGTCCAAAGCTGAGCTTTCTGATGACTGCCAAGGCTGATGACACAAGCGACGGGTGGTACGAAAGGCGACACAACCGCCGAGGACAAGTTGAGTCGGCCTAAGCCGGTATCATTGGAGGACGAGGACGAAGCCGATGAGGCCAATGTCGACTCGTTCTAACCACGGCTGTCACAACCGATGCCTGGAAGCGGCACTGGCGGTGTCCTTGGCGATTTCTGGGGCAACGGTGCACTAGTCGATGACGTTAGGAACGGCTCAGTCCCGGAGTACATGCTTGATCAGATGGTCTATCGTCTGCTCATGCCTTACTATCATCTCGGTCAGAACGAGACGGAGCTTCCGGAAGTTATCTTCGTACGTTGTTCTAACTTGCAGACGACGTACGTGATATGTATTGATCGTGCCTTTCATCCTAGAATGCAAACACCGGCACGTATGACGCGCCCGATAGGACGCGCAATGTCCGCCAGCCTACCACCCCTGCGCTTATCCGTACCATCGGAAACTCAGGGCTTACT
>KN881725.1:13523-47054 GCA_000934395.1 Fistulina hepatica ATCC 64428
AAACGCACTGACACAATACTCGAGCAGGTCCACCAACAGACATGTTTGCTTACCTACTTACAGTTGTCGAGTCTACGTTCACTTGCGACTCAAGTGACTGGTTTTCCTCCAAAGCGCTCGAACGTGGCTGGCTCTAGCACTAGCGTAGCCACCCGTGCATGGTGTCCGGGGCGAGCTGCCTGGTTTACGACTGCAGGAACGCCGCATGCAGTTTCCAGCGCCACGGTATAAGTGGACCACGCTCCAAGAAGTGGAACAGCTTTGGAGCGTTGTGCGCGTGCCCGACCAGTAGGGGCCCCTACCTTCGTATGACGGCTACTATAGTCAGTCGTGAGTGTGCTTGCTTCCTGTCCTCTCTGCGTGCTCAACACGTTGGAGCGACGGACACATCACTGGACACAAGAACTAACAATGTAACTGGCACTTCTCTTGTAGCATATCGCTCAAACACGGTAACATGGGAAGCTTTCCGAGGCGGCAGACGACCTAGCGCTTGCGCAGTCGAAACTGTCACAACAGTTCTTGCTCCAGTCTCATAGGTTTCCAGCACATCCTGTTCGGCTTCGGCTTGAGACGCGTGTACTCTGTTCGTGTTACGGTGTTATGTCCACTTTTGCATGGCATAGCTCCGCACTACAGCACGAATAGCTTGGTTGCCATCAGCTACTTATGTGGGAGACACTTCAACCGAACGCCGCGTCCTTGCCCTAGTCTCTGCTATCACACGCCGACATTTTCAACAGTTACAGACGCTGACGCAAGAACCTTTTGTGGGTGACCTATCAGCAGCTACCTAAACGGGGTACACTTCCCGTTGAACGGCGACCCGCAGTGCAGCGGCTTGTCGTGTAGTTGTTCCGGCAACGGTCAGAGGTATGGCCCGTTCTTGCGACTTTGTTACCGCCACTGCAAGAGCACCAGCCGGGTGCGGAGCTACAGCTGCTGTGGCCACCACACGTAGTGTTGTTATTGTAAGCTTCTGACCAACTGACGGCGTCGGTGCTCACGCAGAGGCAGCACTAGTTCGCTCTCCAACCCTTATAGGAGCGAAAGGAGGCTCTTGGCTCTCTGCTTCTGTTAGCAGCGTAGCGACTAGCCGTCCTCGAGAAGTTTCCAACAAAGTTGTAGACTCAGCGCCTCCTAGACACGCTGGAGCTTCGGCAGGACGTGGCGCGCGCGGACCTACCGCAGCTCTCCACAGTGTTATATACCACGCATTCGTATCGGTGAGAAGATTGACGTTTGTAAGGTTTTGACAATGTATGAAAAATATAATTTATGATGTATTTCTCAATGGGTCGTTGGCTGCGTTCGTTTCTGGCGCTTTTACATTTGAACGATACTCTGAACCCTTCAAACTTCCTAGTCGTAGTTCGGAATGAGCATATCTCTTGCACATTTAGCTCCTCGCAGCGGCTCCAACGTTCATGATCAGTAGTTTTGCTAGTTTGGTTATGCAACAGCCACTAGCGAGTTTTTCACAAGCCAAAAAAATTGGACCGGCAGTCCGCACCGCACAAGCAAATAGTTTATAGCGTATTTTTTTATTGGCGGCCTTGGAAGAGCCGACTCCATAAATGGCGTCGCGTTGTTACATGTATCAAAAGATACATTTACATAAGCATGGCAGGATTTATAGCTTGGTAATGACACTGAAATCAGGATGAAGCATAGTCACCTTACCATCGTCCGCGTTCTTTAAGATGTTCCCCTGTCCAACCTTGATTTCGCCCGAATAATCGTTCTCTCGCATCCACGTCTCAACGTCGCGAGTGCCTGGATGGACACTGCGAATCCAGTCCATGTCACGCTTGATAATATCGTCGCGCCACTGCGCCCAGAATGCGGTGAAGTTCTCGCGGCAGGTGATTCCATCACTGAGCTCGTTCGCCAGTGGCGCGTCGCCGCCCTCAGGCAGGAAATTGCGCCACCATTCGGCGATCGTTTGACGGCGGAACACGGCGGGCATGCCTGTAACCTTGGTGAACGTCTTCACGAGGTCCTCCCACCCGACCATGTCGCTCGTGATCTCGAGCTCGCGTCCCGATGTCTCCTCGCGGTGGTCGAACGTGTAGCGCGCCCACCAGCCGAGGTCGTCGAGCGCGATCATTGCAACGTGCCCGTCACCGACACCTGACGCGAACACAACCGTGCCGTCGGCACGCATGTTGAGTGGGCCGAACATGGGCTGGGCGCCACAGGTGTCAACGCCGCGTAAACAACTGTGTCAAGTACAGCACTCACAATCTTAAGCATGTCCATGTATGGACCTGTGGTTACGACAGCCCATGACATGCCCGTGTCACTGACGATCGATTCCTGCTCCTTCATCCACTCGGCGATGCGGCCTTTGCCATCGTAGTGCTCGCACCTGTACTCGGGATCGTAATTGCCTTTCTGGGAAGCAGCACGAAAAGTTGAGATTGTGAACTGCATCATGAAGAAAAGAAAGGGGACACACCTTGGAAGAGTAATCCAGGGAGCTCCAAACATAGTGCCGTAGCGAAGGTGTCTGCTTCCCCAACTCGAATATGCGGAAACCACAGAAAAGCTCGGCGCGCTCGCCAACCGTAAAGCCGTCTGTATTGACCCACACACCCCAGCATCCGTCGAGGGCTTCTTTGACGCATGCAAAGTCATCAAAGCGCCCTGCAACCACGATGAGCGTAATCCCTTTTGGGCGGCGGTGTTATCGAACCTTGAAACAGCTCTGCGCCCTTCTTCTCCAGCTCCTTAGCTCGCTCGCTGGTGGGGTCCCGTGTCAACGCCCGGACGGCATAGGGCGTCGGCTCCTTGAGCAGATAGTCGATGACGGCGATGCCTTGAGCTCCGGTTGCACCGATCACAAGTATGAGCTTCCTGGACGACGTCATCTGGAAGCACTGAGTTTGAAACAACGGCATCAACACAGAACTCACCAAAGGCTTTTATACTCTTCGACGCGTGAACGACCAAGATGCTGCTATTAGTTCTTCTGAATTCCAGTATACCAGGTGCCCCATGCCTTGATCAAGAGCCGTTCGACGCCGTGTTCATGATAGTGTTGTCACCCACCATCATGCTGCCCGGCCGGGGCAGAGTACTCATTATCATCTAACCCACACAAACATCAGCGGGCAATCGACAAAGCCTGTAAGTAATGCCCGAATAGAGAGGAGATAAGAGAAACAAGTCTGATGCGTCGCTATTCTATAGTCGACGAAATGAGCACAACGATCTCGATACGAGCAATACTCTAATTTCATTTATCATCCAAACCAGATTGGAGATGTTGTGCGGATAGCTGTGCGATGGGGTATCCCAGTCATGTGCGGGAACGTGCACAGGGGGCCGACCGCGAGCAAGCTCGGTAGCATAGTTTCTCGTTTTGTAATTTCTTCTGTTACACTGAGTACACACCTGACTTTTTATACCTTGTATGAAGCTGATGTTTAGTCCAATAGCTCATCTACGAAGTCCTTCATATTCTGCCTCTCGCTCTTTGAGACGGCTGTGGACCCATCCGAAGCCGGAAGCGGGGGAGCAACAGGACGATCTGCGGAGTGCAAAATAAGTGCTATGGCGTCGCGAATAAAAGAAGCTCACCAGTTTCCTCTTTTCGCGGGGCAGTGTGAATAGGTCTCGTTCGTAAATGGTCGGATTTCGCACGAAATCGAGATTTCAAATCTGAAAATCTGTGAGCGACTAGTGAGTGTATAGCGGTATTGGGGGACATGCCTCTTGCGGCGTCCGCTGACGTCTTTGCGCGCTGTATCTCATCTAACTCATCATCCCAAGCGATTTGCTGCACTCTTCTTTTTTTAGGTACCCCGGGCTTCCCATTTGAAAAGAGATGGTCGAGCGCATGGTCTACCTCGCCCTCATCATTGTCGTTTGCCAAGACCACTGGATTTTCAGATATTCGCTGTTTCTCCAGAAAACGCGAAAGCTCGACCTCAGCTTCTGCAACTGGCTCTTCTGAGAAATATACTGTAGTAAATAATATGTTCGGTATGCCCGAAAAAAGACACACACCATCAGAATCTAGCTCAGGCTTCGGCTCTTCATATCGGTCTGCGTTTGTTGCTAGTTGGCGCTTTCCGTACTTGCGCGACAGTTCAGCGGCTCTTTCGGCTGCCTCTTCCTCATCTGATATCTCATCCTGCTCTTCTTCGAGTACGAGTCGGTTGCTGAACTCGGCAGGACGTCCAATTCCGCGACCTCGGCCGCGAGCGCGAAGATATTTACCCAAACCGCCTCGCGGTTTGCCACGACCTCGAGGTCTTACAGATTCATGGTCCATCTTATCTTATAAGTCCAGGAAAGGGAACGGACTTCGGAAGAAAAAAAGAAGTGTAGATATTGGCAGGCGCAGAACTACTGAGTTATAGTCTAACGCGACCCCTTCGGAAGTAAACCATCAAATCCCCACAACCCGGATCAGTTCAGGCACTCGACTTTCTCCGCACATTGGTAAAACTTGAATTTTTTGATTTTGTTTACAGATGCTCTAGCCATTCAAATCATTGTTTCTGTGCATGTATTCTATAAATACAAACAATCTGCTTTGCACTAGTGTTACACCATATCTGTTACAGGTTCTACACATTAAGACAACGCGCTTACACAATAAAAATTTTCATGAATGGATGGAGACATGAATCACGAAGGCGGCCAGGCCACCGACAAAAAAGTGAGTAAGAAGGCGGTAAGATGGTGCATAAAGAGTCAAGACTTTTAAAGAGATAATCGTCAGAAGCTTATGTCCAGTCCAGGCCTCCCATGCATATCGTCTGCAGTTTTTTCATCAGGAGTGGAGGCGATGTCTGGCACTTGGAGATACGAGTCCTAGATGTCTGCTTTAAAAAAGAGACACTACGAGAATAAAAATGATGGTGTACACACCGAGTGATTGCACACAGTGTCGGTGGTCATTTCAATGTTGATTTGGAATGTCCCCTGTAGATTTTGAGTATCGGTGAACGGCGAGGAAAAGAAAAAAAGATGAGATTGTTGCATGTAAGACCATACTGATGAAGGCTGAAGGAACAGGTGCGAGGAGAGAATCCGATGTATATGTACAGCAGCGGTAGAAGAAGAGGCAATACAAGCAGCGCGTAACGCGAAAGGATTCGGAGGAGCAACTAGACTTACATTATCTGGCCGTCTTCGTTCTCTTGAAGAAAAGCTGCGGCTGAGCGTCGAGAGCGGTACTGACTCCGAACCCATTGACGCCATATTGCCCATGCCTTGGATGTGGTCACGGGAGTTCAGGATGACCAACAGGCAGTTAGTGTATACTGCAAAATGGAGCGGTGAGAATCCTCCAGTCGAACGAGACGAAACGGGTACATACATCGTCCTGCTAAAATTTTTATAAAATACTGTTAGCGATTGTGCGCACAAGATTATGTCCAGGCGCTTACACATAACACTGAATAGGATGTAGATTAGCGTGTCGGGATTAGTCTTAACCTGTAGTATGCTAACAATTTCAGTGAATAGTTACCTAAAAAGGAAACATGAATACTGACGTCTACGAGGATTTCACAGACCAGCGCGGTCACTGCGGTAGGAACGCCTTCAAGCAAAGGAATGAGAAGACGGTTGGCATGAACACACATCGGCGGAACACCCACCGGTGCTGAACGTGAATACCATCTACATATATATATAGATCCGAAGACAATCAGTAAAACCCGACGATAAAACATGGATCCTGGGACCCACCAAGCGATTGATGATATCCGTCGACCGTTTGAAGCCAGTCTTAGACTTGTGCAGGAGAAGGATCATGACGGCGGAGATGAGGATGTCCGTAACAACCGTAAGTATATTTGTCACAGAGAAAAGGATCTGTAAGCTCCATCAGTGTCATGCTGCCAGCAAGAATAGGTGGCACATACGTGAATCCGCGGCTCGTTGAGCTCGTTAAAGTACTCCTTATGAATGCTGCAAGATTGATAAGTCCACTGTCAAGGTCCCAGAGGAACATTCAGAGACTCACGAGAGTGCATAGCTTGCTGGTCGATTGTAAATTCATTATTATGAGAGAATGTAAAACCATTCAGATCGTGGTGTCGACGTACCCATCGCCGTAGCTAGAAAATTGACCATCAGCGGGGAACAAAAATCAACATGAGGGCGGCAAAGACCCACCATACGCGCTGCTGCTTAGCAGGGACTATTCACGAAAGCAGACAATTGATTTTATCCCAGTGATTCACAAGACAAGGCACCCACCAAAATGGCTGTCACACCGAGGGTAACCGGATAAGGGATTTCGTTGAAGCAGCACACTGAGAACGCGCTAAATACCCGCATGGGATTAATCATCATTACACACAGGGGCGACTCACTTTTGTAGATCCTCCAACAGTAGAAACTAGATGTTCATTCAATTTTCTCCGTACAGGCTCAGTAGGGAGTGAGTCACGTACTGTTGTATGATCAGCGCAATGACACCCCCTAGAATCTGCTGAACGATGTCAAGTCGGTATCTACAAGAATGAGCGTCACTCCAGAAATAACACACTGAGCCCAATTGAAACACACAGAATTAGTTCCCCCGCTTCCAAGGTGAGGAAGACGGTGAGAGCGTCTTATTCATGTTGCATAAGAGAAGTACTAAGTGGGAGGCAGAGCGGATTGTCAATGAAGTGAGCCAAACCTGTCACGAAATACCGATATCCCACGACTTACGAGCGGGTCAGTACCTGCTGGGAATATAATAAAATATCGCACCTGCAAGCATCAGTACTTGGGCCGTCTCCAGAGCGATGATGATCGCAACCTTCGAAGGAGATTCAATAGGTCAATGGGATTATGACAAATGTGAGTAACGAACACACCATAAGCTTAACCCACAAATGGTCCTTGTGCAAATATGTGCTGAAGTAAAACCATCCCTGCACCATCCCGACTAACGACGACTGAAGTTAATACCACACAAATGAATCTTGGTAGCTGCTTACTTCCGTAAAGACTAATGCACAATGAAGAAAGCAGCTATCAGAACACTGCCAGGTAACAAAAAAAAGGAAGGAGAGGTAGAACTGACAATATCCCTACGATTTGGATATCGTAGATCACACCGATACTGCGAATATTCATGGTCAGAGGCATACAAAGAACAAAAGAAACAGCATAATGTACGTTGTATTGAGGACCCCCATGATGAACACTGAAAGTGCGGTCGTATCTGCGGCGTCCATCTCCTCATCCTGCTCGGTTAAATATGCATATACATCGATAATCGCCCAGCTCTCAGACACAGATGCATCAATCGTCATCATCAGACAAAGCTCCTGCAAACATCCTTGAACAAGTTGCAACGTGATCGATAAGAGCGCCTTTCCTATCCAATTACGCCCAACCCAATCGCGGGCACCGTACGCGTATGGCCCCTGAAAATCACGGTAGAGACCTTAGGCCACTGACAGCTCAGATGATTCAGAAAGACTACATGCCTCAGGCCAAAAATGGTACAAACTGGACTTCGTCCCGCAGGTACCCAAGGCCAAATCCTTCAAAATGGGGTTAAACGGGCCCAAAATAGGTAGCCTTCAGAGGACAAAAGCCCGACAGCATTATCTATATATGGCACATACGACGTACAGCTCAAATGCCCAAGCGGCGCCACTCCGCGTTGGCCGGCCTCAGGCTTTTGCCGGAGTTTTCAGGGGTCCTGGTGCTGCTCAAACGTTGGTGGCGTCAAGCGATATTGTATCTGTGGATCCACGAAGAAGTCACGTTACATGCTCCGTCTGACAGAGAGTGAATGCACAACACCTACGTAGGCATCCATCACTTTGACGCCCTAAATAAGTAACGATGCATTCCTTCTGTGACGCCATCAATGTTAAAGCGGCGACGACCGGAATTTGCGAACTTGCAAGACTGCACGCGCGGGTGGACGCTAAAGCGCTGAAACGCCGGTGGAGCAGGGAGGTGCATCACCTGGTGGAAACAGATGCTCACCGGCGCCGCTTCGTGAGGTGGAAGTAAGTAAGCTTTTGCAAAGCAGAATTTAAGAATCGAGATGACCGGCTACCCGAGCTTTTGCACGCGACCGCCCACAGCTCGCATACCAAACGTATACACAGTCAGCTTAGAACTTGTACGCCGATTCCCCGAAGCGATCTGTTCCTGCAAGGCGTCAGCAATACATAGCGTTCTATGAAAAGAAAAAAAAAACATATCGCCGGCGCTGCAATGCGTCCGAGTAAATCCGACGCTCGATAGACGGACATGTCAAGGTATATGTATATTGCATCACATTTAAAAAAACAAGCAAATCCGGAAATCCATCAGTCGTAACAAGCAAATAGTTATACAAGGAAAGCGTTTAGATTCGTAGACTGCAGCTCATCCTTCTTCTGTGGCTGTGGCTGCGGTCTGCTGCTGCTAACAACGACAACGCCGTGGCGCACGTCACTGGCGCGCAAGGCACCCAGTAGTGTCAACGCCACGTTCAAGAGCGTAATCGTCAATGCCAACACGTTCAGATGGCGCGGAAGGCCTGGCGAGTCTCTAGCGATCAAAAGTGGGTGTACCAGATTCTAAATGAGAGAAAAAAAATAAGGTACACATGATAAGCGGCTTTTTATTAGTCCTAACGTACCGCGAGCGAAACACCAAAATGGAAAAGCGCGGAAAGAATGCCCATCTTGATCCCAACATATCGAGTAGCGTCATTGTGAACAGAGTCATTCGATGTCGTCGTCGTCGTCGGCGCCGGCGCCGCTATTTGCCTTCTCCGCGAGTCCGAGTCGGTCATGGACGCCATCGCGAAGAGCGCCGGCTTTGACCCGATACGCAGTGGTGAAAGCACAGTAAGAATAAGCGCAACTTTGGGCCGCCACAACGCGAGTACGCATACACCACCCGCCGGAATCAAGTCCGCGAGAAGATAGAGCGTCGCGGCTGACCAAACCACGTCAAAGATCTGGTGTCGCCCATTGGACGGCGCCCGTCGCGTGCTGAACCACGCAGCAGCTAAATAAGAAAAAAAGGAGATTAGTTGTCCAGAGAACGAACAATCAGCCGACACAAGGAGATTTTTTTCTTACCTGATATAACGAGTAGGACAGCAATGAAACTCTCTGCTTTGTACAAAACAATCTATAATCTATGATCAGAATGTTGCCATACTACCGCGCCAGAAGATGACGCACCCAATCCGCGATCGCTACGCCGCGCAAATACTGTTTGTGGTGGTTGAGCGGATAGAGGATGATCGTCCAAAGTTTATGGACAGGCTGAAAAGAAGATATTAACCACATCTTCGCTTCTCACGATATATGAAGGACATTACCCATGAGAGACCGCTTGCGAATACCGCCCCGCTCAGCAATGCAAATCGGCGGTTGCTGATGACAGCAGAAATAGCAGACGAGAACGGCTTCGACGAACGCACAGACGGGGTTTGCGTCGGTCTCGGAAGCACAACGTACACGTAGAGAGCAATAAAGGCTGACCCAGCCGACGTGAGCAGAAACCCAAGACCTGACAGTCTCGGATCCAGGCTCCACAGACCCGTCATCCGGATTCCAAGCTATGCCAGCAGCTGTCAGACACGACACGGTCGTGGAAATGAGGATATGCACGCACAAAGCCGCCGACGTTAGCCATAAGCACGGATAGACCTACGAGCAATGTAAAAGCGAAAAATCTGGGATGGTTATATGTGAGATCCGTAATAACAATGTGAGGAAAAGGACGCAGACTTGCCTTGACCGCAGCGACGTGTAGTCGGCGATGTATCTTGCACATGCCATTTTTGAAAAAAAAATCCACACTCGCACAGAGAAGAATGGATACTCACGCATGGGCAGCACCTACGGCGGCGGCGTTCCCGCCGAAACATGCAGATACCACGTGTGCGGATATCGCCCAGAAAACCGCGTTTTGCTGGAAGAATGTCGCGCGTGGTAGAAAGAAAAAATACATGTCGCTGAACCTCTCTGGTCAGTTTTCAAGGCCGTTACTTGTACTAGCACGCCTGCGATACGCACAGGATGATACCGCCCATGGCGGACACGAGAAACGGGACGGCGCGTCCGTACACGTCCCCCATGTGCCCCCACAAACCCGCGGAGAGCAGACTGGCGAGACCCTCCAGAAGAGACGAAGCTGATAACCAGATGGAAGCAGATCAGGTGCGCAGCTGTCAGATTGAGGCGACCCATTGAACAGAACGAAGTTCGGACATACCGACATTCAAACGCGTGTGGTGGACATCGACATAAGCGCACTCGTACGGAAACGCCTTTGCGGACAAGTCGCCGCTGCAAACAAACTCGCGATACATGTAATGAAGCGTGCTCGATCTCAGCGCATGCTACACACGGCGTTGAAAAACAACAGCAACGTCAAGACACGTATTTAGGAATCCATAATGGACGTACAATGAATGTGAACACCGCCACGACGGGGACCACTCTGAAACGATGTTCGAGTTACGGGAGGAGGAGAGCAAAACAGCATGGAACCACTCACAACACAACCTTCTGGACGTCTGAAAAACTGGAGGCGTCTCGTGTGTCCGCCTTCGAGTCAGTTGGCGTCTCCACGCGACCACCTTCTGCTCCGGTCGTCGTGTCACACGACTCGGACGTGTCCTCATATATCGTCTTCATGATCAACATAGAGTGGACGTGGGGAGGGGGATGCGGCCGGCAGAAGCAGCCAACACAGCTCAGTGGCGCGCTTTAAACCCATTGCAGGATGGCGACATCCTCTAAAGAACGCGACAATATGGCGTACTTCAAAATCACCGACCTAGCCACCCACTCGGACGTCAAACCACTTCAACCACGCAAGGAAGCAATCGAATGACGGGCCCCGTTGCATTTGCTTGGCCACGCAGAGCTCGATGCGTCGAGCTTGCATTGGAGAAGCGATGACGGCGTGATGCACGCGTATGTCGCCATTGACGCGGTCACGTGATGCAGACTGTTTTTTTGATGCAATTTCTGATGCGTCTAGAAGGGGCTATTAGTATCAGTGTATCAAGAGGATCTGCGGAAAAAAGCATGGCCCATCGAAAAAACATCATGCGTCAGAAAACCGAAGTATATAATAAACGGATACATACCACTCATAACCTCGTACTTTGCGTAAAATCCAGTCAGCGGGAACCGCGGCCAACTGTAAGTGGCAGCAGAAGGCGACTGGCAACGTAATTGGGATGCAGAGCAGAGCATGCAGTAATAAAGAACGTGGTATGTATAGAATTATAAATTAGATTGGGAATACATGATAGCAATGAGAAAGCGCAAAGAAGATACAATATGGGTTGATATATATAACGAGCGACGGTACGTGAGTGAGAGCGCTTGTGACGCAACATACATATAATATGGGGTGCAATGCGCACAGAACAAAGAATACACAAAAACGAGGTGAAGGCGAATAAGCACAAAATAAATACCCCAGATGATGAGTATATGTGTATCTCCGGGAAAAAAAAATACAAACGGTGCTTTAACCTCCCGCCCTTCAGGCTTAGCAGCTGATCACTCGACGCACAATTTTTGTTCGGATGGACGCTTCTGCGTTTTAAGTTATGGGTCATAATAACTTCCCCTCAAGGTGGTCTTCCACGAGCTGCGCGACATACGGACCGTAGACAGGGATCTCGTTGTCCTGGAAGCCTGGCGGGTAGTTTACACGCGGTGGCGGGTTTGGTAAAGATGTCGATCTGTGGCATGACGCCATCTGTCAGTTCCGAGTCGTCGTCCTCTATCTACAAACACTATGGACTCACGTGTCATTCCAGACAGCAAAGTGTCGCATGCCAAGCGCGTTGGTGGTCCATTGATAGTCGTACGCGAAGCCGTCAGGGTAGAAGATCTCGACGACTGCGACGACGAGGGAAGCATGAGAAAGAAAGGAAGAAAGAAAGAAAATTGGAGGAACATGTAACATACCAGCAGACAATTTAGTGGGCGGCATGAATACAAGGTGTGTCAACCCGTTTCCGTGCACACCGAGTAAAATCTAAGGTAAGAAATCAAACAAAACTGAATGCGCGCACAGTAAAGAAACGCATACCGTAGTGCTCGCTGCGATGCGGATCTGTTCGTCTTTAGACATCTTCTCTGCCTCAAGCACATTCAAGATCCACCCGTCCTTCTCGTGACGTCGCACAAGTGCCTTCAGCGCCGCAACGAGCGCCTCGTGGTCCCCCGGGAGTAACTTGCGATGCCCAGCGTTCTGGCGGCTGATGTACGTGATGACGATTTTGTCCGGAGCGGGGACTTCCGCAGGCACGACAACGTCCGGTGCATCGGGGAGCCCGGCAAGGAGCTCACTGTCATCGAGCACGGCCTGCGCGTTTGCACGACGATCGGATGATGGTGTGACGGACGGCACACCAGCAAAGCGCCATACAGCGTTGCGCACATCGTCCCACCACGCGCCGCGCGCTAGCCCGGCAAGTGCATGACGGTCGTGCATGTACTCGAACGCCTCCGCAGCGGTGCGCTGGTTGCGTGCACCGCATATCGCGCCGCGGAATGCCGCGCTACGGTCCGCGAGCAGTGCCACCGGGAAGCGCCAGACGCGCTGGCTATTACCAACGCCGCGTGCGCTTGCAGCGACGCGGTCCGCCCAGTCTTCCTGAACCTCAATGGTCATCGATGGGAACGCGGCGCGGAGGACGTACGCGTTGAACCCGGGTCTGTCACGCCAGCCATCCGCATCAGCGTGAATAAATATCGCACGATCGATGTGCGGGGGTGTGTAAGTGGGTGTCGGCTGTGACCACGCACCGTGCCAGAAGGCCCATGTGCCAAAGAGCAGCTCGGCGACGATATGGTAGTAGTGTTGCAAGAATTGCGGCGGATCATTGTAGAGCAGCTGCGTTCGTTACGTCAGCGTTCAGCTTGGGGGAGGGACGTGATATCGCGCACCGTGTTTCCCTCGACTGTCCATACGCGATCGGCCCAGCGTGCACGCGCAGTTGCAGGCCTGACGAAGCTCATGTGCTGCGCCGTAGGCTCGCGCGCAGCGATGTTCTCAGGGGTGTTCTCCGCGGGCGCGCCAGTGCTGGTCATCAAACGTACCGGAGGAAACTCGCTCGAATGCGATGTGACGACAAACAGGGTGTCATCAGCCATATACAGGTTCTCAAACAGCGTCCACCCGGGCGCATGGTGGACAAGTCTCGTTTCTGGGAGAACAGGGGGCGCGATCGGGGGAACGTCTTCCAGGCCGTCGACGAGAGGTGGAGCGTCCATGGCGTTTGGCAGCTGCCGCACGCGCTGTAGGTCCGACGAGAGGTCCACGTGTGTTTGTACAACGATAGGCAGGTCGTTGCTGATGTGGGCGACAAAGAGAACGACATGTGTGAACATGGCGCCGAGGAAGATCATAAGCACGTCGCGCGGGGAGAGCGAGCGCGCAAACATGGCGACGAGTGTGAGATGAGATGGAAGTAAGGAATAAAATGAGTGAGATAATGAGGGCAGAGTCCGGCAAACCGATAGTCGTGTTCGAGATAAATATCGATCACGGCGACATACATATAAGTATAGTTGGCACATTTGCCTTCGCAAGTTGTCACGGGAGCCGAATTGCCTCTCGGGGTGTCCAACAAATTTCCACGCCGGGCCAAGCCAAACACCTACAGGCGTACGGGGATGTATATATCATCAGACCAGTCCGCTAACGTTTGTGCTGAAGACAAGGCGAAAACTGGCCGAAAGTCGAATTCAATTCGTGGCATTGACCAGTTAGATCTTGCAAGACTGCTCAGCGGCATCCCCTGCAAATGCAGGTGCACGAGTCAAAATGACTGGACGTCGTTGGAACGAACAGCGGACGCTGTGGAAGGAGATGTGGCAACGAAATGGCAGCACGTGTCCCACTCTGTTCTTGAACGCGAGCTTACGACCGCCGATGCGCAAGACAATAACCAGCGAAGCAGAGAACTGAAGAGCTTTGGTGAGATCACGGCGTCTGTACGCCGAAGAAACAGTTGTGCTGATTGGCTGGCGGAAAGGCGGCCCGGGCCTACTTCAGTATATGCAAAGAATTGGGAGGAGAAAACAACATACACATATGATAGCTAAGCCATGTACTCAAATGGGCCTCCTCGATAAGTTCAAGCTCGTCGGCGGAGTTTTCAGTCTGTATCAACATATGAGCGTTGCGATTCCGAGTCGCGGATAGATCAGTGAGGATGATGGAAGGAGTCAAGTACGAAGAGGGAGGCCATTGATCAATACAACTCTTATAATTAATATTATCAGGGAGTGGCATTGTCGGAGATGAAGACCGTCTCAGCGGGCACCGCGAAAATGCGGAGCTTCTCACGAAGTGTGTCTACGCAATATACAGACTATAAACGGAGTGTGTGTGTACGGGGGAACGGATAGAAAATCATCAAAGCAACCAAGGTCAGTACTCGAAAACAGGTCATTTCCAAGAGAATTGACAAAGATACCACCATCAACTTTTCCAGCTGTGCAGTACATAGGTCCACACAAAGTTTCTGGGCGGTATGAGAAAGGCGATGTGCCTGGAAAACGCCCCGAGAGAGGTCTGATTCTACGCTTGCTTCAAGTGCATTTTGTAGCGTTAGCTAGTGCTAGCAGGTGTTAGCCTCGAATGATTGCTCGCATTCGCTTGCAACGAAATAAAAACCTTCGTACTGGTGTTACATGCTGTCGATTTATGATAGTACATACCAAGATAATACCCTTATAGAACAGAAAACTTCATGGATACAGAAACCAAGTGAGAAAGAAGCAGAACCAAATACGGAGAGATGACCGTCAAATACTCATGTGGCGACCAGACTTCCCGTATATCCCTTTTCCAGTTTTTGCGTCAGGAGCAAAGGCGATGGCAGGCGCTTGAATGTACGGATCCTAGATGTCTGCGTTAAACGCGGAGACTCGAAGAGAACAGAAGAGATGGTGTACATACAGAGTGATTATGCACTGTGTCCGAAGTTCTCGTTTCGATGTCGATTCGGAATGTCTCCTGTAGAGTTTGAGTATTTTCCAACAGTTAGTTGACAGAAATGAGGGGAAAAAATAGTTGAAATCATGTGTGAGAGGAGGAGCGATTCAAACTCACACTGTGCTGGGGACCTCGTTCTCCTATGTGGCTCGGTATTGTGAGCGGTATCGATTCCAAACTCGTTGGAATCATGTCATCCATGCCGCGAATGTAGTCGCGCGAATTCAAGTTGACCAACAGACAATTGGTATACCCTGAAAATAGAGCGGTCACGAAGGCCCAGTCAACCAAACTGAAGCTCTGTACGTACACAGTCCTACTGAAGGTGGTTGAAAACACCGTTAGCGATTGTGTACAAGATCATGTTCGTACACTTACGTGGAACACAAAATATGGTGTAGACTAACGAGTTAGGGTTAGTATTGACAGCCACCTGCGATGTGTCGGTAACTTGAAGCGGAGAAAACAAAGCACAGATACTGATGCGTACTACGATCAGCCCGACTACCGCGGACAGCGCAGTGGGTAGACCTTCAGGCGTGGGAAAGAGAATGTGGTTGATACTATATACAATCACGCTACGGAGATGCACTCACCAGTGCTAAACGTGAATATCATCTGTGCAGGAAGAATATATAGAGGTAGATCGAAAGACAATCAATAAAGCGCAAGAGTAAAAATATGGAACTCGGGACTCGCCAGACGGTTGATGACACTCGTTGACCGCTCAAAGCCAGTCTTTGACTTCTGCAAGAGAACGATCATGGTGGCACAGATGAGGACGTCCGTAACGAACGTAAATATAGTTGTCGCATAGTACATGTTCTGCGAAGTTCTGTCAATGTCATCCCGACCATGGCAAACCAACAATGAGATATTCTCCAAGAATAGGTGGCACGTACAGTAATCCACGATCCGAAAAGTTCGCTGAGATATTCCTTCTGACCGCTGCCAGTGCAAGGTCTCTGAGTCCAACGAGAAGATCCCGGAAGAGGATGAAGAAACTCACGAAAGTGCATAGGCCGCTGGTCGATTGCACATTCGTTATTGTGGGAGAACAAAGACTGCTAACGGTGATATGTCAACGTACCTATCGCCGTAGCTAGCACAATCACTTTCAGCGGGGGAATGAAAAACAACGCCAGACAGGAAATGAAGACTTGCCATTCGCACTACTGCTTAGCAAAGACTATTCGTGAAAGGAGATGAACAATTTTACATCGGGGAACAATTGGATCAGACACATACCAGAATGACTGTTATACCAAGGGATATCGGGTACGAAATTTTGTCCAATCCACATAGTACTGAGACGGTACTGAATATCGACGTATGTTTGTGCTCGAGGGCCACTCACGCTTATAGATCCTCCAGCAGTAGAAACTGCAAATTCATCCAGTCTTCGGTCTTAGCAACTTATCATTGGGTAGGCAAGAATACTTACTGTTGTATGAGTAGTGCGACGATACTCCCGAGAATTTGTTGCATATAATCAAGTTGGTACCTATAAGGATGAATGACAATCCAGAAGTGACATGTTGAGTTGTTCAGTAAAACATACATAATAAATTTCCCCGTCTCCAAGGTGAGAAGGACAGTCAAAGCGTCTTGTTGACGTTTGAGGCACGTAGTAGTCACAGGATGCACGACGGAAGGCATAAGAAAGGTGACGGCAAGGCGGGTAGGATATTACTGAAGTGCGCTGATCGAGACTACCGATGTACGTACTTGTCACATAATACCGATACCCCAAGGCTTTCGAACAAGTGAGGATAGGTGTATAAGACAATAAAACAAATAACGTGCCTGTGAGCATGAGTAGTTCGGCCGCATCCAGAGCAAGGACGGTTGCGACCTTCGAAGGAGAGTCAATAGACCAGCGAGATATGCAAATAACAAACCCACCAGAAGCTTAATGAACGGGCGGTCCTTATGCACATATGTATTGAAGTAAAACCATCCTTGCAGCATTGCGACTAAGGACGGTTTGAACTGAGTGAACACCATCTGTCCATGCAAATAAATCTCGGGGCTCCTCACCTCCGAAGAGACTATACGATGAAGTGAATAGCCAGAACCAGTAAAGGAAACGAAGAAACAGAACTCACAGTGTCTCCAGGACTTGGGTGGCGTAGATCATGCCAATGCTATCAATATTCACGGTCAGAGGGATATGAGGAACAGGAAAGAACAGCATGTGCCTTGCATCGAGGGCCCCCATGATGAATATTTGAATGCTGAAAGCACGGACGTCTCTCTGGCGTCCATCCTCCCATCCTAATCGGTTATGTATGTCTATCATGAAACACCCACCTCTCGATGGAAATCCATCATCTGCTTGATGACGATCCGCTTCAAGCTTCCTCCATGAAACCCCCAGAGATGACTTTGCATCGAATCGCTCGCCACAGTTTCTCCGCCACACTATTTGATCGAATCGTGCAAACGCCAAAAACCAGGCTGTGCATCTGTTCATCAAGATATATGCTCGCGTGAGAAGACGCACGCACTTGCAACATTCACGCATGGATCTGCGAAAGCCGGAATTCACGATTCTTCAGGACTACATACAGACCGACTTGGGGCTGTGAATGATCAACGGGCAACGTGGGACGTTGCCCTTCTCGCACTGCGAGCGTGCTGCGCGGCAAGGAGCGCAATGTCCTGCTATCAATTCATCTGCCCGCGTCCCGCGCTTGCTCGACCCACTCTGCGCTACCCTCGTCAGTGGTGAGTCAGTCGTGCACGACTGACCTTTGGGTAGGCATTTCCAGCATCGTTATATATGTAAATACACGCATCAACAGTAAGTACAAGAAATAGCCATACCGGAGGAACCGTCTTGGCAAGGACTGGGACCAGACAAGGCAGAGAGCACAAATAGCCCAGAAGGAATGGATAAACACATAAGAGGTAGACAACTTCAAGTGTCCCTTCGAGGTGGCCGAGAAACGCAAGTGTAAATGTCGACAGAGCATAGCCTTCGTTTAGCACAGGGACCATGGCATGGCTCGGATGTATTTGTTGTTTTCTGCGGCGCCCGAACTCTCCTTCTCTGGCTCGATCCATTCTGATGACTAGACTTCTCCTGGGCCCCAGGGCCTCAAGCTCAAGTGTGGGATTTGGAGGACGGGGGTGGTTCAAAACTCGGCGCATGGCTGACAGTGTATAGAGTCATAGTATGAGTCATTGCGGGAAGACGACATCCAGATTCATCATTCCACCCATCAAGAGTCAATTTGTCCAATTTTTGCCCCGATACCCTCAAGTCCAAACGTCTGTCCTCTTCTGCTCCGTGTTATCAAGTTCAAGCCGTTGTTGAAGCGTTGTCTACGCGACTCGCCGCGGCAAATGTTTGCACAGCGACTGAGCGAGGGCTAAAATTAAAATGAAGCCAGGCCTGTGACAATGGTCACCGTCATCCACATATCCGGTGATGTGCTATATTTACAAATAGCTACATAAAGCCTGGCGCGGAGGACACTTGAAACACCTCTTGCTCTCGACAATCACCACGTCCTTCTATCCAAATCGCAGTGGACATGACCAAGTCTGCTACAGACACATCCGCCGTTGAGATGGCTCCAGCGGACCGTCGATGTTCACGAAGGCGAAGCTGCTCGAATGCGGTTACAGGAGGCACTACATCCAGGTCTGATATACGAAGACTTGCATTGTGAGCGCACGTCCTCTTTTCGTGATTTCTGTACTCAACAACTTCTAGGATCCTCCCCGTTGTGATGGTCGTCACTTTTATTGTACGTCCGTTGTGATCTCCTGCGTCAATATCATTGAAGACTGTGTGTAGCATGCTATGAGAGCGAGCACGCTCCATTACATGTACCGCAAGTTCGTATGCAATGACGCTGCCTCTAGCAATGACTTCCCGTACGAATGTGTTCATATCGATGGTCGGCGCAGGCGTTTGAACGTCGGTATGTAAAATTCTAGGTCTAGTAGTGTTCCCTCTATTTCCCTCGTCTCATCCCATTTCAGCTTCTTCTCTCTTGGAAGGTATCGTCAGTTTACTTTCCGCGGGTTTGTGGGGACACATCGGTGATGTGTACGGACGAGCGGTCCCGTTTCTCGTGTCAATCATGGGCGGCATCATTATGTGCGTTGAGGGGGCGTACCGGCCACGAACTTGACTGACGGAAATGTTCAGTGACATGTATTTCTTCCTTATGCCGCGTGCGACATTCGTTCAGCAGCACGCAATATTCTGGGCGATATTCGCAAACGTTGCGTCTGCATGTCTCGGCGGGAGTACGGCCGCCGTAGGTGCAGCCCATGCGTGAGCATCCGCTACTCTCTAAATCCGTGCAATCCTGACGATTAGCTGTCCAGATATGTCGCCGATAACACGTCTCAACGATCAAGGCTCGTGCCTTCCTCTTCTCCGTTGCATCTGCTCAAAAATACCCCGCAGATTCTTCGCCTTTACCCTACTCGTTGGCGTTTCCATGCTCATGGCCAATGTCGGTGGCACTGTATGTACATTTTTACGTCAGTCTTTGCTGTCTCTGAAAATAGCGTAGCTGGGGTTCCGGACAACGCAGCTGTGGAGTGCGGATCCCAGACTTTGTGGGCTCGGGTTCCTTGTCACAGCGGCTGCGTCGGCCGTCGTTGCTCTTTACGTGCGCGTCGTGTTTCCCAAGATCTCCAAGGAGGCGTCGAGACGGTTGCTCAAGCCGTTTACCGCCGTGTCTGCTGTTCTGAGCGACCGTCGATTTTGCTTGCTTTGCGGAGTGACATTCACCAGCGGTCTCGCATGGGTATGTCCCATGTTGACTGGAACACGCGAAGATGCAGCCTAACACCCTTTGCATCGCAGCCCGTGCACAAACTATGGACAGTCATTTTTCGTCCATCGGCTCGCCGTTACCAGATCCGCGGCGCGGCCATCGAGCATTGGGTATGTCGACTGCTGTCAGGGTTCGTCTGCATGCTCACCATGTATTCTAGATACATTTGTATAAGGTGGAAAGCCTACTCCTCGTGCTTTTCGTTATACCAGGTATGATAAACTTTTTGGACTGCCGAGCTATTCTTGTCTGTTCTAAAACCATTGTTGTCATACAGGTGCTGCGTGGTACTTCACACGGCGAGCAAGGAGGCGAGGCCTAAGTGGAATTTTTGACGTTGCATGGTTATCTGCGACGCTGTATCTCCTTGCAGACCTGATTCCGGCGGGCGGCATGTGTGTGCTTGCGGTGTCGACGCCTGAAGTCGCCTCTATGTTGGCTGTGCTTTCACCGCTGCGCATCGGCTCAAAGCCTGCGCTATTTGCCATGGCGTCCTTCCTCAATTCACGACCGCAGCTACACGCGGAGGCTCAACAAAGCACATCCGACGAGAACACAAGACACATTGGTGTAAAAATGGGCGTCCTTACGGCACTTTACCACCTCGGCGCCTCTATTTCCGTACGCTCGCTGACTTCTTCTCGGGTTTGTGTATTTTTAACACTGATGTACCGTTTTTAGAATTTGGTGTTTCCGATTCTAATTTCGAAAAAGTCTCCTAGTATGCCGCGCCATTTGCCTGTGTTTGCGTTGGAGATTGCGCTTCTCAATATCTCTCTGACCTTCCTCGGGCCGTTGTGCGCGAGTGTCAGCCGCCGCGTGTCCGACGCGACTCCTCCAACGTACCTGCCGCTCGGGCAAAACAAGGAGCCGCTTACGGCTGAAAACGAGCCCGTTGTGTAACGATATGCTACCACTCTTTTATGCCAGTGATTTGTCTTTCCATTCGGACTCGCGAACGATATAGTGTAAGGGTATTGGCAGCTGTTCTTGGTGCAGGCCACTATTATTATTGATATGAAGTTACTGGATTATTTTCTCACATGTGCATGAGAGATTGATCGATCGGTAACCAGGCAACAGGATCAAATTGGCAAACTGGCGCTGTTGTGTCGGTGGATAATTCACCCGAAGAATGACGTTCTTGTAATTATGCCGTACAGCGAACGTGAGTGTGTCTTGGCGCTCGACAACAGTACGATAAGAACAAGTTCTCATGATGCCAGGTCGCTCATCAACAAACAAGGAGGTTCCGTAAGTCGTTCCAGTCTTTTACACGCATTATATTACGATCCATCACTGGCCATAGAAAGAAGCATTCGTGGCTGTGTCTGGCCGCAGCGTCTTCTAGTCGTGGGCATATGCCATATGTCCCCTATGTAGTCTCCAATCCAACTGGCAGCTGTCGATCCTGTCGTATATTGCAATCAGATGTTCCCTCTCAAACACCGGAAGACAGTGGTCGTCATTAGGTCATCGACAAGCATTGGTTGCGACCTCGCGTGCTCCTTTCTTTCTCTCTTGTGTTAAGCTCGTTTCGTTCCCATTTCTTCCTCCGTGTCGACGGGTCGACAAGCTATTTTTTTAAAAGCCGTGGAGACTTTTGATTTCTACCTTTTACTGGTCACTGTTAGGTCATCGGTATTGGCTGCGATATCGCTTTATTTTTCTCTCTCTTGCGTTCTCGTTTTTCGTTTCCATCTTTCTTCTTCCGGGTCGACAACCTATTAAAGGACGTTGAGGAAGGAAAAGTTGAAGACGCGTGTTTCGCGCAGGGATCATGTCCACCGTGGCTACTATCATCGATGAGACGCTGGGAGCCACGCTCATCGGCCTTATCGTATCCACATTGTATGTCTCCGTTTCTCTCTTATCATGCTGGGGGTCGACCTCTGACGCTCCGCAAAGATTGCTTGGAATTACAATAATGCAGACGTACGACTACCTCATGGTAAACTCTTACCACGATAGGAAGCTGTTCAAGTTATTCGTGAGCCATTCATTATCTTCTGGTCTATATATTCCCTCATTGCTCTTCGTCCAGGTCGCCGCTCTCCTGTGAGTGTGGTTGTCAATCGCTTGGATCCTGACCATAATGAAACATCACTGTTGCAGATCGATGGACCTCTTCAGTTTCGTTGCCGCGAGCTACATGGTGTACTTTTTCTCTATAACCAACTTCGGAAACTACTTCGTTTTCGCTGAAGGAGGGAAGGCTAGTTGGTGCGTGTTGTCTCTGTCTCGATGTATTCCCGCGTTCAATGGCAAAAAAACTTACTGGGTCCATGGCAGGTCAATAGCGGTGAGCCAATATTTTCACGCATGTCCTTACTCGATTTTGAAAAGTCGCGCGTTTGAAGGCACAAGTTGGAACGGGAGGTACGTAAGCTGTTCTTGTGTTCTGCATCTTAATATACGAGCAACGTCGACAACGTTGTTTACTTGTAGGCATCGTCCCGGCCATGGTTCAGTCGTATGTGTGCCGAACATAAGAGTGTGGTTATGATGCTGATCCAAGTATTCTAGTTTCTACGCCTATCGTTTGTATCATCGTAAGTCTAGATCGACGATGGTGGGCAGTTCAGTACTTAGGCTATTAATCATGTACAGTCAGCGATCGACGCATTCTCCTTCCGGCCTTCATCGTATGTCACTCACTTGCTCTTGACATGTACACTAGCGCTGTGCTGACTTGTGTTGAAAGGCCCTGTGCATTGTACTTCAACTGGGTACGTGATCCGTCCGGATTCCATGCATGCATGTGGTTGACCAGATGTAACATAGGTCTTACCATTAGTACGCCTGTATCATTCTGGCCTTTCATACTTTCTGGTAATCAGTTCCATTGAACAGCGGCAAGTGTCAAAATGTGCGTCACTTTTGTCTTTACGGCTTCGCGCTTCTCATGTCTTATTCTGAATTGCTTTCCATCCTCCATACAGAGGACAAGAGCTGCAGTCTCCGACGGCCCAGGTGTGTGTGTGTTGAAGGAACAACATTATTATTCTTTTGGTGATGACCTGGACGTTGTCTTAGCGGTTCGTGATTGCTGCTCTGAGCCTGGGCACAACAGCAGATGTGCTTATCGCGGCGAGTATGGTGTACTTCCTTTGGAAGAGTCGAGAGACGACGACGTTTCGAAAGTGCGTAATTTTTTTAATATCAAATTACTGATGTGAAGTTCTTGTTCACCTTTTGTTTTTCTCCTCCAGTTCTCGTCGGGTCATCGATATCCTTATGACGTACAGCGTCAGTACCGGTATCATAGCGACGTGAGTCTCTATTCTGAGCTCTTTCTACGTCGATGGTCCCCTGATATACTTCTCTGTAGACTGTTTGCGCTGGCAACACTTATTGCCGTGAGATTCCTTTCTTCATAACATAATACCTGCGGGCTTGTTCTCAGATTCGTTTACTGCAGCTGGTCAGAAAGCCGGATTCTCTGATCCAATTGGCATTCTTCATGCCACAAGTTCGAGGTACGTTGTACCCCATGTTTTCGAAATCAAAACCGCAATTCGACTCGAGCTGACTTCTTCATGCAGCCCATACTTGTGCCTTCTTCTCAATGTGCGTCGCTGCTCTGCCTTTTTTCCTTGTTTTTCAGCGCCTCGATTTTTATAAAACGTTTCTTTTTTCAGGTTGAATTCACGGCAGAGAATGCGTGAATTGCTTGGTGGGAAAGGAGTGCGTCCCAACGAATTGACCGTTGTGTCGGTGAGAGTCTCGTCAACGACAACCGAGGACATGTCGAGCGACGTCAATGCAAATGCGCAAAGCCGACGAGAGCAGAAGTACGGTGTCCCTGAGGCGGACGTGAACGAGAAACCCCTACCCACCCTACCCGCTCTGAACTACGTAGACGATGCATATGGCAAGCCATTCAGTATCGGGGAAATGGAGCAGAGCTACAAGAACTCTTGGAATGCGATTGTGTACAAATAGAAAGTAGTCGCTAGGACGATTTCAGTTGGCGCTTAGTCGCCAGCCACTATACTTATACGGACTTATTCTATGTAAATATATTCCAGTATGTGCTTCGCCTCCTTGACGGCGGCGCCTGTTGTTTAAGTAGCGGACTAAAGCACTTCACATAACATAGGCCTATCAATTGTCAGTGTTTCTGGAAAAGCTAAAGCGCTAAACGTAAACAACTGTCAACATTCGAGACGCTTTTTGAGATTCTTTTTCTCAGTCTTTGTGCGAATTGAAAATCTGTTACGAAACTGGCCTCAAGACACATACATGTACTTACTATTTGAGGAAATCGTCTGGTCGCGGACATATGACTGAAGTTAGTGCTCAAGCGCTCATGCACATGCATCATGACATAACGCAAGCGTCACTTGTGGCAACAAGATAACTTAATGTGTCATTGTGACGTCACGAGAAACTATAGGCCCTTTATAAAGCGGAGGATGCTCACCGGCGGCCCACTTTCTTTGCACTCGCAGTTGTCTCTTGAATCTCAACTTTCTATTTTTTTTTTCTTTCCACATCGGGCTACCAGATTCAATCACAAATATGACCGGGACCATGTCGCACGTAGGCACCAACGCCATACACAGCGACGGAGACCAGCAGTCAGTTTTGCGAAATTGTATTGATTGTCGAAACTTACTCGTACCACTAGTACTTCTAAAGGTTCTATCCAGGATCTGCATCCTGTGTATTTGGAGGCCAGCGCGACTAATGCTTACGATCCTGGTACAGGCAGTGAGCATACTGTCGGCGTAGAAAATTCTCACGACGTGTTGGATTCGAAGTAAGCCTGCTGCCAGTGTTTCTCGCCGGATTTAAATTATGTCGTCTCACCGACTCGGAACGCAACAGAGACCAGCGATCTATCGCGAACCGCCTTGCTGCTGCTGAAGAACAAAAACGCCATGCGGATTCACAGCACACTGCTCACGATCCTACGAGGCCCGCGCGCGACCACGGAAACGAGCCATCTCGCGGTGCACAGATTGATGCTGAGATCCAGCGCGAGGAAGCTGAGCTGCTGGAGCGAAAGCGTAAGTAGAGTCGGGAGCTTACGGGAGAACATCCGGGGACCGAGAGAACATCCGGGGACCAGGAGAACATCCGGCATCGAAGAAATCAGAGATGAGTATGGCTATTTTGAAAATGTGCATAGAAAACGCTGGAGAACCTTGTATTCACTTCTACGTTTTTGGGCTGTAGATTATAGACGTCTTTCTGGGTCGCTGACAGGGGTGCTCAAAATTGAAATGTTGAGTCTGAGATCTTGAAACGGCGATCATAAGGCCCTTATTGACTCAAGGCCGGTTCGGGCGCCACAACGCCCAATTAGCCATCGTATGTCACGCTTCACAGTCTCTGTTTCGTTTAGTATCTTGGCACAATTGTTGGCTTTCCATGCACAAAGCTCTTTACGATATTTATATCACTGCGATGCTCCTTTATTCCTTTGAAGGACTTTCCTTCCCTTGCTCCCGGGCCTCCGACTCGGAGTCGTAAATGCCATCTCACAAATTAACATCAACCGAATTTTCTCCCAATAAAACCACAATTTAGCTGAAGATGCGACCCGACGATACCTTTATATATTCGACTCACCAATCCATTTTCTCTTCTTGCATTTCGTGGCTGGGCTTCCTTCTGTTTCAATACGAAGGTCCTCCCGCAGATAAGTGGACTCTTGATTCACGACACCAAGACATGTGTTCCAAACGTACGTACTCTTCTTTCTGCGTTCCCTTTTTAACGAGCTATTGTCAATGAGTGTGCCCGTCATCTCTCCATTTTCCCACTGGACAAGAGTGTTGAACCTAGCCTCTTGTGAGTTGTTGCGGACGGAGATGCAGATTCGTTGTGGGAATCAGCTCTGTTCGCTTCTTTCGACTTTCTAGACGACGGCATCGTCGGGCTAATTGACTGAGAATATGAGGTGAGTCGCCCATGGCCAGAAAGGAGAGCGAAAGGACGAAAAGCACCTACATTATAATCACCAGCTCGGGCAAGACGTTTGTCTGGTCCATTACACAAGTCCTACGCATTCAGTAGAATGCTCGCACACACTCGAGGAATAGAGACTCTGGCTGTGTTCGGAAACCACCGTGTGGCGTATCCCATGCTTGGGTATCATCATATTTAGCAGTCCATTCGTTCACAAGCTTCGATCTATGTTCTAGGAAAGCTGGGATCCGCTTCGTCGTCTCTTATGCGACTCAATGGTCCCTGATGTAGGTCCTGCGCGTTGCATCTGCTCAACCATCCTCGTACTCTCAAAAGGAAAGACTTCTCACTGTTCAGTGGTGATGTGGAGTGTGATTCCCAGTTCACGAATCTGTAAACTCATTGATTCGCCCGGTACATACGACGTACAGCACGAAAATCATATCTCTGGTTAGATGTATTGTGTTGTTTCCCTGTTGTCCACGAGTGTTGGACTTTGGCGATTTTTTTGCCATTGGTGTACATAATTTACAAGACTATAAATCTGCGAAGTATGTACTGTTCCGTTTCGACCACTTGTTCCCAGGTTTTTCGCGTGACAGGGTGGTCTGGGGAGTTCCCGGGTTCCCGAGGCCTTGTGACCTGTGACAGGCTTCATTATGTTCCTAGTTGTTCGCACGCCAACAACCTACAGCAGGTAGCATGTCTCAGGGCCCGTTCGGTGGCACGATTTGCGCAACCCAACCCATCACTGCGCAAACAGAACAGGGCAGATTTCACCCTGTCGAGTCAGGTTGAAACCACCCGGATTGTGAGGGAAATCTGCCTGTAATTTGGTCGAATTTCACTCGATCAAGAGCCTGTAAACAGAGTTACAAACGGGGTGGTTTCCACCCCTGAAATGACCACCCTTGACCACCATTGTCACACTGCCGACCAACGTTAACCACAAGATTATGTAAAAAACACAGTAGTTTTAACCCTGTATCAGGGAACACTTTCACCTCGTTTTCGCTTCCGATTCTGATTCCAATCAATTCCGTAATAAACCAGTTCAATTCAGCTACGAATACCAACTACAACCTCAACTACAACCTCAACTGCATGCCTCGCCACTGTCTCAATGGCCACTGGCCGCTCTGCACACGTCGGTCGATAGCCGGGCGGCTGGTCACCAGTTGGAGCATGGCGCGCTTGACTGCCATGGTGAAGCTGGTGCTGCACTGGATTGGCTGCACCGCACGGGGGGAACTCTATGACATTTCGAGGCGGGGGTTGCGTATAACTGCGTGACGGAGTGGGCGGCATCTGATTTTGTGAAGGTAGTAGTATGTAATCCGATGGGGACGGCTGGGTTTGACTGCATTGACACTCCCCGCATGTCGGGGTGAGGCGCTATGGGGAACCCGCACCCACTCATTGCTCGGTGGCGCAGGCCGACTGTGACTCCGAGGAAGCGGTTGTTGTGCGGACGGTACATAATCGGGACGGACAGTTGGTGCTGGTGAAAAGTATTGGTGAATCCTGTATCAACAAAATATCAGTACACGATACAGTACAGCAGTTTTCGAGTCCAGTAGGCCACATAGCAAAGCCAGGAGCTTCCCAGTGGAACCAGTGCAGCAAGACGAGGACACCAAGATGAGGACACCAGTAGATGCCAAAAGACAAGTACAAGCCATAGCGTAAAAGCCATATGTGAGACCAACCAGCAACCACAGCAGCGAGGAGCAACCGGCAACCAGCAGTACAGGTGGGAGCAAAGGTGTCGAAAAATTGTTGAAGTCCGCAATGTCCAACGACGCAGCCATCCGGAAGTTGCCGAAGTGATATGGCGCCATTTTGTGATATTTTACATAAATGACTCATTCAAATTCTCCCTGTTTTCGAGTGAAACTCAAACACTGACTCAGCCTGACCGTACACCTGGTGGTGTCGTCACCTTTTGTCACACTACCGTGACAATTTAAGCCATTTTCGCCCTGTCTGGTTTCAGGTGGGTTTTCGCCCTGAATACAGGAAAAGGTTGATTTCACCTGGAAAGAGGCAGAACAGGGTGGCATCAGGGTGAAATCCACCCGGGTTTGTTTGCGTAGTGCATGGGTTGGGTTGCGGCAGAAGCTCGGCCATCATGATGGCCTGCAAGATCACATCGTGAGCCATGACTGAAAGATTGGTAACAATAGTACTATGTACCGCCAAGCGGTACGGCAAAAAGAGCAAATTTGCATGGTTTATCATGAGTCAAGTGCTTTTTACTGGCTTTATTGACATTTCTCGAGCTGAAGATGGCCATGATAAGTGGCACAACATGCATTGTAAATTATTTTGGTAGTAATTATGTTTCTTTCTTATTTTCCCACAAAATAAGAATGAAATAGTTTACATTTTGTGGCGATATTTTTATCATATTCAATGAATTTGAGCAAAAGTAATCGAAAAAAGGAAAAAGAAATGAACATTGTTAAAAGATCTTAAATATTTTGGTCGTATTTTTACCCAAAATAGGACACATTGCAGAAAACAACTGGAAATGACGCACAAGACCGGCTGTCACGATTGAGTGGCCATCATGAGCCATCATGATGGCCGAGCTTCTGCCGCAACCCAACCCATGGGTTGGGTTGCGCAAATCGTGCCACCGAACGGGCCCTCAGTGGTTTGTGTGATTCAAGTGCTTAGTTGGGGATTCCTGGGGTTCTGAGTTTGATTCCTGCAAAGAACTTACAGACATCAATTTAATATTATTTCCGGTTAGGTTTGTCACGGGTTCCCGGACAGTGGTGACCTGTGACAGGTCCCGCCAGGCAGGTGTTCCCGAGCCGAGGTGACCGTGACGGGAACAAGTGGTCGAAATGATACAGTATCTCAAAAAGGAGAATACACCATAACAATTGCCCAACGCGGTGAGTCATCCTTCTTAAGTAAGTTACAACGGCGAAGAGGCTACCTACCTTGTCCTGAACTCCAGCGACGATTCTGGGGCCAGCCGGCAGAGGCTGATAGCGCTGATATGCTGGCTCTGTCTCCCGAAATGCAAGCGTATTTATCTACCGTATCGCCCATGGCGTCCTTTTCGTCGTTCAAATCAGAAGCGCCGGACCCGCGTGCGTCTGTTGGCCAACTTTTGGCCCGTGCCTATTCCCTACCCTGCTCGGCGGCTGCTCAGGCGTTCAGCCAGCTTGTTCAACCCGTTTCCCGCTTTCAGCTGGCGCTGGACGCCCTTTTACCCCTTCTTGATGCAGCCGAGGTGCGTACTGTTACCGTATCAGTACCCATCCCCAGCGAAGCTGATCCCCACTGCCAGCCAGTGCAGCGTATCCTTGTTGCATTCATCCTTTATTCAATGTATGCACCACATCCGATGAACATCAATCCGTTCAAGAGCGTGCTCTATTCGACTTACGTTCGCGAACGTGAGGCTGCAATCGCCGTCGCCAGTACGGGAGGCGTGTCGCCCACTGAACAATTCGTCTGGGTCCTCTGGAAGATCCTGAAAGGCGATGGCAACGATGTACGCTGTGCCCTATTGTCTGCTTTTCTTTTTAATCATTCCTATATGCAGATTGCTCCGTATACGCCGAGCAGCCTCGCCCGCTCCCCGCTTCCGGCAAAGCTAAGAGCAAGTAACCTGCAACTGGATTCAACTTTGTACAACAGTCTTGTGTAGGTGTTTTCTCTTGATTTCCTTGATGGCCTTCTGCAATGCCACCGAGACGATCCATTGGTTGGCGGAATGATAGCTGCTTAGTGCGACGTTTCGACCATGTGACTCGTGAAACGAAGCTCAAGCGATTATCGTCGATGTATTTTCGCTAATATCCATTACAGAGATGATTACGATAATCGTATTGCTTCACCGAGAAAGATGAATGCATCTGACGGTGCGGGGTGTACTGGCGACGCGACGCGAAGTGATGAAGCTACTGTTACGAAGGCGCACGATCTTGTCGATGAGCAGCTTGCGCGAGCGATGAACTTGGTTCTTCTTGCTCGTGATCGGGTCCTGACTCTGGCTGAGCAGAAATTTATGGTTCCGCTCTTGCCTCACATCGCTGCGACGTCGATGTTAACCTCCCTCGATATCCCGTCGATCGTCGTGCTCAATCCGACGATCGCACATCCATTACTTGTTGCGCTTCTTCTACCCGCCGCGGATCCCGCAACGCCATCGTCTGCCGATGCGGCCCTGCCGTTTTTGGACGCCCTTACTATGCTTCCTCCAGCGCTGCCTACGTTCGATGTTGTCGGCCGTCTCTTGCGCGGCGGCTCTGGCCCTCGGGAAGAGCAGGCCGTCGCGGCGCTTGTGCGTGAGCAGGTACTCGGTCGATTTGTCCACAGCTGTGTGTCCTGGATCGAACACGCCGAAGCTGAGGAGCGTGCGGGGTTGGTTAGCGACGACCGCGCTGCTAAAGGTGTTCGTGATGTGAGTCTTGCATCTATTTTTGTTTCTATCTGTTTGGGCATTCGCTGATCTTTTTCAAGCTATGTCGCTTCTACGCATCTCTTATCGCACTGGGCCTTGTCGACCCGTCGTCCGAGATCGAGTCGGCCGAGATGATGCACTTCAGTCTCCAACATGCCCGCTACGAGGAGTCGAATGCTCTGTATCGTGTCTTGGCGATGAGCCGGATGTGATGCATTTAAGTATGTGATTTTCAGCACTCTGGGACTTCATAGTTTGCGTTATTTCTGTCTTCTTCCTCACTTGCATATCCATTTTCCGTTTCTATACTGTTCGTTATTGATGATGACAACCTTTTTCTCCGTTCCCACGTCTTTTACTGTCTCTCGGATTCTCTCGCTATGCTGCATACCGTCATAGTCACTCTAATCATCCTATTCTCTGTTTCGTTAATGAGTTGGAATGTCTGTGTCTGTGTGTCCTTCTATGAGTACTTACCACTTATGATCCTCTATGCTCCCATATGCAACCCTTTAGGAAGTGTATATGTAACATGTACATATTCGTGTCGTGCTTCTGCGCGTTTTATTATATGCCATTTGTGTATCTGGAACGTATGGAACTCGTTTGGCCTGTCCGGGGAAATACCTGGTTGGTGAGCGTGTAACAGCTACGACACGTGCAAGCTGCCGCCGATCAGACGCCCGTGATGGCCGTGTCACGGACACGAGGGTTGCAAAAGGGTGAATCAAGGCGCGACATACCTTGATCTCTCACCATCACCATGACGGAACGCCCTCGCACCCAGCCCCCGAAGCTGTCTACGTACGAAGAGCAAATGCCCTTCGAAGCGAACCCGAAGCAAACAACAGCTGGCAGCAATGGAAGCTTCTCACTCGAGCAAACAGATGTTTTGAACTTCATGCAACAAGTAATAGGTGGCCATACATGGCGGTTTCCTAGGAGCGAGTTTGTGAAGATGATACAACCATGCACGAAACGCGCTGACTTCCATGGCAAACTTCCGTACCTTCGACATCACTTTGACTACTTATCTACAACATGAAGGTTCGTTGCCGGTAAATTGCATGCATGTCGACTTGAGTTTTGACCTTCCAGGACAAGCGTTGCAGAATTCAAGAACGTTGTGGATGTGTCATTGAGAATATGGAGATGCAGACACCCTCCGACTCCGAGTTCGTCAGGGCTTGAAAGGGAACATTACCTTGACGTCGAGGCAGCGCTCAATCTCGCTTTCGACTGTGCTCGCGAAACATGGAAAGCCGTGCGCAAACCAGAAAGCAAACTCCTCTACCCAAATCTGAAGTTCAAGATTTACGACAGACCGATGTAGGAGCATATTGATAAGTCACCAGAGGTCAAACCGGACTTTGTGGGGAGCAATAACTTGTATCCCGACTTCAACGTTGGACTATCGGATCCATCGCTTCACTGCATGTCTTGGTCTTTTTCACAGTACAATCAACTTCTCGTAGTTGGCAGGATCAAGCTGAAGCTGAAGGACCTGATCGCCCAGGGCCTGCTTACGCACATGGGCTGTTTGCTGCAGAGCCTACTCGTTCGTATGAACCCGTCATCGGATACCTTCACAGCGAGAATGTGTTTCTATTTGTGCTTTATCATCGTGGTGGTGTCACATTGAGCTGCTCATTTCCCTCCATATTTAAGAGAACTTAGAAGGCAGACGAGCTGAAGCAATTCATAGCCGTCGTCACCTCCATCTGCTCCTGGACGAAGCAGGAGTATGCTGGGTTGAACCTTACGACCAACGGAATCGATTTTGCACTTCCGCCTGATCTTGGAGGGGCCACTGGCCACAGGACGATGTAGGACCTTTTGTATCGCTCGATATGTGCGAGAGGCTGCTGCATGATGGCAGACATTTTTGAGTTTCACGAGGGTGACGCTGAGTGTGGCGCCAAGGCGCTGGATGCTGCTGAGGAGGAGGGTGCCCCTAGCGGCTAGTCAGGTTCATGACGGAGCTGCGACAGAGGCACCATGGAGGAGCCCACGTCTGGCAGCGAAGGCGGTTGCCAGTCGGGCAACTCAGTCATTCGCACCGAACCGTGGCGACCAGAGTAAGAACGGGCCCAGGAGGCGGATCCAATACCAAAAGGCGGTGCCTTGGCCAAAAGCAGGTCACAGAGTTCTCATACGCATGCGGGCTCGCTGCTGGCCAGCGCTCTGACTGGCGGCGCTGGTCGGGGCAGCAGTGCTCGCCAAGGTAGTGGTACGAGTCAGGGTGCAGGTTTGCAGGGTACTGGTAGCTCTCGCCGGTGTAGTGGGTTGCAACCAGGTGAAGTTCAGCAGCCGACGCCAATCAGTAGCCAACGCCGATCAGTAGCCAACGCCGATCACGCCCGAATCCCCAGAAGATATATAAATAATATATGACGTCGGTGAGTTCATTTTCACCCCCGCGGGGGTATGTCCCCCGCAACTTACAAGATTGCTAGGTACCCGTGGCCAGCTTTGCAACCGGGGTACCAAATAAAAAGCTCAACAAAAAAAATAGAGTTCATTTTCACCTGTGTCCTTCGATTGGAATTCATTCGGCTGTTTTTTCATTCCAGACTCCGTGAGTTTCGTTAGGAATCCGATCCGTGAATATTGAATGTTGTGCTCCCTCGGCTACCGTCTTGTTACCCCCATCGTCAACGTTTCAAAATATTGAGCGTTGAAGCTGAAGCGCTGAAGCTTCAAGCTTCAACGTTCAACGTTCAACGCTCGAGTTGGGCAAGACCATTGTCAGGAGGTCTACTTGGGCCACCAAGGCCAAACAGAGCTGCGAGATCGACATGTTTACGGCCGCGTCAGGGGAATTCGGAGTCGCGAAGCTTGTTACTGCATGTCGCCCTCCCCTGCCGGACCACCGCTTGGCGTCCACATTTCTCTTCCTACCTCCGCCGCAGGCGCGTGAGTGTCTTTTCCGCGAGGTCGATTTGATAGGCCAAGATCCCCCACTCGACGATGGAAAGTCGCGCTCAGAAGTCCTTGAATCGTTTCATTTGCCTGTCTTCAAGGAAGAACCGCCCGCTCCCGGCCACTGGTTCGAGTCGAAAGGCAAATCGCTGGTGTGTGCGAAAAGCGGTCTGGATGTCGTCATGAGTGTCGTTGACGCGTTGCTAGGCGAGTGCAGGTGCGATTTGACTTCCTGGATTCTGCTGGTTGGACTGTGAATTGCTGGACAGGCTGGCTCAACGTCTATCAGAAAGGGTACCTTCATGGCGACGTCAGTATCGGGAATGTCCTCAGCGTCGAGGAGGATGCAGACCGACCGTTCGCCATCGACACCTCGCTTCTGTCTGTGTCCCGGTAAGGGTCGCCAATGTTGATAATTTTTTTGCTCAAGGGACGTATGCTGATGCTTGCTCTAGCTCTTCCTCAGATAAGAAGACGGATGTCGGTGACCTGAGTGAGACGATGGGT